>JARFIW010000735.1:1200000-1800000 GCA_036346225.1 Platerodrilus igneus
AATGAATATATGCGTTTACTTTTATCGATTTTGTATACAAAAGCTCTCCCTTATTATTTGATGTGTTCGATTTACAACCTTCGAATATTAAAGCTAATTGTCCTCGCATTCTCCTTAAGCTTTTACGTACTACAAAGCTTCCACACTATGTAAATTTAAAGTTACGATTTATTAATACAAATGTATGCTATTATCCGTTTGTTTTAAAGTCAAAACTAATTAATTTAAAACGTAAATAATGTATTCCTGTTTTCCATATACACTGTCCCTACAAAATTACTTTCTTGACTTATCTATCCCTCTTTACATATAAGCTACACGATATAATCCCCCTAACTTAATTCAATGAACAATTCCTCGGCTTTTCCTTGAATTCAAATACGAGGACTAATACGTACTAGCTTACCTTGTATGATATTTATGCACACCTATCTATTCCTCTAACTCTACTTATACCTATCTATCTAACCTATCACTCTTTATTCAACCTATCCCTACCTATTTCTATCTATCTTTAATTATTTCTATTTATCTACACCGATCTTTATTTACACCTATGTATCCACACCTATCACTACTTATAGACTATCTATTTCCATCTATCACTATCTCTTCACCTATTTTTATTTATTTACATTTATTTCTGTCGATCACTATCTCTTTATTCCACTTACATGTATTCCTCTATACCTATCTTCCCTTATTTCTATTTATTTAAGTTCTTTCTACTTATGTACACCTATTTGTATTTATCACTATCTATTCACACCTCTCACTATTTATTACCTATCTTTATCTATACTTGTCTATTCACACCTAACTCTATTTCTACCTCTAGCTATCTCCCCTTATTTATCCTATTCCTAATTCTACTTCTCTATCTACACCTACTTCTATCCTTATTTATTTACAACTAGCTCTATCCATCAACCTCTCTCTATATTTTCATCTAGTTGTCATTTTCCTAATTTGGTCGCTTCTCTGGTAAATATGAAAACAGCAGGCTCACATGGAATTTTCCCCTCTCTGCCTGTGTCTCCACATCTTTCAATACATAAGTACACTTGCCTACGACCTCCCCAATCTGAAAAGGCCCTTTGTAAGGCAAATGTAGCTTAGCACAGGTCATCATTTCTCGCCTGCAAGTGCTCCAACTCCTCACTATTACCAAGTCTCCAATTTTGAATTTTACCCTTTTACGGATTCGGGCATTCATCTTTGTACATACTTTTCAGTTCGTCTTTTAAATTTGTCTCTGTCATTAATCAATAGTTGTTGAAATTTATTTTCTCGAGGCACAATCTGCCAAGGTCTATCAGAGTATTGCTGTTTAATCAGTATTATGAGACTTGTTTCTGTCACCGTGTTTGGGGTTTCATTGATAAATGATTCGACCTTAGACAAATTGTCCTCCCACAATCGATGATCTTTGTATGATGCCAGATGTAAGAACTTCACTGTTTCTTAGATATATCTCTCAGCCGGGTTCGCCTGAGGATGTCTTATACTGCAGAATACCACCTTAACGTTTTGTTGATCCCAATAATTAATAAAGCGCTGATTATTAAAATAAATCGCATTATCTGCCAACACACGTTTAAATTTCCCAACCTTTCTACAATACAACTCTAATTTCTTATTAGTTTCCACTGTGCTATACTCTTTAGTCGGGTATAATTTGGAAAATTTTGAAAAAATGTCTATAATTATTAGTACATGTTGATGACCTTTTACTCCTAACCAAATTACTCAAGTAATCAATCGCAATTAAGTCCAGTGAGTTTTGTACTTGTATGCTCTGTATTACATCCTGACTAGTGTGATTTTTGTAGTTGCCCAATGCACATAGATGCATGACTTGATTACTGACTTTATGATACCAACGTCTTTAACCGCCAGAAATGTTTCCCTAAATACTAGCCAAAGTTTCCTAATACCTATGTGTCCATACCTAACATGAAGATCTTTCACAATCAGTTTAGCTTGTACCCTATCTACTACATATAACTCAAGAGTTTGTACCCTCTTGCACAAAAATCCATCTATCATCCTATAGTTCTTAAACTCCGGTTCGGTTTCTAATCTTCTTTTGATGAGTAGTAGTTCTTCACTTCGCTCCTGATGCCTCAGTATCTCGTTCTGTCCATATATAGATATATCTTGTAGCAGAATATTTATTGCAATCATTATGTCACACGACTTTTTGTTTTCATTGTCTTTGCTCCGACTAAACGCATCTGCTATAAAATTATTTTCGCCTTTAATGTATTTTATCTTAGAGTCAAACTCTTGTAGCAACAATCCCCATCGATACAATCTATTGTTTGAAAATCGCGTATTCATTAGTGCACACAACGCTGAATGGTCCGTTTTAATGACAAAATGCTGACCTATGAGATAAAATTTCAGTTTGCTTACACCAAAAACCACTGCTGCCATCTCCTTCTCACTAATTGTGTAATTTAATTCATGCGGCTTCAGTGTCCGTGAAACAGACGATATTGAAACCTCTTCGCCATCTTGAATCTGATACAGCTCCGCCGATAAGGTACATTCCAATGCATCCGTACGTAATACAAATCCTACATCAAATCTGGGATGCCTCACAATTAGTTGTTCGTGAAACTGCTCCAACAGGGTTAAATATGCTGCCTCTTGGCTCTCTGACCATTTCCATTTGACTCCTTTCCTTAAAAGTTTAAACAGCGGTCTTGTCTTCTCTGAAAATGCTGGTACAATTTTTTGTAAAAATTGAGAATTCCCAAAAATGCCCGTAATTTTTTTATATTATTTGGTCTCGGATATTTTAAAATTTCTGAAAATTTTTCCTTGTCTATACACATACCCTCATGATTTACTACATATCCTAAAAATTTAACTGTCTTTGAAAAAAACTCACATTTGCCAATATTTAATCTTAATCCTGCCAACTTCAGCTCTAGTAAAACCTTCTCTAAATGCGAATAATGTTCCTTTTCAGTTTCGCTAAAAATCAAAATATCATCGACGTAGTGTATGCAAAACTGCTCATACGCCCATTGAATTGCCTGCATGTCCTTAATTAATGCTGCACTTGACGTTCACAAACCATACGGTACTACTTTAAAGTTGTACAGTTTTCCTTCCACGGAAAACCCCGTATACCTTCTAGATTCTTTGTGTAGTGAAATTAGACAGAAAGAATTCCTTAAATCTAATTTGCTAAATATAAATTTGCAGCTTATCTTCTTTATGCCTACTTTTAAATCCTGTTTGTAACCTAACGCTGTGCTCATCTCTATCCCTATTCACACAAAATGTTTGTTTAATAATGCTTGTACCTCCTCTAACTTTTTTTCAGGACATTTAATTGTGTCGATCTCTTTTACTTCTCCCTCATCTAACTCCATAACATTAATACATAACCCTGTGTCTTCCTCTGTGACCTCATAACTTGCCTTCCAGGGCAATATCCTATTTCTAATCCTACCTACCTTCCTTTCCATATCTATAATTAATCATAACTTTACCATACAATCGACCCCTAATATCCCTTTAAATTTCAATCCAAGTACAATTATAAATTCCTGCTCACAGCTTACTGAACCTAACTCTACTTTCAATACTACCACGCTCTTCACTACAGCAAATCGCTTTTTATTCGGCGCTACCAGGTGACTTCTTTTTATAGGCATAATCCTGTCACACACCTTTTCCTTAATTTCGTTGACAAATTCCTCCGATACCAAACTCGCCTCTCCTCCAGAATCCAGCAACAATCGTAAATTTTGATCAAAAATTTTAACCTCTATTATCGGCAAACAAAAATTTTCCTTAATTTCTGGCTCAATTTCTTCCTCAACTTTTAAAAATTCTCTAGGATGTTCATACTTGTACACAAGTAAATCTAGTGGTTTGTACTTGTTTAAAAACCTTGTCCTTGTCTACTTTCCCTACTAGGTCTTTCAACTACTTTAGCATATGTCCGTAGCGTCTCTACCCTATATGTCCTCTCATTTTCTCTAACTGGTGTCGTCGTCTGTGTCCCCCTCATGTCCGGTGAACTATTCTGTCGGTGCGGGTTCTCTACCTACACTGTTGTTTTGGAAAAATGTCCGTCTTTGTTCCCAGTTCGGTCCTGTATTAAAATTCGTACCCCGTCTTTGATAGTTGTCCCTTCTGTTCTCAAATCTAACCGCGTTAACCAGTTTTTCCCTATTTTCGCGAGGTCGTCCACTACTCATGTCGTTATACCTATGCAGGTACCCTAAAAACATTTCTCTATCAACTATATTCTGCAACGCTGCGTGTTGCCGAGCCTCAACCTCAAAGTGTCTTGAAAGATATTTAATAATTTGCCTGTCTGTCAACGGTGGGCTTAATTGTTTAGCTATGCTGTACTTCCGTATAGCATACTGTTCTCTACTTCCTGCATATTTACCCTTATATTTTCCTGTAATTAAGTCGTCACGTACTTGATCCTGTTTGTGATCGCTCCAGTAATGTTTAAGAAATTTATCCACAAACTCACTATTTGTTTCTATTTCCTGTCCTATAAGCTTGTACCAGGCCTCAGCAGGGTCTTTTAATAACGCCTTTACCATATTTAATTTTGCATGTTCGTCAAATAGATTTCCTACTAAGCTCCTAACATTATTTATAAAAATCTGCGGGTTTACTCTACTATCCCCGTAAAATTTCATTTGTTGATCTAGTTACATATTGCTTGTAACAAATCTGGGACCATCCCCCATTAAAGTCGACACATTTTGTTTTATGCCGCTTACCTCTCTTTCGACTCTTCCTAATTGATCTCGACATGAATCCGTTACCTCCGTCATATTTACATTTATTTCATCTTTACGGAGGATTCTAACCTCCGCCATTAGTTGTCCCATTTCCTGACTCAAACCTCTTATATCCCTTTCATTCCTATTACCCCTTGTTTCTACTTCCCTCATTTTTACAGTTAAGCTATTTTTGAAATCAGAGAATTCTTTCGTCGATTTTTCTATTTTCTGCTAATTTGCTCAAAGTTCGGGATAGCTTCAGTACTCATTTCCCTAATCTCCTCAAACTTCCGGTTTGATTTTGCACTCATCTGCTCTAATTTCTGGTTCGGTTCCTCTCTACCTATTCGTATTTCCCCTAACATTCTCATTATTAGCTGATTTCCTTGCTCTCCCGATTCTGTCCTTGATTGATCCCTACTACCTCCTGCTTCCTCCATTTTTCCTGATTTTACAAATAACGCACTATCGTCACTTTCAATTTCTACTCCTTCACCCCAAAGCCACTCCTTTCTCTACACACGTTTAAATCACTTCTTCACACACTCAAAAAATATTTACAACTTTACACTACACACACACTCTCACTCAGCTCGCCAGTTTCCTGGAATAAAATTTTGATTTTATTTAGAAATCGAGCCCTCACGTTCGGGTCGCCATAAATATGCACTAAATTACGGCATTACGAATCATGCCCAACGAATTGGACCGTCATAAAATTTTTCTAAAAAATATAAAATTCCAATATCCCTGGAAAGCTCCCCTAAATCAGCATACCACAGCTAGCTCTGCTTCCAGCTTCTTCAAAGATACTTACCCATCCTATGCTTACTTTCTCTCTCTCTCTCTCTCTCTCTCTCTCTTAGACTACCTAAAAAATTACCAATCAAATAATTCAACGTAACATACAACCACTTTATTCGAACAAATCAAAAAATTTACGTCACCAGCTCAATATTTACAAATTGGATATAATCATTTTCATAAATTTTTACAATATCAACCATTAAATCCTTTTAAATTTAATGAATTTAATTTATTTCAACACTTTATATACAGTTCAAGTAGATGGAACTACCTTAAAACCCTAAATTGAAATCTACCCTGGTCTGTGGTGAGCTCAGTATAAACCCTGTATCCTGAATGCATAAATAAATTGCATTTTTGTTTTCAACAACTCTAAAGACCCGTTTACTCTTTAGATCAAAATTATACGACATGTATTTATACCTTCAAATAATAAATTCAAATTGTCTTTTCCATATAACCTTCAAATTAGATTTTATGTTCAAAAAATATACACCAAATATGTCAAATCACTCTAGCACAAAATACCAGCACAAAATGTTTAAGCAATCACATAAAAAACAAATTTTGTTACCTGGTCTAAGCTCTTGCACCATCACCTCTGAAGATGTCGTACACCAAATCCTCGTCGTTGCATTCCATCCAACTTCCCTGTGCTACATAAACCTCAAACTCATTTCCACACGTTATCCAATTCTATGCAGGCGCCCTTAATACATCTACACATATAATTGTCCAAATATGTTGATCGGCTTCTTAATATATCATACCACCAGCACCCTCGATTCGAAAAAATATCTAGTCTCGCTTACCTTAGTATCATCGTTTGTTCGTTATTTGTATTTACATACAGCCCCGTTTATAACATAGCACCTACTCGTGCTTTCAAACACTTTTAATTTAAGTTAAACAGACTGCACCGATTTACAAATTTTTAACCCAGATGTTACACCATATAGGTCTGAAGCGAACAGAAGAAGTAAGAGAGCCCCACTACGTCTCTTAGTGTATTTATAAGCGTTGAAGCCTACCTCTTGTACCCTGTTTCATCGAAAAACACCACCACTGTAACCGATTCTAAAAATCCAAAATACAACGATTTTTAAAACTCAGATATTTCTAATTCCACTCAGCTTTAATCCGAAATACCGATTATCATGCACAACGGTCGCAATGCTCCTAGAAAAGTCTCTGACTCCACTCGCAATCAGCCAATCAAAGACATTTCTCCCATTGTGGGTCTATCATCCAACCATGTTATCCTTGTCTAACTCATATTGAATGTCTTTGTTAACATCCCACTATAGCAACTTAAAATCGATATTGTTGTTAGCTTCTACAAATTATCGTGCGCTTTAAATGGCTGTTTTATGGCGTGTTCTAAATGGCTGTTATATCGCGTGTTTTAAATGGCTGTTCTATCCAACATCTGTTATTTGTCATCCTCGTTTACCCTATGCTATTTATATTCCTTCCCTGCTTTGTTTTCAAACCACCTGCTATTTCTCAGCCGTCGCTTCGACCGTTAACTCAAATTTTAAAGAATTATGTTTCAACGTACATTATGATTTCTTGAATTGTTTATTTGTCTGTCAGTCTTTCCTAGGAACCAATTGCCAGTTTGAAATTGTACTTTCCCATGTTATCTAACCTGTAGATATTTTAGCATTTGTTTTTAACGCTTTGTTGGTTAGATGAATATATGCGTTTACATTATCGATTTTATATACAAAAGCTCTCACTTATTATTTGATGTGCTCGATTTACAACCTTCGAATATTAAAGCTAATTGTCCTTGCAGTTTCCTTAAGTTTTTACTTACTACAAAACTTCCACACTATGCAACTTTAAAATTACGATTTATTAATACAAATGTATGCTACTATCCGTTTGTTTTAAGGTCAAATCTATTTAATTTGAAGCGTAAATAATCTATTCCTGTTTTCTATACACACTGTCCTTACAAAACTACTCTTTTGACTTATCTATCCCTTTTTACTTATAACCTACACGATAATATATATATATATATATATATATATATATATATCACATACACCTATATATACACGCATATATATATATATATATATATATATTGCAGTGTTATTCATCCCACAGTTGGGCCGTCATAAAATTGCTAGGTTTTTAGCCCCGCGTTGGGCCGTCCATAAAATTGCCGTGTTATTTTTCCTAATATTACTATTGAGCCCCACTATTGGGCATGTTATAAAATTCTGTGAAATCTCCCTTGATTGAATGTACCATAACATTTACTATGAAATTGGCTTTTATTATTTTATGATTAACGAGCCCCTACGATGGGCGTCATAAAATATCTGTGACATTGGCCCCGATTCCTTTATTATTTTAAGCCCTTATGTTATAAAATGTTAAATTAGGCTTTTACCCTGAATGGATCTTATTGAATCAAATAAAGCAATTCTATAATACACTATATTATGATTGATAATATTTACAACCCCAACATTTTCCATTTCTACAGAATATCTACATATAACAGACTAATGGTTTTCTGAAAGTCAGCAAAAATATCCTTTACTAATTCAGGCACCTTTGAAAGTCCCAAGATACCTATTGCCTTGTCATAAATTGTTAAATTACCCTTTCTGTTAACTCTTATGAATACACAGTGTGATTAATATTAAATTAAAACAGTTTTCAAGAATAAAGTGTATTAAGATTGCTAACCTGGAATGCGTTCTGTAGTTCCATCCTAGTCCATGATGTGCATCTCCTTTCTGTGTCCTCTTTCCTTATTAATGTGCCAGCCCCATAAATTGTTTTCAAGTCAGAATATATCCAAATCAAAATACTTTTATTTTTAAACTATCTCCAAAAATTTTGTATGTTCAAATTTTGGAGTCCCAAATTAAAGTTGTTTTAAATATTCCAAATTTCAGCCATCTTAATCAAAATATGTCTACAATTGAAAGTCGAAATAAAAGCCAAAATTAAAGTCCAGATTGAATACCAAAATTAAAAGTCGTCTATTTATCCAGATTCAAATTAAAATTATGCCGTCTTATTTGAAATTAGAATTAAAAGCTCTGTTTTATTACTATTAGAAATGGATTTTAAATAACTCGTTCTACTTACGTCTTATTTATAGATCGGCTTCTTTTTGTTAAATAAATTCACGTACTTTTTAACTCTTATTTTTGATTTAGTGGTTACATAAATTCTTAACACTTTTGAACATTTGAACATTGGCACAGTAATACTCGCAAATATAACTAGAATTTATTACCTTGTATCTTCTTTTCTACGTGCACTAATGCATAATAAATTGTATCGTAGCACGTAAAGAGCAAACTGTTTTAAAGTATTCAATAATTACCAAAATATAAGAGCAAACTGTTTAAAGTATTGAATCAACATCGAAAATCTAAGAGCACTGTTTAAAGCATCGAATAATCAAAAATCTAAGAGAGCGAAACTCATATTATCACCGGTTTATATAAGAGCCCGCCCGTACGTCGGTTTTGTCCCGCAAACGGACAATTTCCAGAATTTAGCATACTATGTTCCCTTTCGACAGTCGGGCACAGCGATTCTATTAAATTTGCACACGCGCCAGTTGAAAATCTCAGAAATTTTCACACGGCTCGCAAACACGTCCGAGAACACTAATTAAGTTTGTATAGAAATCGTTACGTTTACACCTCTCATATCTGCATCTTATTACAACCAATCATTTCCTCGTGACGTTGCTCAAATCACGCCTTTTATTATCTGTGTTTCTGCCTTGCGCATATTATCCGTTATCTACCCTGTTCTGAGTGGTACAAATCGATATTCTTTATTATCGGTTATTTCAATCCACGTGGATTCGTAAGTAAAATAACACCGTATCTAGCCTTCCCGTTAAAACATCCGACCGTTTCCAATATACCT
The DNA here is from genome assembly GCA_036346225.1 of Platerodrilus igneus. Lineage (NCBI taxonomy): Eukaryota > Metazoa > Arthropoda > Insecta > Coleoptera > Lycidae > Platerodrilus > Platerodrilus igneus. The sequence continues at coordinate 1,209,495 of JARFIW010000735.1, forward strand.
AGAAGCTGCATGTTTATCCAAACAAATTAATTAGAACTTTGATATTTAAAAATACGCAGGTGTTCAATCGTAATACTTTAAATAACACTTCTACGATTTGAATATTATTGGGTTTTTAACAGCCTTTATGCATATAATACCTTAATAATCGTTCAATTAACTCCAATTAAAATAATAATAAATGGCATTGACTTCTACCCTTTAATTTTTAGTGAATACAAATTAAATATTAATTATTATTTGTACACTTTGTTTAATACCCGTTACCTAGAACTTGAATTAATTAATATAAATTTTGCACGTAATTTCTATTTGTTTTAATACTTAGAACAATTAAATTACATACAATTTGAGCATTTTTAATTCTGCTTCTTTTTATAGAAAACGTCTAGTGAATAATTTAAATCCCTTATTTTTAATGAAACGAATAAATTTGTATGCTCCACGTTTTAATAACGCGTATTATCTAATAAAATTCCTTATACACGGTGATTAAAATTATTTGATGGCGTTAATTAATTTTCTACCCTGGTCTAAATATGAGTATTTTCCCCCTATTTGAATCCAAATAATCCCACTTATTTGAATGCAAATACAAAACATTTAGACTGCCAAAAAAAATTTACAAAAAAAATTGCCTATCTCTCTCTACCCTTATCTATCTAATTTACCTATTTTATATCCAGTCCTAAAAATTTTTACACCTATCCTATATCCCTATCCTATTCCTAACTTTCACCTAATTTTATAAACTGAAATTATCCCCAACTTCATCCTACTTATCCATCTAAGCCTATATACATCCTATATACCTATCCTATTCCTAAACTTTTAACTAATCTTTACTATACTTCTCTTCCCCCTACCTAATCCTATATACCTATCCTATTCTTATTCTATTCCTAACTCTCCACTAATCTTATAAGAAATAACTACACTTAACCTATCTTATCTTCTTCCTACATTTAATTTTTATTCTCATCCTATATACCTATTACTAAATATCTCCCATATTTATCCTATACCTAGCTTTATTTTCAATAAACACTTACTTCTACTCTTCTATATACACCTATTTCTATCCCTATATTTTGTTCATTTAATCTTCATTCCTTATTTAAATTTTACTCTATTATACACCTATTTACTCTCTATTCTATAACTTTACTAAAAGTCACCTATCTCTATCCTTTGTTCATCAAGTTATTTCAATCTAACTCTCTTCTTGACCCTCCAAGTCCTTCTTCTCACCATCCTAATACTCTTCATCCCTATTTCTCCCCCTTCTATATCTATACTTATCATCCCCATTATCTCACATACAATAAACTTATCATCCCTATTATCCTGACTCTTAAATATTGCTTCTTCTTCAGTCCCTACACTCGTCTGTTTCTCATTCATTATTTCCTTTTCTGCCGACAAACCAAACGATACTACCTTAAAATTATAGATTTTTCCCTTTACGGAAAATCCTGTGTACCTTCTAGAATCCTTGTGTAATGGAATCAGCCAGAATGAATTCCTTAAATCTACTTTACTAAAAACAAACTTGCCACTTAACCTCGTCAAAAGTGTGTCCATGGATGGTGGACAATGGAATTGCGGTTTGGTCCGTTGATTAATTTTTCGTGCATCTAAACATAAACGAATGCTATCATCCTTTTTCTTCCAACGGATTTATGGAATGAGTGTTTGATACCTCTATTATGCCATCTTCCAACATTTTATTTAATTCTGCCTTCACCTGCTCCCGATATGCTGCTGGAATTGGATAAACCTTTGCGTTGAACGGTTCTGAATTATCCACTTCTAACACGTGCTCATAGCCTAACGCTGTGCTTGCTTCTACCCCCACTAATTCTGCATGTTTATCTAATAGAGCTTGAACCTCTACTATCTTATCCTCTGGACATCTTATTGTGTTGATCTGTTTTCCTCCATCATCCTCTACCTCTACTACATTAATACTCAACCCCGTGTCATCCTCTGTGACTTCATAACTGCCCTTCCATGGCACTACCCTATCCTTAATCCTTACTACCTTCCTTTCCATATCTATCAAAACCCCTAACTGCATCATACAGTCAACACCTAAAATGCTCTGAAACTTCAGTCCAGGTACAATTACAAACTCCTGTTCACAGCTTAAACCTCCTATATTTATCCTAAGCACCACAACACTATTTACTACAGCAAACTTCTTTTTATTTGGAGCTACTAAATGGCTACGCTTTATAGGCATAATTCTATCACAAACCTTATCCCTAATTTTACTGACGAATTCCTCCGATATTAAACTCGCCTCTGCCCCTGTATCAAGTAATACTTCTACATTATTCTCATAAATTCCTATATTAATAATTGACAAACATAATTTTTCTACAGCTTCTGGCTCTACTTCCTCCTCAATTTTGAAAAATTTACGTGGATGTTCATACACATTTACACAGATATCTAGTGGTCTGTCGCGTTCTAAAAATCCTGTCTCGTCCTGTTTTCCGTGCTTGGTCCTGGCTGTCCTTCTACAACCTGTGCGTACGTCCTCCTCGTAATAGTATCCGTGTCCCTGTCTCTATTCGGCGTGCTCGTCACAGTCCTGTTTACTTCCGGTAAACTGTTCTGTTTCGTGTAACTAGGTCTTGGCGTTGGTCCCCTAGTCAAACTATTGCTTCTAAAATCCTGTCCTCGTCGTTCCCAATTCGGTCGAAAATTCCTATTGTAGTCAGGCCGTCTCGCAAAATTTTGTGTCCTGTTGTCAAACCTAACCGTGTTAATGTTTCGTTCACGTATCTCTCTTGTCCGTCCTACACATACATCGTCATATCTCTGTAAATACTATAAAAATTTCTCCCGTTCTGTGATGTTTTGTAAGGCCACGTGTTGTTTGATCTCCAGTTCAAAATGTCGTGATAGGTACTTGATTATTTGTCTGTCCGTCAATGGTGGATGAAGTTGTTTGGCCACACTGTATTTGCGAATGGCATATTGCTTCCTAGAACCTGCAAACTGTCCCTTAAATTTTCCTGTAATCAAGTCGTCCCTAATCTGATCCTGTTTGTGATCACTCCAGTAATGTTGTAAGAATTTGTTTTCAAAGTCCTGATACGTCTCTATGTCCTGTCCTACTAAATTGTACCATGCTTCCGCATTGTCCATCAATAAAGCCTTTATCGTATTGAGTTTAGTCTGTTCGTCAAATAAGTTTCCCACTAGATTTCTTACACTATTAATAAAAATTTGTGGATTTACCCTGTTATCGCCATAAAATTTCATATGTTGGTCCAATGATACGCCACCTGTATAAAATCTGGGACCATCCCCCGTTAAACTTGACATGTTGTATTTAATACTACTAACTTCGCCTTCTACCCAGTCTAACTGATACCTACATGAGTCCGTTACTTCAGTCATTTTTATATTTATTTCTTCTTCACAAAAAATGCGTACTTCGGACCTTAAATGTCCCATTTCCTGTCAAAGACCTGTAATATCACGCTCATTTTTATCAACCCTACTTTCTACTTCCCCCATTTTCACGGTAAAACTATTTTTAAATTCTGTAAATTCTTTAGTAGATTGCTCAATTTTTCCGCTTATCTGCTCCAATTTTCGGTTGGACTCCTCCCTTGCTCTATTCGATTCTTTCCTAGCTCTATTAGATTCGTCGCTTAGCTGTTCTAATTTTCTATTGGATTTCTCCCTAGCTAATCGCATTTCCTCTAACATTATCATCATTAGCTCATTTCCTTGATCCCCTGATTCCGTCCTCGACTGATCTCTACTGCCTCCGGCTTCTTCCATTTTCGAATTTTTTTCACACAATGCACTATCGTCACTTCCAATTTCCACTCCTTGACTCCTTAACCACTCCTTTCTCTGCATACGTTCAAATCACTCACACACACTCTAAAATACTCTTAAATTTATACACAAACAGAAACTCTCTCTCTCAGATCGCCAGTTTTCTGGAATAAAATCACAAAAATTTTATTTGGAACTCGAGCCTCACTTTTGGGTCGCCAAAATTTATGCTGTGGTACCTCCAAAATTCGGGTCCGTTGATTTTCTTCTGTTAATCGCCATTTTATTCTTTCCGCCTCGGCTGCTCACCTAGTTAAAACCTTCATCCTCATTCATAAAAAAAAACAAACACATTCCTACCACAAACATCAACGTTAACTCTATTTACATCAATATTCATAATACATTAAAATTTCAAAATTAAATTGTAGCATAAATTTCAGTATCATAAAATTTCAAGATTAAATTTGTCATCATTTTAATTTGCATCCAGAATTAAAGTCCTCGTAGGATGCCTACTAATTAATTTAAAAATATGTGCAGACCTAAGTCTGAATAAAAGGGAGCATCTTCCACCCGTTTACTTTAATTAAACAGGTTAGTCTAATTGAGCTCAAAGACAGACCCACATTTTCATCATAATCAAGAACATAAACTGCTAAATACTCCTTTCTACTTAAACAAGAAAATTTCACCTTAAAATTAAAAATTTGTTGTTTGTACAAATTCACTACTGTCCATTTTTTTTAGCAAACAAATTATAAAGTTATTCAACACACACCAAAACATAAAAAATCGAAGAACAAAGCATAAGTTACCTGAAGGTTAATGCACTCGTGGCTCCAATGTACATCGTCCTTTGTTAATCACACCATTCCATCTGGGTTATATTTACGGCTTCTGATTCTGAACGCTTCTAAAATTTTCTACACCACCATTCATCTAAAGTTGTTTCAGAGCTTCTCAGGAACTTATCTAAGTATATCAAAGTCTTGTTTTGTGGATCCAATCACGATTACGAATAACATTTGATTATTAACACCCCCCAAAAATAGCAAAGAAATTCATAATTCTTTCACGCTATACCCCAAAACTGCCTACTTTTGTTTATTCATTTATCGTTACAAATTTGGATAATTGGCACAGTAATACTCGCAAATATAACTAGACTTTATTACCTTGTATCTTCTTTTTTACGTGCACTAATGCATAATAACTTGTATCGTAGCACGTAAAGAGCAAACTGTTTTAAAGTATTCAATAATCACCAAAATATAAGAGCAAACTGTTTAAAGTATTGAATCAACATCGAAAATCTAAGAGCACTGTTTAAAGCATCGAATAATCAAAAATCTAAGAGAGCGAAACTCATATTATCACCGGTTTATATAAGAGCTCGCCCGTACGTCGGTTTTGTCCCGCAAACGGACAATTTCCAGAATTTAGCATACTATGTTCCCTTTTGACAGTCGGGCACAGCGATTCTATTAAATTTGCACACGCGCCAGTTGAAAATCTTAGAAATTTTCACACGGCTCGCAAACACGTCCGAGAACACTAATTAACTTTGTATAGAAATCGTTACGTTTACACCTCTCATATCTGCATCTTATTACAACCAATCATTTCCTCGTGACGTTGCTCTAATCACGCCTTTTATTATCTGTGTTTCTGCCTTGCGCATATTATCCGTTATCTACCCTGTTCTGAGTGGTACAAATCGATATTCTTTATTATCGGTTATTTCAATCCACGTGGATTCGTAAGTAAAATAACACCGTATCTAGCCTTCCCGTTAAAACATCCGACCGTTTCCAATATACCTAGAAGCTGCATGTTTATCCAAACAAATTAATTAGAACTTTGATATTTAAAAATACGCAGGTGTTCAATCGTAATACTTTAAATAACACTTCTACGATTTGAATATTATTGGGTTTTTAACAGCTTTTATGCATATAATACCTTAATAATCGTTCAATTAACTCCAATTAAAATAATAATAAATGGCATTGACTTCTACCCTTTAATTTTTAGTGAATACAAATTAAATATTAATTATTATTTGTACACTTTGTTTAATACTCGTTACCTAGAACTTGAATTAATTAATATAAATTTTGCACGTAATTTCTATTTGTTTTAATACTTAGAACAATTAAATTACATACAATTTGAGCATTTTAATTCTGCTTTTTTATAGAAAACGTCTAGTGAATAATTTAAATCCTTTATTTTTAATGAAACGAATAAATTTGTATGCTCCACGTTTTAATAACGCGTATTATCTAATAAAATTCCTTATACACGGTGATTAAAATTATTTGATGGCGTTAATTAATTTTCTACCCTGGTCTAAATATGAGTATTTTCCCTATTTGAATCCAAATAATCCCACTTATTTGAATGCAAATATAAAACATTTAGACTGCCAAAAAAATTTACAAAAAAATTGCCTATCTCTCTCACCCTTATCTATCTAATTTACCTATTTTATATCCAGTCCTAAAAATTTTACGCCTATCCTATATCCCTATCCTATTCCTAACTTTCACCTAATTTTATAAACTGAAATTATCCCCAACTTCATCCTACTTATCCATCTAAGCCTATATACATCCTATATACCTATCCTATTCCTAAACTTTTAACTAATCTTCACTATACTTCTCTTCCCCCTACCTAATCCTATATACCTATCCTATTCTTATTCTATTCCTAACTCTCCACTAATCTTATAAGAAATAACTACACTTAACCTATCTTATCTTCTTCCTACATTTAATTTTTATTCTCATCCTATATACCTATTACTAACTATCTCCCATATTTATCTTATACCTAGCTTTATTTTCTATAAACACTTACTTCTACTCTTCTATATATACCTATTTCTATCCCTATATTTTGTTCATTTAATCTTCATTCCTTATTTAAATTTTATTCTATTATACACCTATTTACTCTCTATTCTATATCTATACTAAAAGTCACCTATCTCTATCCTTTGTTCATCAAGTTATTTCAATCTAACTCTTTTCTTGACCCTCCAAGTCCTTCTTCTCACCATCCTAATACTTTTCATCCCTATTTCTCCCCCTTCTATATCTATACTTATCAACCCCATTATCTCACATACAATAAACTTATCATCCCTATTATCCTGACTCTTAAATATTGCTTCTTCTTCAGTCCCTACACTTGTCTGTTTCTCATTCATTATTTCCTTTTCTGCCGACAAACCAAACGATACTACCTTAAAATTATAGATTTTTCCCTCTACGGAAAATCCTGTGTACCTTCTAGAATTTGTGTAATGGAATCAGCCAGAATGAATTCCTTAAATCTACTTTACTAAAAACAAACTTGCCACTTAACCTCGTCAAAAGTGTGTCCATGGATGGTGGACAATGGAATTGCGGTTTGGTCCGTTGATCAATTTTTCTTGCATCTAAACATAAACGAATGCTATCATCCTTTTTCTTAACCACCACCAACGGATTTATGGAATGAGTGTTTGATAACTCTATTATGCCATCTTCCAACATTTTATTTAATTCTGCCTTCACCTGCTCCCGATATGCTGCTGGAATTGGATAAACCTTTGCGTTGAACGGTTCTGAATTATCCACCTCTAACACGTGCTCATAGCCTAACGCTGTGCTTGCTTCTACCCCCACTAATTCTGCATGTTTATCTAATAGAGCTTGAACCTCTACTATCTTATCCTCTGGACATCTTATTGTGTTGATCTGTTTTCTTCCATCATCCTCTACCTCTACTACATTAATACTCAACCCCGTGTCATCCTCTGTGACTTCATAACTGCCCTTCCATGGCACTACCCTATCCTTAATCCTTACTACCTTCCTTTCCATATCTATCAAAACCCCTAACTGCATCATACAGTCAACACCTAAAATGCTCTGAAACTTCAGTCCAGGTACAATTACAAACTCCTGTTTACAGCTTAAACCTCCTATATTTATCCTAAGCACCACAACACTATTTACTACAGCAAACTTCTTTTATTTGGAGCTACTAAATGGCTACGCTTTATAGGCATAATTCTATCACAAACCTTATCCCTAATTTTACTGACGAATTCCTCCGATATTAAACTCGCCTCTGCCCCTGTATCAAGTAATACTTCTACATTATTCTCATAAATTCCTATATTAATAATTGACAAACATAATTTTTCTACAGCTTCTGGCTCTACTTCCTCCTCAATTTTGAAAAATTTACGTGGATGTTCATACACATTTACACAGATATCTAGTGGTCTGTCGCGTTCTAAAAATCCTGTCTCGTCCTGTTTTCCGTGCTTGGTCCTGGCTGTCCTTCTACAACCTGTGCGTACGTCCTCCTCGTAATAGTATCCGTGTCCCTGTCTCTATTCGGCGTGCTCGTCACAGTCCTGTTTACTTCCGGTAAACTGTTCTGTTTCGTGTAACTAGGTCTTGGCGTTGGTTCCCTAGTCAAACTATTGCTTCTAAAATCTTGTCCTCGTCGTTCCCAATTCGGTCGAAAATTCCTATTGTAGTCAGGCCGTCTCGCAAAATTTTGTGTCCTGTTGTCAAACCTAACCGTGTTAATATTTCGTTCACGTATCTCTCTTGTCCGTCCTACACATACATCGTCATATCTCTGTAAATACTATAAAAATTTCTCCCGTTCTGTGATGTTTTGTAAGGCCACGTGTTGTCTGATCTCCAGTTCAAAATGTCGTGATAGGTACTTGATTATTTGTCTGTCCGTCAATGGTGGATGAAGTTGTTTGGCCACACTGTATTTGCGAATGGCATATTGCTTCCTAGAACCTGCAAACTGTCCCTTAAATTTTCCTGTAATCAAGTCGTCCCTAATCTGATCCTGTTTGTGATCACTCCAGTAATGTTGTAAGAATTTGTTTTCAAAGTCCTGATACGTCTCTATGTCCTGTCCTACTAAATTGTACCATGCTTCCGCATTGTCCATCAATAAAGCCTTTATCGTATTGAGTTTAGTCTGTTCGTCAAATAAGTTTCCCACTAGATTTCTTACACTATTAATAAAAATTTGTGGATTTACCCTGTTATCGCCATAAAATTTCATATGTTGGTCCAATGATACGCCACCTGTATAAAATCTGGGACCATCCCCCGTTAAACTTGACATGTTGTATTTAATACTACTAACTTCGCTTTCTACCCGGTCTAACTGATACCTACATGAGTCCGTTACTTCAGTCATTTTTATATTTATTTCTTCTTCACAAAAAATGCGTACTTCGGACCTTAAATGTCCCATTTCCTGTCAAAGACCTGTAATATCACGCTCATTTTTATCAACCCTACTTTCTACTTCCCCCATTTTCACGGTAAAACTATTTTTAAATTCTGTAAATTCTTTAGTAGATTGCTCAATTTTTCCGCTTATCTGCTCCAATTTTCGGTTGGACTCCTCCCTTGCTCTATTCGATTCTTCCCTAGCTCTATTAGATTCGTCGCTTAGCTGTTCTAATTTTCTATTGATTTCTCCTAGCTAATCGCATTTCCTCTAACATTATCATCATTAGCTCATTTCCTTGATCCCTGATTCCGTCCTCGACTGATCTCTACTGCCTCCGGCTTCTTCCATTTTCGAATTTTTTTCACACAATGCACTATCGTCACTTCCAATTTCCACTCCTTGACTCCTTAACCACTCCTTTCTCTGCATACGTTCAAATCACTCACACACACTCTAAAATACTCTTAAATTTATACACAAACAGAAACTCTCTCTCTCAGATCGCCAGTTTTGTGGAATAAAATCACAAAAATTTTATTTGGAACTCGAGCCTCACTTTTGGGTACCTCCAAAATTCGGGTCCGTTGACTTTCTTCTGTTAATCGCCATTTTATTCTTTCCGCCTCGGCTGCTCACCTAGTTAAAACCTTCATCCTCATTCATAAAAAAAAACAAACACATTCCTACCACAAACATCAACGTTAACTCTATTTACATCAATATTCATAATACATTAAAATTTCAAAATCAAATTGTAGCATAAATTTCAGTATCATAAAATTTCAGGATTAAATTTGTCATTATTTTAATTTGCATCCAGAATTAAAGTCCTCGTAGGATGCCTACTAATTAATTTAAAAATATGTGCAGACCTAAGTCTGAATAAAAGGGAGCATCTTCCACCCCTTTACTTTAATTAAACAGGTTAGTCTAATTGAGCTCAAAGACAGACCCACATTTTCATCATAATCAAGAACATAAACTGCTAAATACTCCTTTCTACTTAAACAAGAAAATTTCACCTTAAAATTAAAAATTTGTTGTTTGTACAAATTCACTACTGTCCATTTTTTTTAGCAAACAAATTATAAAGTTATTCAACACACACCAAAACATAAAAAATCAAAGAACAAAGCATAAGTTACCTGAAGGTTAATGCACTCGTGGCTCCAATGTACATCGTCCTTTGTTAATCACACCATTCCATCTGGGTTATGTTTACGGCTTCTGATTCTGAACGCTTCTAAAATTTTCTACACCACCATTCATCTAAAGTTGTTTCAGAGCTTCTCAGGAACTTATCTAAGTATATCAAAGTCTTGTTTTGTGGATCCAATCACGATTACGAATAACATTTGATTATTAACACCTCCCAAAAATAGCAAAGAAATTCATAATTCTTTCACGCTATACCCCAAAACTGCCTACTTTTGTTTATTCATTTATCGTTACAAATTTGGATAATTGGCACAGTAATACTCGCAAATATAACTAGACTTTATTACCTTGTATCTTCTTTTCTACGTGCACTAATGCATAATAACTTGTATCGTAGCACGTAAAGAGCAAACTGTTTTAAAGTATTCAATAATCACCAAAATATAAGAGCAAACTGTTTAAAGTATTGAATCAACATCGAAAATCTAAGAGCACTGTTTAAAGCATCGAATAATCAAAAATCTAAGAGAGCGAAACTCATATTATCACCGGTTTATATAAGAGCCCGCCCGTACGTCGGTTTTGTCCCGCAAACGGACAATTTCCAGAATTTAGCATACTATGTTCCCTTTCGACAGTCGGGCACAGCGATTCTATTAAATTTGCACACGCGCCAGTTGAAAATCTCAGAAATTTTCACACAGCTCGCAAACACGTCCGAGAACACTAATTAACTTTGTATAGAAATCGTTACGTTTACACCTCTCATATCTGCATCTTATTACAACCAATCATTTCCTCGTGACGTTGCTCTAATCACGCCTTTTATTATCTGTGTTTCTGCCTTGCGCATATTATCCGTTATCTACCCTGTTCTGAGTGGTACAAATCGATATTCTTTATTATCGGTTATTTCAATCCACGTGGATTCGTAAGTAAAATAACACCGTATCTAGCCTTCCCGTTAAAACATCCGACCGTTTCCAATATACCTAGAAGCTGCATGTTTATCCAAACAAATTAATTAGAACTTTGATATTTAAAAATACGCAGGTGTTCAATCGTAATACTTTAAATAACACTTCTACGATTTGAATAATATTGGGTTTTAACAGCTTTTATGCATATAATACCTTAATAATCGTTCAATTAACTCCAATTAAAATAATAATAAATGGCATTGACTTCTACCCTTTAATTTTTAGTGAATACAAATTAAATATTAATTATTATTTGTACACTTTGTTTAATACCCGTTACCTAGAACTTGAATTAATTAATATAAATTTTGCACGTAATTTCTATTTGTTTTAATACTTAGAACAATTAAATTACATACAATTTGAGCATTTTTAATTCTGCTTTTTTTTATAGAAAACGTCTAGTGAATAATTTAAATCCCTTATTTTTAATGAAACGAATAAATTTGTATGCTCCACGTTTTAATAACGCGTATTATCTAATAAAATTCCTTATACACGGTGATTAAAATTATTTGATGGCGTTAATTAATTTTCTACCCTGGTCTAAATATGAGTATTTTCCCCCTATTTGAATCCAAATAATCCCACTTATTTGAATGCAAATATAAAACATTTAGACTGCCAAAAAAAATTTACAAAAAAAATTGCCTATCTCTCTCTACCCTTATCTATCTAATTTACCTATTTTATATCCAGTCTTAAAAATTTTTACGCCTATCCTATATCCCTATCCTATTCCTAACTTTCACCTAATTTTATAAACTGAAATTATCCCCAACTTCATCCTACTTATCCATCTAAGCCTATATACATCCTATATACCTATCCTATTCCTAAACTTTTAACTAATCTTCACTATACTTCTCTTCCCCCTACCTAATCCTATATACCTATCCTATTCTTATTCTATTCCTAACTCTCCACTAATCTTATAAGAAATAACTACACTTAACCTATCTTATCTTCTTCCTACATTTAATTTTTATTCTCATCCTATATACCTATTACTAACTATCTCCCATATTTATCCTATACCTAGCTTTATTTTCTATAAACACTTACTTCTACTCTTCTATATATACCTATTTCTATCCCTATATTTTGTTCATTTAATCTTCATTCCTTATTTAAATTTTACTCTATTATACACCTATTTACTCTCTATTCTATATCTATACTAAAAGTCACCTATCTCTATCCTTTGTTCATCAAGTTATTTCAATCTAACTCTTTTCTTGACCCTCCAAGTCCTTCTTCTCACCATCCTAATACTTTTCATCCCTATTTCTCCCCCTTCTATATCTATACTTATCAACCCCATTATCTCACATACAATAAACTTATCATCCCTATTATCCTGACTCTTAAATATTGCTTCTTCTTCAGTCCCTACACTTGTCTGTTTCTCATTCATTATTTCCTTTTCTGCCGACAAACCAAACGATACTACCTTAAAATTATAGATTTTTCCCTCTACGGAAAATCCTGTGTACCTTCTAGAATCCTTGTGTAATGGAATCAGCCAGAATGAATTCCTTAAATCTACTTTACTAAAAACAAACTTGCCACTTAACCTCGTCAAAAGTGTGTCCATGGATGGTAGACAATGGAATTGCGGTTTGGTCCGTTGATTAATTTTTCGTGCATCTAAACATAAACGAATGCTATCATCCTTTTTCTTAACCACCACCAACGGATTTATGGAATGAGTGTTTGATACCTCTATTATGCCATCTTCCAACATTTTATTTAATTCTGCCTTCACCTGCTCCCGATATGCTGCTGGAATTGGATAAACCTTTGCGTTGAACGGTTCTGAATTATCCACCTCTAACACGTGCTCATAGCCTAACGCTGTGCTTGCTTCTACCCCCACTAATTCTGCATGTTTATCTAATAGAGCTTGAACCTCTACTATCTTATCCTCTGGACATCTTATTGTGTTGATCTGTTTTCTTCCATCATCCTCTACCTCTACTACATTAATACTCAACCCCGTGTCATCCTCTGTGACTTCATAACTGCCCTTCCATGGCACTACCCTATCCTTAATCCTTACTACCTTCCTTTCCATATCTATCAAAACCCCTAACTGCATCATACAGTCAACACCTAAAATGCTCTGAAACTTCAGTCCAGGTACAATTACAAACTCCTGTTCACAGCTTAAACCTCCTATATTTATCCTAAGCACCACAACACTATTTACTACAGCAAACTTCTTTTTATTTGGAGCTACTAAATGGCTACGCTTTATAGGCATAATTCTATCACAAACCTTATCCCTAATTTTACTGACGAATTCCTCCGATATTAAACTCGCCTCTGCCCCTGTATCAAGTAATACTTCTACATTATTCTCATAAATTCCTATATTAATAATTGACAAACATAATTTTTCTACAGCTTCTGGCTCTACTTCCTCCTCAATTTTGAAAAATTTACGTGGATGTTCATACACATTTACACAGATATCTAGTGGTCTGTCGCGTTCTAAAAATCCTGTCTCGTCCTGTTTTCCGTGCTTGGTCCTGGCTGTCCTTCTACAACCTGTGCGTACGTCCTCCTCGTAATAGTATCCGTGTCCCTGTCTCTATTCGGCGTGCTCGTCACAGTCCTGTTTACTTCCGGTAAACTGTTCTGTTTCGTGTAACTAGGTCTTGGCGTTGGTTCCCTAGTCAAACTATTGCTTCTAAAATCCTGTCCTCGTCGTTCCCAATTCGGTCGAAAATTCCTATTGTAGTCAGGCCGTCTCGCAAAATTTTGTGTCCTGTTGTCAAACCTAACCGTGTTAATATTTCGTTTACGTATCTCTCTTGTCCGTCCTACACATACATCGTCATATCTCTGTAAATACTATAAAAATTTCTCCCGTTCTGTGATGTTTTGTAAGGCCACGTGTTGTCTGATCTCCAGTTCAAAATGTCGTGATAGGTACTTGATTATTTGTCTGTCCGTCAATGGTGGATGAAGTTGTTTGGCCACACTGTATTTGCGAATGGCATATTGCTTCCTAGAACCTGCAAACTGTCCCTTAAATTTTCCTGTAATCAAGTCGTCCCTAATCTGATCCTGTTTGTGATCACTCCAGTAATGTTGTAAGAATTTGTTTTCAAAGTCCTGATACGTCTCTATGTCCTGTCCTACTAAATTGTACCATGCTTCCGCATTGTCCATCAATAAAGCCTTTATCGTATTGAGTTTAGTCTGTTCGTCAAATAAGTTTCCCACTAGATTTCTTACACTATTAATAAAAATTTGTGGATCTACCCTGTTATCGCCATAAAATTTCATATGTTGGTCCAATGATACGCCACCTGTATAAAATCTGGGACCATCCCCCGTTAAACTTGACATGTTGTATTTAATACTACTAACTTCGCCTTCTACCCGGTCTAACTGATACCTACATGAGTCCGTTACTTCAGTCATTTTTATATTTATTTCTTCTTCACAAAAAATGCGTACTTCGGACCTTAAATGTCCCATTTCCTGTCAAAGACCTGTAATATCACGCTCATTTTTATCAACCCTACTTTCTACTTCCCCCATTTTCACGGTAAAACTATTTTTAAATTCTGTAAATTCTTTAGTAGATTGCTCAATTTTTCCGCTTATCTGCTCCAATTTTCGGTTGGACTCCTCCCTTGCTCTATTCGATTCTTCCCTAGCTCTATTAGATTCGTCGCTTAGCTGTTCTAATTTTCTATTGGATTTCTCCCTAGCTAATCGCATTTCCTCTAACATTATCATCATTAGCTCATTTCCTTGATCCCCTGATTCCGTCCTCGACTGATCTCTACTGCCTCCGGCTTCTTCCATTTTCGAATTTTTTTCACACAATGCACTATCGTCACTTCCAATTTCCACTCCTTGACTCCTTAACCACTCCTTTCTCTGCATACGTTCAAATCACTCACACACACTCTAAAATACTCTTAAATTTATACACAAACAGAAACTCTCTCTCTCAGATCGCCAGTTTTCTGGAATAAAATCACAAAAATTTTATTTGGAACTCGAGCCTCACTTTTGGGTACCTCCAAAATTCGGGTCCGTTGACTTTCTTCTGTTAATCGCCATTTTATTCTTTCCGCCTCGGCTGCTCACCTAGTTAAAACCTTCATCCTCATTCATAAAAAAAAACAAACACATTCCTACCACAAACATCAACGTTAACTCTATTTACATCAATATTCATAATACATTAAAATTTCAAAATCAAATTGTAGCATAAATTTCAGTATCATAAAATTTCAAGATTAAATTTGTCATCATTTTAATTTGCATCCAGAATTAAAGTCCTCGTAGGATGCCTACTAATTAATTTAAAAATATGTGCAGACCTAAGTCTGAATAAAAGGGAGCATCTTCCACCCCTTTACTTTAATTAAACAGGTTAGTCTAATTGAGCTCAAAGACAGACCCACATTTTCATCATAATCAAGAACATAAACTGCTAAATACTCCTTTCTACTTAAACAAGAAAATTTCACCTTAAAATTAAAAATTTGTTGTTTGTACAAATTCACTACTGTCCATTTTTTTTAGCAAACAAATTATAAAGTTATTCAACACACACCAAAACATAAAAAATCAAAGAACAAAGCATAAGTTACCTGAAGGTTAATGCACTCGTGGCTCCAATGTACATCGTCCTTTGTTAATCACACCATTCCATCTGGGTTATGTTTACGGCTTCTGATTCTGAACGCTTCTAAAATTTTCTACACCACCATTCATCTAAAGTTGTTTCAGAGCTTCTCAGGAACTTATCTAAGTATATCAAAGTCTTGTTTTGTGGATCCAATCACGATTACGAATAACATTTGATTATTAACACCCCCAAAAATAGCAAAAAATTCATAATTCTTTCACGCTATACCCCAAAACTGCCTACTTTTGTTTATTCATTTATCGTTACAAATTTGGATAATTGGCACAGTAATACTCGCAAATATAACTAGACTTTATTACCTTGTATCTTCTTTTTTACGTGCACTAATGCATAATAACTTGTATCGTAGCACGTAAAGAGCAAACTGTTTTAAAGTATTCAATAATCACCAAAATATAAGAGCAAACTGTTTAAAGTATTGAATCAACATCGAAAATCTAAGAGCACTGTTTAAAGCATCGAATAATCAAAAATCTAAGAGAGCGAAACTCATATTATCACCGGTTTATATAAGAGCCCGCCCGTACGTCGGTTTTGTCCCGCAAACGGACAATTTCCAGAATTTAGCATACTATGTTCCCTTTCGACAGTCGGGCACAGCGATTCTATTAAATTTGCACACGCGCCAGTTGAAAATCTCAGAAATTTTCACACGGCTCGCAAACACGTCCGAGAACACTAATTAACTTTGTATAGAAATCGTTACGTTTACACCTCTCATATCAGCATCTTATTACAACCAATCATTTCCTCGTGACGTTGCTCAAATCACGCCTTTTATTATCTGTGTTTTTGCCTTGCGCATATTATCCGTTATCTACCCTGTTCTGAGTGGTACAAATCGATATTCTTTATTATCGGTTAATTCAATCCACGTGGATTCGTAAGTAAAATAACACCGTATCTAGCCTTCCCGTTAAAACATCCGACCGTTTCCAATATACCTAGAAGCTGCATGTTTATCCAAACAAATTAATTAGAACTTTGATATTTAAAAATACGCAGGTGTTCAATCGTAATACTTTAAATAACACTTCTACGATTTGAATATTATTGGGTTTTTAACAGCTTTTATGCATATAATACCTTAATAATCGTTTAATTAACTCCAATTAAAATAATAATAAATGGCATTGACTTCTACCCTTTAATTTTTAGTGAATACAAATTAAATATTAATTATTATTTGTACACTTTGTTTAATACTCGTTACCTAGAACTTGAATTAATATATATAAATTTTGCACGTAATTTCTATTTGTTTTAATACTTAGAACAATTAAATTACATACATTTTGAGCATTTTAATTCTGCTTCTTTTTATAGAAAACGTCTAGTGAATAATTTAAATCCCTTATTTTTAATGAAACGAATAAATTTGTATGCTTCACGTTTTAATAACGCGTATTATCTAATAAAATTCCTTATACACGGTGATTAAAATTATTTGATGTCGTTAATTAATTTTCTACCCTGGTCTAAATATGAGTAATATATATATATATATATATATATATATATATATATATATATATATATACATATATATAACTAGAGTTTTAATAATCGAGAGTGCGTCATTAAATGCTTTTCGAAATAAAAATTCACAACAAAAAAAAATTTCTTACCCTGATGTTTGCTTCAAAATATCTTCAGCAGCTTCTCTGGCTAGCTCAGCTGTGTATCTTCTCGGATACCTAAATTTACAATCATTCTTCCTTCCCACTCACACACATTCAATAAAATCACCAAATAATACAACAAATATACAATCTTTATTTACCGCTATTTACAAGCAACTATTCACAGATTTACAGTTTGGTACACTAATTACAACTCAATACGTGATATTTTGTAAATTCCTTGTTTTAAATTATTATTTCCAAACACATTTAATACAATAGAAGTAGATGGGCCCCAAATAATACCCTATATTTATTGCATACTGGAGTATGGTGAGCTCATAATAACCCAGTCCATTACTGTATGCCTTTTACCTTGCATAAAATTACTACAAAACTAATCAACCCATGTACCCTTAACAATCCAATTTAAATTCATTATGAAATTTAGTAAGCTTTACATACACCTTTTTTTCAATGTTTAAAATCACCCTACTAATTGTCAAGTACACGTATCTTTTCCGATACGTTAAATAACTATAAATAACCCTAAAGTTTACTCACACATCACAAAATAATTTCAAAAGTTTATCAAATAACAGAAAATTCAAGTGAGTTACCTGGAAATGCTTCAAGCCTTCGGCCCGTTCGATAATGCTCTCCAGAACCCCTTTG
Organism: Platerodrilus igneus; assembly: GCA_036346225.1. Classification (NCBI taxonomy): domain Eukaryota; kingdom Metazoa; phylum Arthropoda; class Insecta; order Coleoptera; family Lycidae; genus Platerodrilus; species Platerodrilus igneus. The sequence continues at coordinate 1,227,689 of JARFIW010000735.1, forward strand.
CTTCGTGACTATGTGCTCTGATCCTCCAGATATTTATAGATGATAACCTCAGTGTACGCCAAGCTACTTGCTACCAATTACCATTCCATAACAGCATACAAATTCACGTATATTATACTTTTGTTTATTGATTTATTAGCTTGTTATGGTATTAGTTGGACCTTGGTTAATTTAATTCACTCGACACTAATCACGTTAATAACTATAAAACCTCAACTTACCACGCTATAAGTGCTAATACTACATTTTATTAAATTTTTTCAATACTCACAAGACTCTACTATAACGTCGGTTGATTATTATACGTAGTCTGAAACAATGAAAAACAAAAGGATGCCCTACTAATTCTTTTAGAGTATTTATACAATTCAAAATGCCAGTTTTAGACCACTCTTCACGCGAAATACTTAATTTAAAATAATCCTTCTGCAAATTTTGATATAACCGCTTTAAAGCTTCCAGAAATTCACCTCGTGGACGCGCTATATGATCAGAAAAATGGCTCCATCTGTCGCGTGTTCATCCGTTGTAAAACTACTCGTTTCAACCAATGATACTGTTCTGTGTGGTCATAAAACTCCGCCTGCAATATTTTTATCTCTGTCTTATGCATATTTGATGTCGTGTTCCAAACCCCACTTGAGAAAATCGATATTGCTGACAGCGTCTCATGACTCCACGTGGATTGAGTACGTGCGTTTTAAAATTAATGCTTTTATATCCGTCTCTATCCGTAGCATATTATTGATCGTGCATCCCTCCGCTCTTTAAGAAACTTTGGTAGTTTGTTATTTGAAGCAACTGACGGTTGGAAATATATTCTATAAAATCCGCTTTATTATGCCGATAAATTTGAAGAAGGTAGTTTTTTATACATGCAGGTGTTCTTAATTATTGACTGTTTAGAATAACAATTCTTGGAGTCTATATATCACGGTATCCGATACAATTGACGTCCTTGTCTGCTACCACAAACCCTTTTGCCTTGGGGTTATTAATTTTCTATACCCTGGTGTGTTTTCTGATGCTATCACACGTTGATTTATAATAAATTAAATTAATTATGCGTTTCTATTTGTATTTAAAATTGTTTTTCTTTATGTATCTTTAACCTTTCTATCATTAATTATAAAAATACTTCAATCCTTGTAAATTTAAATTAAATACATGAAATAAACTTTGCGCGTTGATAAATTGTTTTTCTCTCTATACAGAGTCTTTGAAATTGCATTGTTTACCCCAAATTTAACCCTTTGAATCCATAACAATACATATATATATATATATATATATATATATATATATATATATATATATATATAGTTTTGTGGTATAACGACCTTGCAGTTATAAAGTATATTATATATAGTAACAGGTTTTTAGGTGTGCTGATTTAAAAACAAAACCGAAGGCTTAGTTTATAATAAAGAGTACACTTCATTAACCTGTTCTCACATGTTCCTATATATATATATATATATATATATATATATATATTAGGTTGTTAATTACACAAGGTAGTTTGATGAATGCTATCGTATTACAGTGAATAAGATGAAATAATAACTCAAATGATCATTTCAAATCGAGCTAGCAATTGAAAGATAGAAAATATAAGGCCTTGGACAAGACTTGAACCTGTATCCTGGTTTTGCCAAAATCATGCGTTTACCAATTACGCCACCGAGGCTGACGACGACAATTGGAATGTTTACAAGTTTAAATCGTGTACACAACTATACATAAATCTAGTTTCAATTACGATTGGCATTTTTATTAATCATATCTGACGTTGTCAAGTTTTTGACGTAAGTTAGTTATAGACAGTAAGCTACGCTAAAAATTACGGCTATAGCCAAGTATTAAATACATAAATATTATAAATGATTAATTATACATGATAAGTTGATAAATCCTATCGTATTACAGTAACTGAAAGTTAGGTTTATGTATAGTTGTGTACACGATTTAAATTTGTAAATTTTCCAATTGTCGTCATCGGTCTCGGTAGCGTAGTTGGTAAATGCATGGTGCCGGCAAAACCAGGATACAGGTTCAAGTCCTGTCGAAGACCTTATATTTTCCATCTTTAAATTACTAGCTCGATTTGAAGTGATTATTTGGGCTTTGCATAAAGGTCTAAGTCATTATTTCATCTAATTTACCATAATATATATATATAATATATATATATATATATATATATAAATGTTATAGTGAGGTCACGAAAGATCATTGAGCGCCAAATTCTGTGAGATAAAAACCAATCCAACACAGAAAAACAAGATTTCCCAATATTTAGTTTTTACCCAGTATAAATGCATAAATGCTATGATACCATTTAAGGACGTAGTTCAATTTTTAAGTTAGTGAAAATTCAAAAGCATGTATTAATTTTGAAATTATAATCCGCGTGTAGATAATTATTTCAGAAAAATACCTTCTAATAATAAGCCTTTATTGCATCGTGAAACAAGTCTGATTCACTCCATAAATACTAAATAAATTTCACTTCATACTTTTCTAAAAGGTAAATTGCATAATGTATTCATCTTCGTTAAAAGACATTTTTTAGCGAAGTACCTTTCCTTTCAAAGAAGCTATTACAAGTTAATTCTAGATTAAATTATATTAACAAAATGAAATAAGCATATCTATCTGCTTGAACAAAGTACGAGTTCGATACTATTCGAAAGACTATGCATCATCTGTAGATACGCAAGGAATAGCTAATTACTTTTAATAAATAAATGCACGTCAATATGGCGGAACGTTATAATACCAAGAGGCTGCAAAGCTTATAAGACAACGCGTTTTCCCAGCCCTAATTATATTACAGAAGTCGTAGTAGAGATATTACTCGGTTGATTTTGTTATCGCGATAAATTTTAAAACTGATAGCTAATTAAAGCCCGAAATCGTGGACAACTGTTACATCATATGCGTCTAGTACTTCGGAAACTTCAAGAATGTCATAGAAACAATGACTAACTTCGAATTTTATTATAAAAGAACGAAATTTAACGAGAAGCGGTCATTCATTCTTTTATTGATTTTTTCTTGCGGCACGCAACATGTAAGTTTCGAGTAATTTATAATTAATTCTAGATTGCAATCCATTCTGTCGGTGTCCATATGAGACTTAAAGTTTAAACATAAGTTATGTGACATAATATTTTAAGGATTACAACAACAATTTTACTTCAATATAGACGATCTTGTTGTAACATTACAAGCTACGTTCATCTGTAAAAGTACTATAGAAAATTTGTACCTAGACGACTGAAAATTAGTTGTGGGAATATAAAAATTTGGAACCATAAAATTTTCAAAGCAAATGTTTCCAATGGCAACCATATTTGAAACGGTAATTATAAGCAAAAACAAATTCTCATAAAAAGGAGTATCCATTTAAATTAAAAATTTAAAGAAAGCAAGTTTTAATTTGTTTCAAACGTAAAAAGACAATTGAATACGCCTAAGTAGATTAAGTCAGAATAAGTTATTAAAAATTTAGGAATATAAATTATTTGAAGATAGATAATTTGATTTCAAGATACTTTGAAGTCAGAGATTAAGGCATTTTGACCATTACAAAGATGTAGGTACGGCGCTGTTAATAAACTACGCTGACCAGTGTAATAAACATAATATTAAAAAAATATTTGACTTATTCAGGAAATTTTAATGAAAATTTTATGATTCTAACATATAATGTTTGGTAGTTTTCAAACAATAAATGACGATTAAGTGAAGATGGTATTAATATGTAAGTAGTCATTACCATTAGGTCTTTAGTTCTGAAACTGGTTAGACGTGTACCCTCATTGTGTCTTATTTTTCTTGAAATTTCCACAATCGCATCTTTTACTATCTGCGTGCAATAGTCTATCTAGGTCTACCTTCACCTCTTTTCTCCTAACTCTGCTAGTAATATATCCCGCACTATTCCCCGAAAATGCCTTAGAACGTATCTTGCTCTTCTATTTTCCTATCTTTTTTCTTTTCCACAGATATCTATATTCCCCTACTATTCTACAACATCTTTGTTATCAACTTTGTCTGCCTATGCTATCACCTACATACATCTGAAGCACAACATTCCAAAGGGCTTCTACCGCTTTTCTGTCTTCTTCTCCTACTGTCACTACTTCATAGACATACTGTGCTGTGTTCCACGCATATTCTTTCAACAATCTTCTTCTTGCCTGGATGTTTGTTGTCTTGGAACATAGCCTCTGCTCTTTCTTGTTAGATGCCGTTCGGTTTCCCTTCCATTGTTTTACAAATATATACCCTATTTTTCCGATATTCAATGGTATGCAAAAGGGTTTAAGCAGTTTACGGCTATCAAGATCCCCAACATTTGAACATTTGCCGAGCTAATAGTTTTCCAGTAAATCTCTTTACTCGCACAACATTAGTTGAAAATATTTCAAAACCAACACCTGTAGTCGTTTATTATAATCATCAAATATAATTGCAACTATTTTCTTCGTCATTAGGTTTTCCGTCTCGAAACAGCTTGAACGCGTAATTCCACTTATTTCTAATCTGAGCTACCCTACACGGTTCCCAGAAATTCCCACGACCTAGATACAGCGCGGTTCCCCTTCTATTGTTTTCTAATTATATGCCCTATTTCACCGAGATTCAGTGGTATGTGAAGGGAGGTAAGCAGCCTGTGGCTGCCAAGGATCCCCCAACACTTAGACATTTGCCGAATTAGTAGTTTTCCAGTAAATCCTTTTGTACAATTAACATTAGTTGAGAATATTGCAAAACGAATACCTGTAGTTGCTAATAATAATCGTCAAGCTTAGGTACAGTTACTTTTTTTCGTCATCTTTTATACGTGAAAATTTACGAAAAAAGGGGAAAGGTCTTGATCGTTCTAAGAATTTTCCAGTAGAGCACAGTATCATTTTTGCTGGTTTTAAAATAAGGAAAGAAACCTATAATTTTGGGAATAAACAATATAAAGATTATTATTTTTTCTTTCTCATTATACAAATTTTAGTCGATTTCGTTTTTCTCATTCAAAGCAAGAAAAATATTAGCTAAGGGGTGAGGGGGTAAATTATTTGTTATCGTAACGTAGTGCACTCTGTGTGGATTAGAATGAGCTAGCCGAGGCATATTTAAATTTTAAGATATTAAAAGATAGCGGTGGCGGTCAGCAGAAAACTGAACCCACAATTACATCGGCGTATATATATATATATATATATATATATATATATATATATATGCTACTACAATAAAGTTTGAGCAAACGCAATGAAATGTCTGCATATGTAAGTGGCCTTTGTGTCAAGATACGAAATAGTCAACGCAAAATATAAGCACTATATGAAAATTGTGTATATGACGCAAAACATAAGAAACGCATACAAATATATGAAAATGTATAGTTAGTTGAATATATTGTTTCCAATAAACTTAAAACTAAGAAGTGCAACAAATATACAATGTCAGCGAAACACAATATCGCCGAACAGACGACTAAAACTAATAAAATGTAGAGGTTGCCATGGATGGTGTCGTGGAAGGTGTCGTAGATGGTGCAGTTAAGGTCGTACCAGTGTGCCGAACAGGAGGTTCGAGCTGGTGGTAGTGAATCAATCACCTGGACTCTGTGATTTGTTTCAATTGCCAAAGAAGTCAATATAAAGATAGCATAAGAGTTGGGGTATTGTACTGGAGGTTACAGCAAGCCAGAAAATTCATAAAAAAATTCCTTAACCTAGTTATTCATGAAGGCTGCTATAAAGGTGCTTTCAAAAACGATGCATAGGATGATGCTGCGGATCTGTACAGGTCGCAGTGATGGTGCTCTGCGGAACAGATCTAGTGAAGGCGCAAGGATGGTCCGTACTTCTGATTGTGGTGCCACGATCCACAACCTGACTAATATGCTCGCGGTGTCGATAATTTCTTGCGTTTCAAGAAGTCATTGACACATATCCTTTATCTACCATATGAGTTTTCATGCTGTATATAACAATAGCATTAATCAATAATCTTTATGTATTCGCTTCTGAACGGAGCTTTCGTAGAACATGTGGTGATTCTAGTTTAACAAAACTATCTGTTGCTGCTGGTTGAGATTATTACTGAATGGGATATGATCGAGTTGGTAATAAGTATTTGTATTTTAGATTCCGTAAATAAGAATTTAAATTGTGTAGTGTTATATACAACAAACCAGCAAAAATCCATGAACGGAAAATCCATTAGGTTTCCTTAAGTGATTGCATTAGATTTGTTTGTCAATAGAAAGGTTTTTTTTCACACTTAAAGCTAATAGTATTACTGCTTAAAAATCGCAACTCATTTTCCAGAGTAGCCGAGGATTTTATTACTGCAAATAAAATGAATCGATCCCAGACAAAGCAAAAGCTAGGTTAATGAGATTAAATTCTAGTACAAGTGTTAAAGGGAGTATAAATATAACGCAGTTTGGGAAACTTGGGCAAGTGCATTGAGGAACAGAATTTGTTATTTTTGGAGCATTAGATTCGACTGCAAAAACGATGAAATGATTTGAAACAACCATTTTAATAAGTTATACCACATAAGGTAACATAGCTTATAAAGATATATGGTAATGTGTTTCTTAGGTTTTTGAGTATTTTGTTAGGTTAAGATTTGCAAATCGTGTCTAGCTTATTTTATCCGAGAGGAAAATTTGGTTTTGTTATGCATGTTTGAATCTTTTTGTAAATATCCAATACACACCTTAACTTTTACACATTCAGTTTGGTCGCTTTTTTCTCTTACCAGTACTTAAATATGTACAGTTGGAGATAATTCTCTCTTGCGATCCAAGTATTAGTACTTTAACAACGGACTTCTTGCGCTAGCATATTTTGTTGATATATTAAACATGATAAATTTCCTTTAATCACTGCTCGTACTATCGATTGCTTGGAAAAATATGACATCTGTTAATCAAGGATGATTGACAACGCCCACGCTGTAAATGCGGTAGCTATTGTGAGTTCAAAGAATAATCTTTCTATCAACATTTGGAAGTGGATAGCTATCATGATTACATCATTTAGTGATCGACCATCAAGACAGAATCTATATTCATCACTATTCTTTTTCTCCACTAAAAGGACTAGAGATGACCACGGGCTTTGACATGGATCTACAACACCTAGACGTAGCATATCATCGAATTCTAGATTTAAAATGTTACTCATGTATGGGAGACATGACATACGATTTTTTGCGAATTGGGGTTGCATTACCAGTAATAATTTCAATTTGTACTTTATCGGTGTTTCGTAACCTATTTTCACTATTGTTTATAAGAGTCTACTGCAGCTTGAGCTTCACGTCTTTGAACAAATAATAAATCATTAATGCTACATAAACTATTCTGTTGATTGATTGTGGTTGAAGATCAACAAATACTTGAACGTTATGATCCATCTCATCAAAAACGTACCAAGTTTCGTTTTTAGGGTTTGCAATTATACCAAATAATTTTGGGGAGGGATACGTTAAGAATACGAAGGTGGTTGCCTATTTGAATTGGTAAATCTATAGAACCTTCGACTTTTTTATTTGAACCATCAGCCGTGGCTACATTTCTACGGTCTGAACTAAAAGTTTTAATTTGTAATTCGTCTAATAAGGGAAGCGCCAGTAACCCATTCACTGAAGTAGTACAAACTGAATCTAATAAACCACAAACAGTTTTGTTTAAAACTAGTACTGTAATAAAAGGTCTATTATCAGATGGCTTTTTTTCAAATAGAATGTCAGTTGTACTTTTAATAGATGCAGAAGGAAAGACAGAACCTCGGCTAATACTTTTCTGCCTGTTCACTCATTTTTTGAACATCTAACACAGTTGGGTTGGATAACATGTTTGTTTCCACAACCAAAACAAATTAATTTTTTATTAAATATACAGTATCTGTAAAAATGTCGATATCGCGAACAATTCCATCAAACGTATTTTTCGACTTTCAAAAATTTCGATGAATCTTTAAATGCAGCACTAGAAGAGCTATTTAAAACTTGTAGTTGAAATGTAGAATAACTATTCTCAAATGTGTGTGTGGGGGTAGAAAGATTTTCAATTTTACTATGAACCTTTGTAACGTGCATTTTTATAGCTCAACATTTTACGCTTTTTCCCAATTAGTAAATACATTTCTGTAACTACTATTTTTATACTTTATATTTATTAACTCCTTAGGCGAATGCATCGTATTATAATGAATGGATTGCATCGTTCTTGTCTTGCCGTTCGTATAGATTTTGTTCCTTATGTGGATGTACAAGTCTAGATAATAGACGATAAGAGGTTGTAATAGAACGAGTTGAATAAACATATGAGTAGTTGTAGTTTGTTCTGGGTTCCTATATATTAATTACGTGAAAAATACTGCTTCTTCTTTGCTTTGACAATAGTGAGAATTAATGCGGTATAAATTTTCGAATTGTCCATGAACAAGCACGGCACGATTTTAGTTGTTTTTCTTGTGAAATAAAAGTTGTATATTAACTGTAGAAAGTGTAGTGCTAATTCCGATTGAAGTAGTATGGTTGATAGGCGAACGTGTTTGGTCGACGCACGTGTTTTACGGAACATTTTACAGACTTACTTTAGTGATACACGTGCTTTATTCATTGTGGTTTTTTTTAGTGCTTTGTCTTTTTGATATTTAAACTGTGTGTGCGATCTAGTTTCGCGGTCTTTTTTTTATCAGAGTAGTGCATACTTTGGATTATCCAAATACAGTTGATACTGTAGTTTCTGAATTTTCTAACCCCAAAGAATCTAACACAGATCATTGTTTGCGCAAATTTCGTTATTTGCGAAATATAACAGATTACCGGTTTATAAAGGTTTTGGTTGAAGGTTCTCACTGCTTTTTGAATGTTTATGAAAATAATATACATTTGGTCCCAGTTGAAATTAAACTAATGCTACAAAATATTGCGAAATTATTGTCTCAGGAAATAGAATTAACAAGAAATTTATCAATGCTACATAGTTCCGTCGCGTGATAATGTCTGCTGCTAACTCCAGTGAAATACGTAGGTGTGATTAGGGTAACGTGTGATAAGTTCCATCAACACCCTCCCAGTCAAGGGTGAAGTGCTGAGTTAGTGCCGGACATCGTGAATCTCACACTTCAATTGCAAGGAAGCGTTACTGAAGGACCTTTTGTAAGTTGAACTATTTCCTACTTATTCTTACTTTAAATATCTATCCGTTGTTTTGCCATATCTTTGTCGTTCTGATACCTTTTACCATAGACTTGCATGCTATTTGAAAAAAAAAAGAAGAATCAACAATACTGGATGACTCATATCAATTGTGCTTACCTATTTATTTATTTTTGTTAAAATTTTGTCTGATTTATGTTTAATTGGTGTGTGAGGAAACGTTTCCGCTACTCCCCAATATTACCTCACTTTGTACTAAAAATTTTTGTATTGCTTTTACCGTTGTTAGATTATATAGATTATCCAAACAGTTTTTTTCTTACATTCTACAAAGTACTGAACAATCTATGCTCGATCAGCATGCTATGCTTTTTCTTTATTTCAGGTTTACAGGACTAAATTTTTTTTTATTGCAGGTTTGCTATTCTAATTTTTTTTATTGCAGGTATTGTTACTAACTCCTTACAGCCGCGTACATTATATGTTGGTCTGCTTTCTACAACCCCCCCTAATCTCCGATTGAGCCCGGTCATTTCTTTGATTTTCTTCGTGTTACGCACGGCTACGAGCCAACGTAGCATAAATTTGGCGCCCAACGTGGCTGCCTCGATAAGCGTAACAAAATTTGGCGCCCAACGTGGGGCTCGAAATTATTATTTTTTTTTCCTTCTCGTTTGAACTGAATTTTGTTTAGTATTTTGTTATTTCGTTAATTTAGTTTCTCTATCGAACAAGCCTAATAATTCGTTTTTGTGTCTTTAAATATTTGGGTGTTTGTAAATTCTGTAGTAATGGGGGACTATTGGAAATTAAAATTTGATCGTTTACATGAAGCTAAACTCAAATATGAAGTCGGTTCTCGTGGGTTCGATGCAAAGGTACCTGTATCAGAACTTCGTAAATCCTTTAAGAATATTTTGAAAATGGAATCTTCTGAAACTCTAAGTCCACTTATATCTGATATCGATTTTCAGACTGATAATAAAGCTGTGACTGAAGGTTTAACTGAATTAACTACGAAGAGTAAAGATTTTAATGGTGATATTTCAACTGCCGACGGCAAACGTATTATTAGCCTTGCTATGCATCTCAAAGGGAGAATCCAACGCATGAATGTTACTTCTGACGCTGAAACAGTCATACAGCGAAAGTTGTTGCTATGTGTTAGTAATTTACGCAGTGATTGCGATAGGTTATACCGTCGCTTTAGACGTTCTTCCACTTCACCTAGGGCACCACTTGTTTCTACGGCTACTATTAATCCGACTACTACTGATACTGAGGATGATCTTACTTCTGCTGAATCTTCTGATGAATTACCTATACCTATATCTATTTCTAAATCAATTGCTACGTCTGGTTATGGACAGCTGGTGTCTAAATGGAACTTAAAATTTTCGGGCGATGACCGTATGTCTTTAAATGCATTTCTATTACGCGTGGACGAATTATGATCGGCACGCAACGTTTCTGCTTCTCAACTATTTTCTTCGGCATCAGACTTACTTTCGGGAAAAGCTTTAATTTTATTCAGAGCGCATAGAAAATCCCTAACTAATTGGCAAGATGTTATTCGACTATTAAGGGAAAAATTTCAACCCGTTAATTACAACGAAAAACTTTTGGAGGAAATAAAGCAACGTACTATGGGTCCCTCAGAGTCTATTGGTGTATATTTAGCTACGATGAAAAATTTATTTGCTCGTCTAACAATCTCTCTCTCTGAACCACAGAAACTCGAAATTATTTTACCAAATCTTACCCCTTTCTACCAAAGCAAATTAGCTTTGCTTGATCTGAATACTATTACGGAACTTTTGCGTGTAGGTCACAGACTAGAACAGCACAAAATACAAGCCGATAATTTCAAGTCTCCTCCTGTTCTGAACTTTTCTCAACTCCTAGAGCCTGACTTAGCTTATACAGGTTCTGCGGTCCGCAGCAAACTTACTTCTGCTTATGTCCCTCCCCATTTTGGTGTTACTACTTCGAAAACATTTACACCTGGTGCAAGTGATGCTCCTAAAATACTTCTAATACTTCCGTTACCTGTTGGAACTGTGGCCAACGAGGACACAAGTCGCCTTCCTGTACTAAACCTCAGATACTTCATTGCTATGGTTGTGGTAAACCTAATGTTACCCGTACCAATTGTACGAGTTGTAACAAGAATTTAAACTACCGATCGAGTCGCTAAGCCGAGAAACCGACCCGATCCCTTCTACAGTTGCCTCGGTACCTATTATTTCCTCAGAAAATCCTTTCTCTGGTCTTGATGACCGATCTAAATATGTTCTGGATTTTATTTTAGCTAGTTCTCGTGAGGACGACAGACCTTATCTTACTGTTACTATTTTCGACATCGAATTTAAGGGTTTGCTTGATTCTGGCGCTTCTCGTACGATTATTGGTGGTCCTGGTTGGGATATTCTCTATTCTCATTCTTTGCCTTTGTCCCAAACGGAGATCCACAGCTGTACGGTAGCCAATGGTCAAGCTTGTGACATTCTCGGGTCACTTACTTTACCCATGTCGGTCGAAAATAAAACTATTCTTCTTGACGTCCTAGTCGTTCCTTCTATTTCTCAGTCTCTGATCTTAGGCATTGACTTCTGGAAATCTATGGGTGTTGTCCCAGATTTTCGAACGGGTCAATTGACTTTCGGTTCTTCTTCTACTGTCTAGATCAGTCAGATCAATGCTCTTTCCGATCTGTCGATCATGCAACAATCCGAATTTTCTCGTATAGTCCAACAGATGTTTCCTAAAGATGATACTTTATCTATGGGCTGTACTAATCTCATTGAACATCAGATCTGTACTACATCTAGTCCTATCAAGCAACGATATTATCCCATGTCCCCTACGGTACTTCGACATGTCAATCATGCTCTGGATGAGATGCTAGAAAGTGGTGTTGTAAAACCATCTAATAGCGCTTGGTCTAGCCCTATTGTTATGGTGCCTAAGAAAGATGGCACATATCGTTTCTGCATCGATTTTAGAAAGGTCAATGAGGTTACAGAAAAAGACGCCTATCCCCTTCCTTATATTTCTACGATTCTAGACCGTCTTAGAGACGCAAAATTCTTAACTAGTTTTACATTCGCGCTGCTTATTGGCAAATACCTCTTTCTTTTAATTCTAAGGCGATTACTGCATTTACTGTGCCTGGTAGAAGTTTATACCAGTTTACTAAAATGCCATTTGGTCTTCATAATTCTTTAGCGACATTTCAGCAACTTATAGATCGTGTTCTTGGTGCTGATCTTGAACCTTTCTGTTTCGCATACTTAGATGATGTGATCATCGCTACCCCTACTTTCGAACAACATTTGGTGGTACTACAGAAAGTGCTTTTTCGTCTAAATTCTGCAGGTCTTACTCTTCGCAGAGATAAATGCATTATATGCCGACCGGAATTCCGTTATCTGGGATACGTAGTAAATCGTCATGGACTCCATGTCGACCCAGAAAAAGTTTCGGCCATTCTTAATCTTCCTCCTCCTACTACTGTAACTGAAGTACGACGCATAGTTGGTATGTGCTCGTGGTATCGTCGCTTTATCCGAAATTTTTCTGCTCTTACGGCTCCAATTACTGCTTTGACTAAGAAAAATTCTAAATTTGATTGGTCTTCGGAATGTCAGCAGGCGTTTAAGCTGCTGAAAGAACACTTGTTAACGGCTCCAGTGATGAGTTGTCCTGATTTTTCTTTACCCTTTACTATACAGACTGATGCCTCTGATTTTGGTCTGGGTGCTGTGCTGACTCAACAACAGGGTGATGACGAAAAAGTCATTAGCTTCATTAGCTGTTCTCTTAAAAAGGCGGAACGCAACTATAGCGCCACCGAAAAAGAATGTCTTGGTGTTATTTGGGCAATTGAGAAATTTCGTCCCTATATCGAGGGTTCTCACTTTACTGTGATCACCGATCACCACTCGCTTATCTGGCTGAATGATCTACAAAGCCCCAACGGTCGTTTAGCTCGTTGGTCTGTACGACTTCAACAATATAACTTCACCATCGTACATTGTAAAGGTAAAGAAAACATCGTTCCCGATGCCTTATCTCGCTCAGTAACTAAAATTGACTTAATTGATGACTTTCCTAAATCTTCTATTACTCTGCCAATTTTGGATCCTTGGTATCTTAAGCTACGGACTCGTGTTAATTCCAATCCTAAACTATACAGTAACTGGCATGTGGAAAACGAATTACTATATAAACATGTAAAATCTAAACAGTCTTTGCTCCAACCTCCTCAAGACGATTGGAAGTTAGTAGTTCCCAGTGAACAACGGAATAGGGTTCTATACGAAAATCATGATCTACCTACTTCAGGTCACCCTGGTGTCCACAAAACTGTCTCTAAAATTTCCATGCGTTACTATTGGCCTAAACTTAGAGCCGCTGTTGCTCGATACGTCCGTCGTTGTAAAATTTGCTCTGCACACAAAGTCGAACAAAAGAAACCTCCTGGTTTTATATCTCCCCGTGCTACTGCCACTCGTCCTTGGCAAGTCCTATGTACTGATATTGTCGGACCTCTTCCTAGATCCTCTAAAGGTAATTCTTTCATTTTAGTTGTTGCCGATTGTTTTACAAAATATGCTTGTTTCTTTCCTCTACGTGCGTCTACGGCCACTGCTGTTGCTCGAACCATGGAGGAAAATATTTTCCTGGTGTATGGTACTCCTCAGTATCTAATTGCGGACAATGGTGTACAATTTCGTAGTAATATTTTCACTAAACTCTGTGATTTTTAGCGAACAAAAATTCTGTTTAATGCTCGCTATCATCCTCAGGCGAATCCGGCCGAACTTATTAATAGATTCCTGAAAACTATGATTTCTTCTTACGTTTCTGATAATCAACGTCGGTGGGACGTTAATTTAGCAAAAATTGGTTGTTCTATTCGAACGCTTAAACATGAGGTTATTGGTTACTCCCCGTATTTTGCTCTATATGGTCGTAAGCATGTTCTCTACGGCGATCATTTTGGAAAACTTCTTGATTCTGATGATGTTCTTATGGATCCCGGACGTCCTATTCCTCCTACTGACTTAGTCAAATTTGAGTCACTTCGTGAAGAAATTTCGAAACGCCTTTCCTTAGCATACAAGAAAAATGCTAAACACTACGATCTTCGTCGTCGTCCCTTAACTTTATCTCCTGGCGATCGCGTTTGGAAACGCAATTATGTTCTTTCGGATGCTACTCGCTACTTCAATGCTAAACTTGCTCCCAAATATGTGGGTCCCTTTACTATTAGAACTAAACTTTCTCCTTGGACCTATATCTTAGTGGATGATTCTGGTAACGATCTGGGTACTTGGCATATTAAGGACCTCAAACCCGATAAAACTTTAGACCCTCCAGACATTGATCCTGAACCTCCGGATCCTAGAGGGCTCCCTACGGCCGATTGTATTTTGACCCCTACGTGTCGCTATCCCTAATGACTTGTAATTTTTTTGGCTTATTGGTCTTGTGTTTTCTCTGATAAGCTTGTGTCCGAAAACACTGGCGCCCATTTCGTATTCCTATTTATATTTTGTAGCTAGCCCATCCCGTGACTTTTTCTTTTGGCTAGTTCTACCATTTGTTCACTATTTGACTATTATAGTCGCTTTCTACATCCATTCCTTGAGGTAGGCTTCAGATCTATTTTCTTTTCCTTTAGGTATTTCGACTTGGTCGCTTTTATAGGTCTGTTAGCCATACTTTGCTTGAGTAATCGTTTCAAACGAATCTGTGTTACTTCAGTCGGAAGTATTCTAGATTGTGTACTAGCTTGCTTTTGTCCTTGGCTTTGTCTTGGTTCTTTCTTTGCTGCACACTTGAGGTTGACAGTTGTGTCGTCTAGTTGGTTTGCTACGAGTTTTCTTCCTCGTTTTTTTTCCTCTTGGTTTCTCCGCGGGAAGCCAAAACTTTTCTTTGAGGTGGAGAACAGAAATGTCCCTTTTGGAGAAATCCGTCTTTTGACGTTTTTGAAAGTAGCTAAGAGCTTTAATCCTCATTGGGTGTTTACTTGGTGCTTTCTTTACCTGTTCTGTCGTTATTGGTTACGATAGATGACTTTGTCTTCTTTTGAAAAAAAAATGTTCCTTTTCTTATACTGGAGTTGGTCCTTCGGACCGGGGAAAAAAAATTTGTTTGGTTCCTTGTCTGTCGTTTTTTCTTTCACCCCGACGTCTTTATTTTGCTAGGGGGAATCTGTAACGTGCATTTTTATAGTTTAACATTTTACGATTTTTCCCAATTAGTAAATACATTTGTGTAACTACTATTTCTATACTTTATATTTATTAACTCCTTAGGCGAATGCATCGTATTATAATGAGTGGATTGCATCGTTCTTGTCTTGCCGTTCGTATAGATTTTGTTCCTTATGTGGATATACAAGTCTAGATAATAGACGATAAGAGGTTGTGATAGAACGAGTTGAATAAACATATGAGTAGTTGTAGTTTGTTCTTGGTTCCTATATATTAATTACGTGAAAAATACTGCTTCTTTTTTGCTTTGACAAGAGTGAGAATTAATGCGGTATAAATTTTCGAATTGTTCATGAACAAGCACGGAACGATTTTAGTTGTTTTTCTTGTGCAATAAAAGTTGTATATTAACTGTTGAAAGTGGAGTGCTAATTCCGATTGAAGTAGTATGGTTGATAGCCGAACGTGTTTGGTCGACGCACGTGTTTTACGGAACATTTTACAGACTTACTTTAGTGATACACGTGCTTTACTCATTGTGTTTTTTTTTGGTGCTTTGTCTTTTTGATATTTAAACTGTGTGTGCGATCTAGTTTCGCGGTCTTTTTTTTTATCAGAGTAGGGCATACTTTGGATTATCCAAATACAGTTGATACTGTAGTTTCTGAAGTTTCTAACCCCAAAGAATCTAAAACAGATCATTGTTTGCGCAAATTTCGTTATTTGCGAAATATAACAGACTACCGGTTTATAAAGGTTTTGGTTGAAGGTTCTCACTGCTTTTTGGGTGTTTATGAAAATAATATACATTTGGTCCCAGTTGAAATTAAACTAATGCTACAAAATATTGCGAAATTATTGTCTCAGGAAATAGAATTAACAAGAAATTTATCAATGCTACATAGTTCCGTCGCGTGATAATGTCTGCTGCTAACTCCAGTGAAATACGTAGGTGTGATTAGGGTAACGTGTGATAAGTTCCATCAACACCCTCCCAGTCAAGGGTGAAGTGCTGCGTTAGTGCCGGACATCGTGAATCTCACACTTCAATTGCAAGGAAGCGTTACTGAAGGATCTTTTGTAAGTTGAACTATTTCCTACTTATTCTTACTTTAAATATCTATCCGTTGTTTTGCCATATCTTTGTCGTTCTGATACCTTTTACCATAGACTTGCATCTTATTTGAAAAAAAAAGAAGAATCAACAATACTGGATGACTCATATCAATTGTGCTTACCTATTTTTTTTTTTGTTAAAATTTTGTCTGATTTATGTTTAATTGGTGTGTGAAGAAACGTTTCCGCTACTCCCCAATATTACCTCACTTTGTACTAAAAATTTTTGTATTGCTTTTACCGTTGTTAGATTATATAGATTATCCAAACAGTTTTTTTCTTACATTCTACAAAGTACTGAACAATCTATGCTCGATCAGCATGCTATGCTTTTTCTTTATTTCAGGTTTGCAGGACTAATTTTTTTTATTGCAGGTTTGCTATTCTATTTTTTTTATTGCAGGTATTGTTACTAACTCCTTACAGCCGCGTACCTTATCTTTTGGTCTGCTTTCTACAACCCCCCCTAATCTCCGATTGAGCCCGGTCATTTCTTTGATTTTCTTCGTGTTACGCACGGCTACGAGCCAACGTAGCATAAATTTGGCGCCCAACGTGGCTGCCACGATAAACGTAACACCTTATACGAAAAATATGTGTTTTTACCACTAAGATTTGTCTGAAGTTTATTGGTTGGATCAACGATTACTTTGGAATTTAAGATGACGCGTCTTCTAATTTTTTACATAATCTATTTTGGTCTTCATGTCTGGAATATCAAATAAAACTAAATGTGAGATATACTCGGGTAGTAAATTTTTTTGTTCATTTAACCTTAGTCGTTTCGTCAGGAGCTTTTGGTAACGGATTAAATAAATTTTCTAAATGAGCAATAAATAAAACGACCAATTCAATTTTTTTGTTTTCGATTTTTAATAGCATCAGACATCGTCTTCTGGATGAAGGGGAACACAATCACCTTTCAATCTACTTACTAACGAAGACCAGTTTGCTAAAGAATTCCTAACACTACGGTACCACATAAGATCTTTTTTATCGAACAAATCGACTGCAGAATTAAATAGGTGTTTGTCTGTAAATTTGCGTGAAATTGCTAATTCATTAACTCTTTATAAAAATGTGTACAATGGATCAGAATTTTATGAACATTTTATACCCCAAACGTATCGATAGATACGGGTTGCGAAACATAAGCAACAGTTTAAGATGGAATATCAACACCAATAGGAGATTGTAGCGTGATCCCTTTTACCGCACGCCAATGATTAGTTTAGTGGAACACACTCCTAACCTCCTAATAAGTAGTATGTGTTATGCCGTGTAGAGGGATGGTCGTATCCTTCCTCGTTCATGTATTATGCATTGTTTTGATTGTTAAGTCCTTAATATACGTAGCTTACTGTGTACCTTTGCTTTATATTAAAACCCTGAGATTAAAATACAAATACATATATTGTGTACAACGAGTATTATTAGTAATTATAACAAAAACCGTCCCTCGTCCCGTTAAACTGGCTGCCCTACGTGGGGTTGCGAATAACATTACGTGTGGCTTCGAATTCGAATATTACGTGTAACTTCGAATAATAATAATATCGTGCTTTGAGTGATACAAGTAAAAAACCACCCGGTGGTAGTGATTAGTGATAGTAATAAAACCTAGTGTTTGGAAAGTTAAAGTTTTTATAATTTTGTGGATGCTCTTTCAAGAAGTTTTGTAGATGTGCTACTTTTGCAAGGAATTATTAAGGATTTTCCGTAAGCTTATCGGTGGTTCATTGCATTTATCGTCAAAACTGTAAGTAGAAATTATTTGTTTTGATCGCTGCTCTTGAAGAATCCAGCTGTTTATTATCACACAAACTTACGAACAGGTTTGGTTTGCCGTTTGTTTACGTTGCTCAGAAACGTATGGTTATGTTCCGAAATATTAAAATCATTGTCGTATCATTGAAAGAGACAATAATTACTTTTTGAACTTTTACTAGGAATATATTATATTTTACGCATGAAATACTATATTGAATGCGTTGGACTTTTATTTTGTTTATATACAGTGCATAAAGAACATTACGGTTTAAAATATTTACATAGAACATTTGCGTGTTTCATTAATGCCTTTGACTAGAAGTGGTGCTACAACTAATTTAAGCACTATGGCTCAACAAGTAGTGTTTACTGATGAACAATTCGCCGCTTTATTAGATAAAATCGGTTCGGTTTCGGTTAATAACGACGACACTAATGTATCTAAACTTGAAACAACCACCTTTATATCTGCAAATAATCATGGTAACTTTTCACAATGTACAGCAAGATTCGATGGTTCTGATTCATCGGATGTCGACGCTTTTCTAGATGCAGTTTTAACTTATAAAAATTGCTTAAACGTTTCGACTGAAAACGCGTACCGCGGATTACCTATGTTATTGGAAGGTATAGCAGCAAAATGGTGGCAGGATGTAAAAAAAAAAATTCTTGATTGGGATAGTGCCGTTAGTTTGTTAAAAGACGTATTTTCTAGGCGAATACCTGCTCATTTAATTTTTAGAAAATTCTTCAGTCGTGAACAAAGCGTTAATGAAACCACAGAAATGTTTGTTTGTAATCAAAGAGCTTTGCTCTCACAATTACCATACGATGTGAATGAAACTATGGCTATTGATATGGCATACGGTTTATTTCGACGCGATATTAGAGAAAAACTTCCTCGGTCTGAATGTTTGACTTTCGAGGATTTATTGATTCTCGCCTGTAGCGTTGAGCAGTCTTTGCAAGAAGTTTTTGTCGACGTCCATCGTAACCATAATCCTGTTAAAAACGATAGTCAAGAAGTAGTTTTGAAACGTGTTTTGCGTTCTCGTTGTTCATATTGTAAAACATATGGTCATGTTAAAGAAGATTGTCTTAAATTGAAATCTAAGGAATCAAAAATACACTCTTTAACTACCGCTACATCTTCAATCATTAAATGTTTTGGATGTTGTGCGCCTGCCGTGTTACGCTCTAAATGTGCTAATTGTAATGATAAAAACTCTACAGTTTTAGAGTCAAAGTTTGTTCAATTTTGTTCAACCACTACTGACGTTCCTGTTTTGAATAAACCTATTCTGGGCGTTAGTATAAACGGTCGATATGGAAATTGTACTTTGGACTCCGGTTCTACTGTAAGTTTAGCGAGTTATGGTCTTTACCAATTTCTTTTGAACGATGGCCAGAATTTTTCAAAGCGTTTCGTTAAAATTTGCTTTGCGGATGGCATAGATCGTGATGAAGAGGTTTTAAGTACGGATGTACAGGTTACTCTTGAATATAAAACTGTCACTGTTACCGTTAACGTATTGCCGCATGCACAAACTAAATCTACGTCACTAGGTATTGATTTTATTACCAGTGTCGGTCTTGTTTTAGATATTTCGAGTAATCAGTGGTATTTTAACGATGATCCTGTTGGAAAATTTAATTTTTATGGTAACTTTCAGGTGAATCGTAAAAATGTTAATTTCGTGTCTTTGCGCGAGGATGAAGAAGAATCCCTTTCCTCAGATCAGCGTATGATTATAGAGACGCTTTTGGAAGAACATTCCACTGTCTTTAAGATGGGGGGAGCCCCCACCGACTTTGCGGTTCATAAGATAAAGACTGTCGATCACGATCCGATTTCAGTTCCACCTTATCCTCTTAGCAACCCGAAAAGACAATTTTTAAAGGAAGAAATAGATAGAATGCCCTCAGAAGAGATAATTGAAGAATGTGAGTCACCTTGGGGATTCTCGGTCGTTTTTGTCCCGAAAAAGGGTGGAAAGCTTTGCTTGTGTGTTGATTATAGGCGTTTGAATGCTATTACGGTCCCGGATTCCTTTCCCTTACCTCGCATCGAACAGCTTCTGCATACATCTAAACGGACTATGTACATGAGTACTATAGACTTACAGTCTGGATTTTTACAAGTTTCTATAGCTGAGGAAGACAGGGACAAAACTTGTTTTGTTACAACCTTCGGTACGTTTCGCTACCTTCGAATGGGTTTTGGTCTTCGAAACGCTCCGGCTACTTTTCAAAGATTAATGTCCAGATTTTGCAACGGTCTTGGTGACCGATCCGTTTACACGTATTTGGACGATATTTTAGTGATATCGGACAGTTTTAAACAGCATGTTGATGATTTACGTGCAGTTTTCGAAAGGCTTAAGTTATATAAATTACGTGCGCGTTGCGAAAAATGTTGCTTTGTACGGAAATCCGTCAAATACTTGGGTCACGTTCTGACTACTAATGGTATTGAAGTTGACAGAGAAAAGATTTCTGCAATTAAGAACATTAACGTTCCGTGTTGTGTGTGTTAAAGATGTTCTTAGTTTTGTTCAAACGTGTTCCTGGTATAAGAAATTTAATCCGCATTTTTTGTCCATAGCGCGTCCGCTAACAAACTTATTAAAGAAAAATAGTGTGTTTTGTTTTGGCAAACCTGGCTACAAGCATTTAGTGCGCTCAAGGAAAAACTTACTTCAGCTCCGGTATTAATTCAAGCTGATCCGAACTTACCGTATTTTTTACAGACTGATTCTAGTGGTTTTGCACTTGGAACCGTTTTGTTGCAAGGTACTAGCAATGATTTGCTTCCTATTGAGTACGCAAGCGGACTCCTTACTCCAGCTGAGCAAAATTACTCCACTGTAGAACGGGAAGCTTTGGCTGTTATTTATGCTACCGAAAAATTCCGAACAAATTTGGAAGGGGCAGAAGTAAATGTAATTTTTGATTGCCAGTCATTGCAATGGCTATTAACATTGAAAACACCTACGGGTCGTTTAGCCCGTTGGGCTTTGAAAATTCAGGGGATGAATATGAAAATTTCTTATACTCCGAGTAAAAGAAACGTTGTGGCTGATATGTTGTCCAGACCAGGTTGTATGAACGAAAGTGATACCTGTGATGTCTGTTTTGTTAGTGTTGAAATGCCGAAGATTAATGCTACTGATCTTAGGGTCGCACAATTAGACGATCCAGATTTGTCATTGATTGTTAAAGCATTAGAAGGTGACGACACTCTTGATATGATCCAATGGTTAGATCGTGGTTATATGTTAAACAATGGGATACTTTATCGTAACAATCCTCATGAGAATGTAGAGGATCCGCAATTAGTAGTTCCTGCGAGTTTGAGGCAAGACTTGCTAAATCATTATCATGACTCACCCACTGGTGGTCATTATGGTGTTGATAAAACTTATCAACAGATGTTTGATAAATATTATTTTGTTGGTATGAGACGTTTTATTGCAGATTATGTAAAAGGTTGTATTGAATGTCAGCGTTATAAGGCTAGTAATACTAAACCTGCTGGTTTATTACAAACCCCAGCTCCTGCACAACGCTTTGAAATCATAGCCGTTGATTTATTTGGCCCTTTGCCAATAACTGAAAATAAAAATCGATGTATTTTAGTCTGTGAAGACACAGCTTCAAAATGGGTTGAGCTTTACTCATTAGAATCTGCTAATGCAGATGCATGTGCAAAAATGTTTATCGAGGAGATATTTTTACGTTTTGGCACTCCGAGAAAAATGGTATCTGACAACGGTGTACAGTTTATTTCAGATATTATGCAAAAGGTGACATATTGTTTTGACATAGATACTAGTTTTATTCCATTGTACCATCCGAAAAGTAACCCGGTTGAAAGGAAGAATCGAGACTTAAAGACTCAGCTTTCGATTTTAGTTCAAAATTGTCACACAAAATGGGATATTCATCTCCCAGCAATACGTTTTGCTATTAATTCAACCGTATGTGAGTCAACTGATCGTACCCCTGCTTTTCTTACTTTCGGTCGTGAATTACGTGCTCCTCACGATACCGTGTATGATTTAAGAACTGTGGTAAACGCTGAGAATTTTGTTCCTCGGATTACTTCGTATTTAAAGCGGTTATCACAGAAACTTTGTACGTCACAAGAAATTTTACAGCAAAAGCAAGACATTCGTAAAGCACACGTCGATAAGACAAAACGTGCTGAAAATTTTCAAGTTGGTGATCAAGTTCTGTTGAAAACTCGCCTACTTAGCAATGCCAGTAAAGACATTACTTCTAAATTTGCACCTATACGTGATGGACCTTAAGTTATATCCAAGGTGGTTACTCCAACTACCTGTGAGCTTACTACAGTTACGAAACCCTATGAAAAGATCGGTAAATTTCATTCTGTTGATTTAACGAAATTTGTTCCGTTCATTGCCGGTGTGCCCAGTGCTTCGTCGGTTATACCCGCGCCTGTGGTGCCTAAAAGAAAACGGGGACGCCCCCGTAAAGTGAAAAAGTGATTTCTAAACGCACGTCAGTAACTTCTGTACGTTTAGAGGGGGGAGTGTGTAGCGTGATCCCTTTTACCGCACGCCAATGATTAGTTTAGTGGAACACACTCCTAACCTCCTAATAAGTAGTATGTGTTATGCCGTGTAGAGGGATGGTCGTATCCTTCCTCGTTCATGTATTGTGCATTGTTTTGATTGTTAAGTCCTTAATATACGTAGTTTACTGTGTACTATTGCTTTATATTAAAACCCTGAGATTAAAATACAAATACATATATTGTGTACAACGAGTATTATTAGTAATTATAACAAAAACCGTCCCTCGACCCGTTAAAAGATATTATTGGATGTATTTATTTCTGAACTGTCGCCATAATTTTCTAGATACTTAACGAAATCAATTAAACAATCGGGCTTAGTAGTTTCCTTTGCAAACAATCTTTATAACTTTTTTCTTTTCTCGTAAATTTTCCTATTACGGACAACACATCCTACCCTTAACTCATAATTTAACTCGTCTTTATGTAAATTTACTACAAGAAGAATTTCTGCCATTTTGGAATATTATTTTTATACTTGAAAAAAAAAAGCAAAATCTTTTTAAAATGGATTAAAAGTTGGGAACAAATTCGAACAATATTTTCTACAATTGTTGCTTTACAAATAGGGTACCAGTGAAACAATATCGAGCCTCATGTTTGCAGTATTGCAACTTCATCGAGTCTCTTATTGACGGTGCAAGTGTAGCCTTGTCGCGCCCCGCGTTTGCGGCGACAGGTGTTAAACTATGTTTTCTTTATTTATTTGTTTCTATTTCTATAGATGTTATTTGGTGTAAAAACTTATTATAGATGCTAATTAGAGTGCTACGATATAAGTGCAGAATTACATAAATTTCTCTCAGAAGTTAACCGTAGATGTTGTTTTATACGTATTAACAATAAGTACTTCTGGAGACTTCCGAACCTACTCTGTACTCTAACTTCAGTGGGATGACTAACAGGGTGGTTTTTATAAATACGGAAATATCAGACGCCTCTAACCTCAAAGATTTAACATAAGCGAGATAGCGTCACTGAAAAGAGTGTAGGAACTTTAATAACGATTATGCGCACATAAAGCATACAGACTAAGATTGTTAAGTTTAGGCAATACTATCTCTGAAAGAAAAAGTAATTATACATTAAATATCAAACAAATTGTCGATTGCATCTGGGTAAGAAATATGCCTTCATATCAAATTTAATCACAGGGCTACTTTCTAAATAAATTGTTACGTTAGTAATTTAATAAAACGTCTGAAGAAGGTAATATATATATATATATATATATATATATATATATATATATAACGCTATGATAATGGGGTTATTTGAGGGTGTATAAGGTCACAAGGGAAGTATACTTCATGCAAACAACAGAAAAATTAAGAAAACTAAACATTTAAACCCTAAAAAGTACACCATTCGTTCATTATGCAAAAAGCAAATACCAGACACCCTGTACAAAATCAACAACAAACTACAGTCAATAAAAGGAAGCTCATTCTTTAATAATTTAATCACATTTAGTAAAATAGATGACTCTGAGTGCTACCCAATTCATTGTAGATACATTAATACATTCATAAACTTTAAACAAATACAAATTAGGCGTATCCAAAGTAAAAAAACTCAAAACAAATCTTTTTTAAACTCGACGCATTAGCGCAAGAAAATAACCAGTGCATGCCTATAATAAACAGGGCTTTCAAAGCAGGCATATGTCATAAAGCAACAAATAAATAAACGACTTTAATTTGCGTCATCTGTTAAAAATCCTATTATAAAATTTTAACTACGTGATGTTTTACATGTAGAAATTACCACATTCGAATAAAACCCAGCATACTAGGTAAACAAAATATAAGTTTTGGGTACGTGCACCATTAAATATAATAGTTTATAAATCCCGGTACAAAATTACAATTACGTGATGTTGATAGATACAAAGTACAAAGTTTTGGGTCTACGTGATTTTGGGAGCGAATGAACTATGAATATAGTGAGCAACTCCAAGTAAAACCCAACCGGCTGCATAATAACGCAGGGCAACGCCTAGACCATGAGTAGGTATTTAGGGCCGGTCCTAATTCAAAACGCGACAGACGTATTTTCCATGTGTAAAATACGTCTGTCACGTTTTGAATTAGGATCGGCCCTATATAATTTCAATGTAAAATAGTTGTGAAAACATTTTAATGTAAAATAGTTGTGAAAACATGAATTCTTATATACTTTCAATGTAAAATACTTGTGGGCACGTTTTGAATTAGGATCGGCTTTATATTACTTTCAATGAAACATATATCAAAACACACGTATGTTGAAAAATGTAAGTGCAGAGAAAAAATGTGTGTAGCTGTTTTGAATTTGGTTTTCTAGCGAGAAGTTACACGTGTACCGTTTTGAATTAGGATCGGCGTTATATACTTTTAATGTAAAATGTGAAAACCTGAATTCTTTTCAAATGTAAAATACTTGTGGGCACGTTTTGAATTAGGATCGGCTTTATATTACTTTCAATGGAACATATTTCAAACACACGTATGTTGAAAAATGTAAGTGCAGAGAAAATGTGTGTAGATGTTTTGAATTTGGTTTTCTAGCGAGACAGTATGACAGATGCAAAATATCGCATTCAAGTCAATTGTGTTTAATTAAAGTGGATTCTGATTTATGTTTAGAGGCTGCAAATACACATGGGCCGGTTTCAATTCAAAATGTGTTCACTCTTGTGATAGGTTGAAAAGTGGGTTGGCAAAGTACGCAGATGGTGGTAATCTGCTATATAAGGAGATTGCTCCTAATATTAATTTAATTAGTCGAAGTTTACTGCATATATTTACATACAAACATGTATATAATTGATATTCAGGGATTTAAATAAAAGAAAAACGAGTTTGTGTGTAAAGAAATTGCGGTTTTGGACTTGTTGAAAGGTGATGTTTGGCATCAAATTTTTAAACTGCCAATGCAGTCCAGTTGTTTCAGTCAAGATCATATAAAACATAACGACTAGGTGACAAGGAATATTCATGGTATTTCTTGGGATGAATCTTCAACGGCTGGAATGGTGTCATCATATATAGCGCTTTATTTGAAGCAAATTATCCGACCCGGTGAAGAAGTATTTGTGAAAGGTCTAGAAAAGAAGAAATTGATTGCAACATATATAATGCAAAGCTTTGTAACTGATATGCTTGCACTAGGTTGTCCTAAGATATCGGAGTTAAAAATCAACAATCGTTTAAAATATAACATCCATTGTTGTAGACACAGCAATAATAATTTGAAATGTGCAAAACAAAATACCTTTTTATTAAAAGAATGGCTTGATAATAATAAAAAACAATAGAAAGGTTTTGTCTGTATTATTTATTTTTAATATAATTTTACAATGTTAGCCTTACAAAATTCCTTTATAATAATAATAAAAAACAATAGAAAGATTTTGTCTGTATTATTTATTTTAATATAATTTTACAATGTTAACCTAATTAACTATTATTATAACAACTTCTAGCAAACATTATTTTTAACGATCCAGCTATTGTGTACGTTAGAGAAGCCTAACCATTTTACAAATACTTTATTTCCACTCTTTCTTAGGACTTTTTCTACCAGGTAAATTCCTGGATGATTAACCTTTGCAACTCCGTTTCATAAAATGCACCTTTGATTTCTTTCTCATCTTGATCTTCTAATATATATGTTGTAGGATTGGTTACGTTTACCTTTTAATCTTAAAATTTCATTTGACCAGTTTGGCGTGTAACCTTTCGTAAATGCTTCCCTGTGTTTACTAATCCTCACACTGTCTTATATTGAATATTTTGGTATTTTGGTTGCAAGTTTGATGTGGGTAAATGATGATTTAAGAATAGTTTTTCATTTGATTTATCAACTTTTACAGGTTTGACTCCGATAGTATTGTGAACTGTATTGTTGTATTGTTTCACAATATCGCTTAAATTTTTATCCAATTGTAAGAACCGTTCAGGTTAAACAAGCGCCACATTTTCTCTTTAAAGTTCTAATTACACGTTCCACAATGCATGCTTTCTTTGTAGAAAAACACTATAATGGTTTATGCCATATGTCTGCATTAAGGATTGAAAGTGTTTGTTATAATATTCTTTACCAAAATCAGACTGCAAATTTCTTGGCGGATTTTTAAATTTATTTAAAATTGTTTTCATTGCAGCAGTAACATCAATACCCGTTTTACTTTTAAGTGGTACAGTCCATACGTATTTGGAGAAACAATCAATAACTACTTAAATGTATTTAAATCCTTTGTTTGTTTGCGAATATGGTAGCATTTCAATCAAATCGGTCTGAAGAAGGTCATTTAAACCTTTTACTATCACTTTGCGTCTCTTGAAATTTATTCTTGCTGGTTTATGAAGTTCATTTACTATATCCTCTTTCACTTTTGATTGAGCAACTATCATAATGCTTTTTCCTAATCAGGATTTATTAAATACAATTAATGAAATACTTCTATGTTTGAATGTCGTAGGCTCCACTTGCTTTGAAAGGAACTTTTAATATAAAATCAAGAAACATTGTGGTATTGTTTATAATAGCACCGCTGTCACGAAAGCTGATTACATCCATACGTTTAAGCAAAAATCCTTGTAACTGTGCAATTACATAACTTTTTTCGTTTATAAGAATTTCAATGTCTTGCGGGTATCCTTTAATATTCTCAATGATCGCTTCCTCATAAGGAAATTCATAATTATGTTTAATGTTGAAAATAAGGAATGTCTTGTCACCGTCGAGAAATGTATTAGAGTAAAACGTTGCTGCTACCGTGTAATGTAGCATATGTAACTTGTACTCAATCAAGATTTCAAAACCTTCACTTTTGTTTTCATATTCCTGTTCACTTATATCTATTTTACGGTTATGTAAGTGCCTTCCAAATTTGTCAATTGTCATATCATCTAATTACTTTCGCCTCACGCAATTCTTCAATGATCGAATTTATTTCGTTGCCGTGACCTGTGTGTCCAGCAGTCTGAGATGAAACTAAAAGTCGTAATCTATCAACAAGTTCATTGGGATCATTCCAATATAAATAATCTATAGCGTTATTTGATACTTCCATTGTTATACCGTCTCCAAGGCGCTTTCTATAGGGTAATGTTCTAGGTCTACGGGGTGTTTGGGGAATTATGTTTAATGTAGATATTATATTTTTGTACTTATATGAAGTATTACCCTGAATTTGTTCTGTTTCAGAATAATATCTTCTATTAGCATTTGTTCTTTTTACAATATCAAGGTACGACTTTAGATCTTGATGACTGTACCCGACAGGATATTTTTTAAACAGTAGTTCGTATAATCCAGGAGTACCTTTATATTTCAAATCATTTATTAGAACATTTTCATCATCCAACGCAAAATTCGAATTGCCTATCATAAGACCATTTGAATCAGGGTTAAACCTAATACCATATTTATGATCAAATTCGTTCTTAACATCTTTAAACATATTGTAAATATATTCTCGAGGTAGCGGATGTAGCTGTTCGAGATAATGTGTCATACCTGGTGAATCGGCAAAGCTTTGAATATATTCCTGGGCTTCTTGTGCATTTTGATTAATTTCTGCTTCGTATTCATTCTCAGCATCATCATCATCATCATCATCATCTACCTCTATGGAATCATTTTTTATATTTGGTATATGCTGAGCAATAACCGGCGAATCAATATAGTCAACGTTCCTTTCTAGCAATTTAGGTTTAATTTTTTTACACTGCTATGAGGCAGTTCTTCTTCTTCTTTAAATGTTTCTTTCTCTACCACACTTTCCCCATCCAGTTTATTAGCAATAGTTTCTAATCGTGATGTTATGGGTAATATTGATTCCACTTGGACGACTTCATTATCTTTTACCTGACGCAATTTGTTTTTTACAATGTTTCTTTTCTTAATTAAAATTCTTTTAAGTTTTATCACCTCCTTGTTCATTGCGTAAAAGTTTATTGTAGTAAAAAAAATTCTTCGATACTAACGATACTTGCGTCTCTCAAGGTTTAAATATGTATAAAGTGATCAAAACCTATTCGGTACCTTCCTTGATCTGGATCACTATCTTTGTCTACAACTAAGAAACCGTATTTGTCTTGCCAACAAGCAGCACATATTTCACGGAATTTATCATACTTCATGTCAGTATTGACGTGATCGTCATATATGTGTTTTAAGTTTAAATCATCTTGTTTAAATAAAACTAAAAGATTAGCATTATCACGTAGTAAGTGCTTAGGTATACGAGTATAACTTTGACAAAGTAAAACTGTCTACTTGTTTAGGACGCCCCATACTAAAGTATTCCCTAATGATACCTTGTTTATCGCAAGCTACATCATCAAAAACAAACATAGAATTATTTCGAGCATCAGATGGTGATATAATATTATCAGAACTGGAAAATGTATAATATTTGATCCCTTTTATTGGTTGCAGTAGACTTTCAAGGTATTGATACTTTGGTTGATAAAGTGATTTAGAATAAACATATACGTTTTCAAACTTTAAACCATTAGGATGTTCTATCAGCCCAATCATAACGTTGGTTTTACCGCAATTTGATGGACCAACAACTAGACATCGAATAGATGAAGGCAGAAGAACGCTATGTTTTTCTTTTAGCTAAAGATTGCACGCCAATGTCATTATTGTTTATGGTTAAAGGTGTTGATTGTTTCACAACACGCATGTTTGCAAGTACTAAATTGATTTGTAAAAAGTAATATAAATATATATATATATATATATATATATATATATAAGAAACGGCGAGTATATAAAGAATCATTAATTCATAATATTTTATTTATTTACTGCACAGCTTGAGAGGATAGTTGTCCGCTAATGATTACATATAATAATTGTAAAACTACTGGGAACGGACTATTAAATACTGTAATTAACAATTTACCATTTGAAGCGCATATTCCGGGTTACAAATTTTGCGGTCCGGGTACAAAACTAATCGAACGGTTAGCTCGGGGAGACAAGGGAATAAACAAGTTAGACGAGGCTTGTAAGGAGCACGATATTGCATACTTCAAAGAAAAGGATCTATCTAAACGTCATCAAGCAGATTCGAAGTTAGCTCAGTTAGCTACAGAAAGACTAAATTCTGGTGACTCGTCTTTAGGTGAAAAAGTAGCAGCATTTGGAGTAGCTACCGCAATGAAAGCTAAAGTAAAACTTGGTATGGGTGCCTGTGCATCACTGAGAACAAAAAATATCAATAAAATAAGAAAACTGATAAAGAAACGTAAAATAAGAGGTACGCTAGGTATTAAAAGTATTATCGAACAAGCACGTACAGCTTTAAAAAAGACTAAAGGATCTAATATTATGGATGCAATCAACATAGCAATTAAGGCAGCCAATACAGCAAAACAAAAGAAGCATATTAAATCAGCTCGTATTATATCAATTCCTAAAACAGGAGGTTTTCTACCACTAATACCAATTTTTGCAGGCCTAAGCGCTCTTGGTACTCTTACTGGAGGTGCAGCTGCTGTTGCAAAAGCAGTTTCTGATACTAAAATAGCTAAGGAACAACTAGCGGAAAAACTACGTCATAACAAGGCAATGGAGGACATTGCAGTCGGAAACGGCATGTACATCAAACCTTATAAAAAGGTTTTGGTCTTTTTAGCCCTGCAAAACCTCAAAGGAACGCAACTTGATTTTACCTAATCGAGCACTAAGCAATGTAGAATTAATAGAGTTTGTTAAGCAATTAGAAGTTCCATATTTCCGTGGAGTGTTCATGAGAAACAATCTTCCCAAGAAAGTTAATTTAAAAGAATGCGGTATAATTAATTTAGATGGAATAGAAGGTTTAGGCACGCATTGGACCTCTTACAAAAAGTACGGTAGTAGCGCTATTTACTATGACAGCTACGGAAACCTGCGACCGCCAACAGAGTTGATAAGTTATTTGAATAGCGGGGGTAAATGTAAAATTCTTTATAACATTAACCAAGAACAATCGTACGGTACTGTGTTTTGCGGTCATTTATGCTTACAATTTCTAAGTAGTGCATAGAACTGCGTACGAAGTTGTTATGTCGTACACTTTTACTCTAACGGGAAACACTTCAGTTTTAACAAGCAATTTTAATCCGCCTATAAACTTGGATAATGATTCGGAGTACGTATTAGGATTAACAATTTCAAACATAGAAAAGGAATAAATAATAAATTTTATTATGGATCTAACGGAAAATTCATAAAAATACCTGAAGGTGCTTATGAGATTAGAGAAATTAATAAATATCTTCAAAAAGCTTTAGGTGATAAAAGATGGCGTGGTCGTATGCACGAAGCGCTAGAAAGACCCCAGTGTATATAGAAATTACAGCTAACAATAATACACTTAAATGTAGTATTAAATGTAGTCTAGATGTGGATTTTACCAAAAAGGATTCAATTGGTTCTCTACTTGGTTTCAATCCGCGAAAATTGCTATCATTTGTCACGCATCAAGCAGACTACGCGATCAACATTTGTAAAGTGAATGCAGTTTTAATCGATTGTAATATTGCAAGTGGATCCTATTTAAATAGTAAACCAGCCCATGTAATACACGAATTTTTTCCTCAAGTACCTGCAGGTTTTAAAATTGTCGAGTGTCCACCTACGATTATATATCTACCAATCAGGTCACGTATAATAAATGAAATAATAGTTAAAGTGTTAGATCAAGATGGAAATTTAGTTAATTTCAGAGGAGAACTGCTAACTGTAAGGTTGCATTTAAAAGAAATCTGCAATAGCCATGGGTATTAAGTATAATGCACGCAACATGTCAAGAATTGATATAAATGCTGGAAATTTCAAAGCAATCGACACTCGATTGATTGTTTCAAGACTGCTGCATTTAATTAAAAAGTAGAATGAATAGTGAAATACTGAACGTGCGTGAAAAAGTTTACTTCGACAATGCAATTGTTAATATTGAAAAACATACTCATCAACCTTATGCTAACACATCTTTAAACAATAATGATGAAATTCGAATCCCTATACAACAACAAGATGTATACACCTTACCATCGAAGAGCATGCTGTACATAGAAGGCAAATTAATTAGAACAGATGGAACGCCGTCTCAGACAGCAAAGTTTGTAAATAAGGAATTTTGCTGCTTTTTGATGAAATTAGATATGAGATTGGTGGTATCATTGTAGATCGTGTTCGGAATCCTGGATTAACGTCTATAATGAAGTGATATGTTTCATATAATAGCAATCAAAGTAAACATTTACAAAACGCTGGGTGGTTTCCTATGGATGATTCGCAAATAGTTGATGCCAATGGGAATTTTAATGTTGCAATAAACCTTTCAATGGTTCTCGGATTATGCGAAGATTTTAAAAAAATTTTTTTAAACCTCCGTCATGAGTTAGTCTTACTACGTTCTAGTTTTGATACTAATGCTATAATTAATTCTACACCCGATGAAGAAATAAAAGTTGTTTTAAACAAAGTTTTCTGGAAAACGCCGCATGTAGCCGTTGATGATACTCAACGAATTAATTTAATAGAATGCGTAGCACAAAATCAGGATTTGCATATTCCGTTTAGAGGATGGGAGTTGCATGAATATCAACTTCTACAAAAAACGCAACGTCATATATGGAACATTAAAACAACAACACAATTAGAAAATCCAAGATTTGTGATTGTTGGTTTCCAAACCAACCAAAAAAATAGATACATGAGCAACTACAGTCGCTTTGATCATTGCTATTTAACCAACATGAAACTATATTTAAATTCAGAAATTTTCCCGTACGATAACTTAAATTTGAGGTTCGAGAATAAACAGACTGCGTTGTTATATGAGATGTATGCTCAGTTTCAGCAATCATACTACGAAAAGGAAAATGAGCCACTTTTTAATGCTGAAGATTTACGAAGTATTGCACCATTAGTAGTCATAGATTGTTCTAGACAAAACGAAGCGTTAAAATCTGGTACTGTCGATATTAGATTAGAATTTGAAACTAGCAGAAACGTTTTGCCAAATACATCTTGTCATTGCCTTATACTTCATGATAAGATAGTCAAATACAATCCACTCTCAAACAGCATAAGAATATTATAATTACTTTATTATTATTATTACTGTACCTTTACAAATTATGAAAAACAATAAATCATTTAGCAATCACAGTCTATTTATTAATATTTTTACATGTTTTTACAATATCTTTTACATGTTTGAATTATTAAGTGATTTAGTAAACAGCCATAAACATTGACAATTTTAAATAAAAGTTTTGTTATACATTTCTCAAATAAACTAACTGGTATGTTATTAAAAACTGGATTTTTAAACAGAACGGTTACTACTACTACTACTATTTTCTCTACAATACATTTATACTAATATATAGTTCAAACTCGGGCAGATTGAAAGGTATCCTATTTTTAGATACATCCAAAACGAAAATCGGCGTACTTGTGCAGGTATAAACATAACACTGAAGTTTTATAACTAAAAATATTATATGTTAATCTAGATAAAATAAATTGTATTCTTTATTTGAGCCAGTGGTTGAAGCTTTACAAGTCATTTCTGTGTGTATAGTTATACCCCCAAGGTTTAGTATCAGTGGTTAAGGTACTAAGAATTCTTTTATCATCACTTCGATTAAGAACAATTTTGTTTTGTTTAATAGTACAGACATCATGTTTGACTGATCTAATTAAACATTGCTGTTTCTGTACAGTCTGTTTATAAAACAAAGCATTCTTATAATCGTCAAAAGAAATTTGCTTAATACTTGCTAAGGAAGATCCCTTTGACTTTTTTATTATACTATCCTGAACTCTGTAAGTGTACATTTTAGATCAAAGTCCTACAAACTCTAGCATGATGTCACCATTGTTTTCATCTTTCATAATACCAGGAACTTTTTTATTTGATAATGGAATATGATATTTGTTATGAGGGTCGTAATCGGAAGTATCAAATCTATGAATGTCTTGTTTGATATAAGACTAAATATCTTCAACGCTAAACTCGTATATCAAACTATCCGTATCTGTGTATAGCAGCTTTGCTTTGTTAGCAAATTGCGATTTTATATAACTATAGTGAAATTCATATAAATAGGTTTTTGAAATATCTAGAATAGAGAAACCTACATAAATGGGTTTGTTAAAGTAAACCCCTAATTTATTCATTTCTATTAAGACTAGATCTTTGTCTAACACAGTGCAACTATGAAAATTAGGCTTTGCTATGTAACTACGAGCTCCAAACCGTCCTTCCCATTTGGTCACTAATTTCACATCTTTCCTTTTCCGTACGTTTTCCATCATTTTTCCATAAACCGAATTTATTATATTTTTATAAAGGCATATATCGAAACTGTTTTTTGACTGTTGTCTTAATTTCGTATTCAAATCAATGTATTCCTTTAACCAAGGAGCTTGTTTAAACCGAAGAACCTTATGAATCTTTTTCAGTTCTAAACCGTAGCTTAAATACATTTTTAAATACTTGTAGTGAATAATATAGTTGAGTTTTGGATATAAAGTTGTAAGTAATTTCTTTAAGTTTGATTTATTAGAAGGTAATGGTGGTATCATATGTTCAGGCGCCAAAGGTAAGTCACTGTGAATTTCATGTAAAGATACTGGATAGTGTAAATCGCATTCAAAAATATATCCTACATCAGAATCATCGGAATATTAAGTATGTCTAAACGTACTATATCTGGACTGGTACCATCTATAAATTCAAATTCTCCATATGGAAGATATTCAGACATTGCAGCCCCATATAAATTATTAACATCAAAATACATTAAATATTTAGAATCGAAATTTGGATCATAATCTGCATTCATATATTTGTTATTTGCTTTAGCATATCTATTCGAACATTGAGAAACACCGCCACGAATTCCCCGTTCTAAAAACATTATTATTTCAATATCAGTAAGCAGCTCGAGTTTAACGTTCGTCGTTTTTAACATTGCATCTAGAGCTAAACCAGGAGCCGTAAAGTAGTGAAGCGGATCTAACTTATACGTGAACATACAAGTTTTTCTAAAGTTTTCAAATATATCAGTCAAGAGCAGTACATCTGTTTTTAAATATAGGTCTGAATAGTCCCCTAGTGTTTTTATATTAAATGTTTGTCAAACGTGTTTAGGTTGATTGTAGTCTTCATCTGAGATTTCTTCATTGCGCAAACGATTAAAGAATGCTGTTTTACAGGGTAAATCGGTTTCATTGAGCCTATCCCAAGAGTTAATGTAATCATAGGGAAATATGCCTTTACGCGTAAGTAACTGAAACTCATTATCGGTGTTACAATTTTCCCTAGTGATGGATTTTTATTATCATCTAAGTATGAAGCTAATTTTTCAATACTAGATGCCATAAACCTGAATGAATCGATAAATCTAAAACTAACTTTCGTACCATTTACATATTTTGTAAAAGATATGTATTTTTCCTTATTTATTGGTAGAATTCTTACCAAACCTGAAAACCCTAACGCAATTTTTTTAATAATGAAATGCGAATCGTAGCCTGATAAGTTATGAAAAACTACCGGTATCATATAAAAATTATGATAATTGATGTTGCAATCTTGATGAGCCGCTCCTCAAAATTCACCTGTAAAGTGGCAGTGATCGCGAACTCTAATATCATCTATACTAAAAGGTTTATTGCAAATGTGACAGTGAAGGGCAAATTTAAATGCTAACTTTTGTTCTTCTGTTAAAGGATTCATAGGTTTTGGGTTACGGAAAATTTTATTAGTCGTTTCTGAAATCAGTTTCAATTGAGCAACAAACCATTCTATACAATCTTTTCCGCGATACAATTGAAATTTGGAATATTTATTATCATACGAGCATTTCAAATAATACGCTACACTAAAGGGTATATGCCTTTGGTAAGAGACTGTGTTTAGTATTACCTCCGACTCATTGCATGGTTCTAATATACATTCGAGATCTGCATAAACTACAAATGATACTTTTTCTTGATAGTGGAAGTGCTTAAATGTTAGATACATTTCGGATTCTTCGGGTAATCTTATTGAGCAAGTATTCTGTTTTTCGCAATAATTCGAATGACGCTTAAGTAATGCTGCTGTACTAAAATTATTTAAACATCTATAACAAAAAAATTTTCTATGTTCATATGAAGACAACTGTTTTGCAAATAATTTTGACATATCCTTAATCCAAGTAAAATGAAAGTGATTCTCATTAGCATTTGTTGGACGAGAATATTGTAAGGAATCATTATTTAAAACTAACAGATTAATAGGTTCAATTTTTTTAAAATTTTCACTTAAACAAAATGGCAGTATTTTAGTATTTTCTATACAATATATGTTAATTGCGAGATTGTTAAGCTTCTCAATTTTTTTTATGTCTTTTAATGCGATTGGAAACTGAATTGAATTGTAGCGTAATACTGTATCAAAATATGGATAGCTAGATATTCTCTGACGATTTTGTTTAGTAGGATATAAAGCGGAAACCAAGCTCCAAAGAATGCAATGTTGATCGTTATTTATTACATTTACCACAGCTTTTTTTTTTAAAAAGTCCGGAACCGGTACAAACGTTGAACGCCCTCCTTTAAGTGGATCATGATTGTTTATATTTACCTTCAAGTGTAAAACTTCTTGGATTGCCCAACCAGAATCTTTTCTCGCTAAATTCTTCTAATCGCTTCGAAATCTTGTTCAATACGTTCTCCTTATACCACAGCTTGAGATTGGTATTTATATCGGTATGACGATTTGCAGTAGGAAACGTTTTCAAATCTATTTCGCCAGTTGTAGGCTTAACAAAGTTAGCGGCAAATATTACATTAACTTTCAACATTGACTTTTTTAAGCAAGCAACAAATTTGCGTTTAAAACTAGCAAACGTCTTGTCTAAGAACACTAGAGGATCTCTATAATTTAAATTGGTAATAAGTCCCGTAATTATTCGACTTCCAAAACATGATTGTACATCATGCCAAATCAAATTTTTTCGAGTATGACCTCTAGAAAGCGTTGCATCAACACCTTTACCACGATATTCCAAAGAGCGTTTCAAGTGCCTCAATCGTACAAGGTAGCTTTTAAGATATGCCAAATTAGATTCCAGCCTACTAGGATTTTCTTGATGATTGTCTTCGTATACCTTATTTCTAATAGCATGCTTTAATATACTAATATTTGCTTTGATAATTAAAATGTGTTTCGTTATTTCATTTACTGATTTAATGAGATTCACGCATTTTACAGTTAATCTCAAAATTGCGCTACTAATCTCGGATACGGTTTCAGCATTCATGATTCTATAGAAAATCAAAATACACTACTTAATAATATACGTATTTTCTCTATTTACTATTTATACAAAATATCATCTGACGTAAGCAAAACAACTGCAAAAAGGTTCATTCATCTGAGTTTACGGAAAACGCGTAAGAAAAACAACTGTAAAAGAAAATAGCATACAAATCGAAATAATTGCATAGCGAATTGCTTTGAATGCAATTGTTAAAAAAAATCGCCTTTATTTACGTTTTTATTCAAGACGATTTTCAAGCTTGAATCGTGCATGCGATCTAAAAAATTGCAGAGTTGCCTTCAGTACGTGACTATGACAAACAATTCGCTATGCAAGCATTTCCAATATTTACATACTGAATGCAACTCTGAGCAAAACAACTGTAAGAGGAATTAGCATTCAACATCATTTTTCATTCCGTATGCGTTTACTACAAAAATGTTTTTATACGACCTTTGATTTATTATGTGTATAGAAAATACATTATCATTACAGCGCTATTTTTTTATGATTACATTGAAATATTTTTAAATAAAAACAAAGCAAATTTGAAAAAAAATGTCTCCGATTAAACCGTCTTTGTTTAATAATAATTTACACGCACTCATGGTTTTTAAAAAACCCAGTATTAAAAAAACATTCTGCAGTTTTATTATATAACAGTACCTTTAAAGAATTTTCACACAAATTACCTATATATATGCATGTAAATTGTGTCAGCGGTAATCTAAAACTTATTCTATAAATATTACTACTTAAGGGATTTATTTGCATTGCATTATTTTTAAACGAAAAATTAATCTAAAGAAAAATATCATAATTTACACGCACTCATGGTTTTTTTAAAAACCCGTTATTAAGAAAAAACATTTTCCAGTACGTTGATAGTACTAAAGAATTTTTCTTATTCAGCATGATTAGCGTAAACATACACCCGCACAAATTACTATATCCCTATATATGCATATAAAGTCAATTTTTGTTAATTTTTTATGGAAAATAAATTATGCTAGCAGTAATATAAAACGAAATTAATCTAATTTAGGTTTTATTATGCGCCTTCTTGCAATTTCTTTTTCAGTCAATGAATGTAATTCATTATTTTTGCTGAGCAGTACCTATATTTGCATATATAATGTCAGCGGTAATCTAAAACGAAATTAATCTAATTTAGGGTTTTATTATGTGCATTCATTTCAATTTCTTTTTCAGACAATGAAACTAATTCATTATTTCTGCTGAGGTATAATTATATTCGCTTACATACTGTTTTGTTCATTAGAATAGATTACAGAGCTGAATTTTTTCAGAAAACGATGCAAATTTTTAATTTTTTCTAACAGATCAGTTTATTATTTAATATAAATACTTCACGTAGATTTTACCAACAGTATTCAATCAGATCTCTTGTATAATTATTAGTTACTATTACTAGCAACTTTTAAAAAATGAGTAACTTGTCATCAATCAAAAATTGTAATAGTACCAACGTAAAAGTTCTAGAGCAATTTATATTACATTCTGACGAAGACGTGATTAAAGAAGTTTTTGGTTTGTTCTTTGCCTCAACTCAACACTGCTGCTATTTTTGATAGTGACGTAATAGCTATATCACGGTAAGTGCTTTTTTCACATTTATACATGTGTTTTTAAAACAGTACTAATTTATAAGTTACATTAGATCAAAAAACTATTCTGGAAATTCTGAGGCTATGGAAGGATCGTTGACACACTCTGATCCTCTCAGAAACATCA
Source organism: Platerodrilus igneus (assembly GCA_036346225.1). NCBI lineage: Eukaryota > Metazoa > Arthropoda > Insecta > Coleoptera > Lycidae > Platerodrilus > Platerodrilus igneus. The sequence continues at coordinate 1,266,667 of JARFIW010000735.1, forward strand.
GGTAGTATACAAAAGAAAAGGTAAACCTACAATAATCTTTTATGTTATGCTCACAGATCAGGCAAAAACATGTCGGCTATGAAAAAGTTATGTACAGAATCTAATATGGCTGTTTGCTGTGAAGATGACAAATCCTACGAAGATGACACAGTAGAGTTGCTTAACTCATTTAAAAAGCGTGGAGAGAAGCTACTGCGTCGTATATATATATTTGGAGGTAGAAATATTAAAGCAAAAAAGAGAGGAACTAGAGGCGAGGGAGCAGCAGATACTTCAAGAAACGGGAGTTAATAAATACTTTTTCATTTATAAATAGTTAGATCAAAATATTCAACAATTTGTAAAATAAAAAAGTATTTTATAAAAGTTTCTCTTTTGAAACAAGACTTTCTCTAAACAAGGTAGTAAACTCAAAGTAAAACGCACATAAATTAGAACCCACTTTAATTTAATACATCATTCTTTATACAATCGACTTAGATGTGTTATAATAATAAACTAATTTCTTAAATTAGTGACATATTATTCTGAAAATTCTATGTTGACAGTTAGACCGATCGATCCCTTACTAGTTATGTATACGTGTTTGTTCGAGCCAATACCTTCATTTAATTGTTTCACTCCATGTGCTTGAAGGTATTCAAAATATCTCAATGGCAATATACTCTTGAACTCTTCTGTTTCCACTAATACTCTTTCTCCATATTTTGTCTTGATTGTTTCCACTTTTAAAACTTCAAACCTCTTATTCACTACAATATCTTTTGAATTTACATAAGGTTTGCGATATGTGGTTTTATTAAGAGTATTAAAATCCATATTGCTTTTCTTTGACTAATTAAATTAATATTAGGAGCAATCTCCTTATATAGCAGATTACCACCATCTGCGTACTTTGCCAACCCACTTTTCAACCTATCACAAGAGTAAACACATTTTGAATTAAAACCGGCCCATGTGTATTTGCAGCCTCTAAACATAAATCAGAATCCACTTTAAGTAAACACAATTGACTTGAAAGCGATATTTTGCATCTGTCATACTTCTCGCTAGAAAACGTGTGTTTTGAAGTATGTATGTTCCATTGAAAGTAATATAAAGCCGATCCTAATTCAAAACGTGCCCACAAGTATTTTACATTTGAAAAGAATTCAGGTTTTCACATTTTACATTAAAAGTATATAACGCCGATCCTAATTCAAAACGGTGCACGTGTAACTTCTCGCTAGAAAACCGAATTCAAAACAGCTACACACATTTTTTCTCTGCACTTACATTTTTCAACATACGTGTGTTTCATTGAAAGTAATATAAAGCCGATCCTAATTCAAAACGTGCCCACAAGTATTTTACATTGAAAGTATATAAGAATTCATGTTTTCACAACTTTTTTACATTGAAATGTTTTCACAACTATTTTACATTGAAATATATAGGGCCGATCCTAATTCAAAACGTGACAGACGTATTTTACACATGGAAAATACGTCTGTCGCGTTTTGAATTAGGACCGGCCCTAAATACCTACTACCATGGTAGAATAATAAGATAACAAGCGGTCAAGCAATAACAGCACGTGGAATGACTAGTCTATGTAATTCACCTAAACTGATAACATTCATTGATTCCTTAACCGAAGCACGAACTGTACTAATCAAAATAAACGTATTACGCAAAGTTTAATTGTGAAGTTAAACAAAAATTATTAGTGAAAGTCACTGTAATTAAAATTTCAAGTGAAGAATACACTCAAGTGCGCGTTCAAACATACGAGTGTATAAGAAATCCACCGTTAGCATAAAACGTAAGTCTAAATTTAATTTAGTAATAAACAAATCTTTACAATTTATTTATTAGAACACCAAGCAATTCAATAGGAAATTTAACTAAGTACGGACGTAAAACTATAATGCTCTAAGTACTGAATACAAGAAATGGAGAAACTCTAAATCAGCATGTTAAGAGTACAACTAAAGCTTAAAGCAACACGAAGTCACTGGTAAGCAACACGCTGTGGAGAGGCACTTTAAGGTATTGGGGTAGACGCAAATCTAGGGGGTCACAACTTAGAATCCACTAATCTAGTAACTGCTTTGAACAAGGGAATCAATCGGGAAAATACCATGTTAGCATTTATGTTTCAACCAATAGTATAAATCTTATTTTTGAATATGTGAAACTTGTATGTATTTAGATATGTTGTATGATAGGTCATCAAAGAGATTTTTGTTAACACAGAAAATACGTTAAAAAGAAAAAGTCCATTACGTTCAAAGAAACATTTCATATAATATATAACTACTTTTGCTGGCTATAATTGCTTAAAAAGGGGTTATATTTTTGTAAAGTGCAAATTGAATATTTATTTTTACTTTGATTTATAGGTTTTAAATAGCAAATGACATTACAAAAGTTGTAGAGGTGTAAATTGTGCATATTTCTTAGTTTATTATACTAACTTTGGTGAATTTCGTTTATCTTATTCACGTATGGAACTCAAAGAGGGAAGGGTGTAAACATTTTTGTTATCATATCGTCGTTTACTCTGTGCAGAGTATAACTGTGCTAGCCGAGCCATAAATTTAATTGTGTAAATTTTAAAAATATTCTCGATTATTTAGAGGCACAGAGAAGCGGCGGTAAGCAAGGCAACTGAGGGTGATATACATCTAGCGAGCGGCATCGTAGCAATATATATCTATTAAATTAAAGATTATTCTCTTCATGTTACAGATAACTACAATTTCTAATTTAAATTTTATTGTTATCTTAGCTGAAGATAGAATCTCTGTCAAGTTATAATGTTATATAAAAATGATAATTATTATATTTAATAACTTTTATATATCATATTCAGATCTAAGTACGACGTACATATAATCATTAGTAGATGTACTGTCCTAATTGTACTTAAATTATGTTTAATTGTAGTTAGGTTTGTTACACGATATAAAAGTGTCTGGTTGTTTCAAATAATTGTTAAGTTTTAACCGATTCGCCCTTGATCACAGGACTAAAACTCCAACCCTTACGTCGTCGATGGTTTTACTCCCATCATACAATATCTTTCTGTTCTTTTTTACTTGCTTTATATATCACGCCACTTTTTTCGCTGTAACCAGTAGTCTAACTTTAATTATTTACCATAATTTTCGATGTTGTATATTGGGTTCACTCCCTTCGTTATTCTGAGTGTATGTCAATTGTTTCCGAAAAACAAGTTTGAACTAGGTATATCCGAATATAACGTGCGGTGTGTTATCGCAACGAATTTGAGTTCTATCAACCAAATCAGTTCTAAATTCATTTATGTATGATGGTAGATATTCATTTAGTGCGAAATAAATTTTCTTTGCCTCTCCTTTGGTTTGTAGATAATACGGTGCAGAGAATTGATGAGGTATAGCAGTGGCGGCGTTAGGCGTCGGCGACCGCCGACGGCCTCGCGCCTAAGAGGGCTTCGCAAAAACGGTAGAGGTTGATAAGTTGACCAAAAAAATATTTATTATCGTAGAACGAACGCTAGTATTCTGCAATATTTTAAATGTAGGATTAAACCCTTATTTAAAAGCAAGTATTTCTTATCGCAAAGGCAAGCAATGCATCACACTAACAGACCCTGTCCCGGCAGGGAAAAAAATTCAATGCACCCAGTGGTTACGATAAGTCCATCGTTAAAAGACCTTTCATTTCAAAGAGCATTTGAAAATACATGTTCAATTTACATTTATTATATGCCATAACTATTAGTAACTTTTGTGAGATATAATTGTAAATAAGCCCTACTTCGTGGTTTTGCGATTGAAACTTTTGTAGAAAATAAATTTTTAAAATGATTTCTTGGCCAAAATGAATAAAGTTCAGGCTAAAAGCTACTTAGGTATTGTTTGATGTCTTCTCAGGTTGACAAGCTCAGTCATTGTAAGCCAAATGTTTTTCCGAAGTTCCTAATAGAATTCTATTTACTTGAGTACGTACTTTGTAATAATAGTCTAAGGTTTAACATTTAACAATGCAGTCAAGATGACTTAAACAACTTTAATAATACAAATATAGTATAGTATTTAAAGTACAGGTACGTATTTGGTCGATACCCCTTCCTTTGTATACAATTACAAGCAAAACTAAACACCCCTCCTTTGTCCATCTTAAGCTGTATGCGTAAATTGTTACGGACGTTCAGTTGTTGTTTATACGCGAAGTGTGTAGTCAAATTACTCTTAGTATGAAGTTATAACTAACGACTAAAGTAACGCGTAGTTAAAATAAAGATAAAGAATCTATAATTGTTGGTATTTTTGATTATAAATACTAAAAGCTTCTGTGCTAATATTGTTTGGATTACATGCATACATTTTACATTGGGTATGATGTGAATTACATGTGTTAGTTTAATTTTTGTATAATTAATTATTAAGTTACTTCCCCTATTTTAAGTCAGTTATATATAATATTCAAAGCCTTTTGCATTTAGTCTGCGCTGGTATAAGCGTGTTTGCTTTTTATATTTGATATTGTCATTATAATGTTAGGAGGACCTTCTAGAGACAGAGATTTAGGTAGGAAATGGGAATCTGGTGCGTCAAAAAGAAAAAGAAAAGTTGAAAAGGCTCTGTCCAACCAAACCATGAGTTCCAGTATGATGAAATTTCTTAAGAAACATTCATCAGGACCGGTCGGTACTACAATAACATTAAAGTCTGATAACTCTCTTGTACAAGTTTCTGAACCAACTTCAGATCCAGAGTTGGCAGAATCTACTGTTATTTAAGTCTCTGAACCCAGTAACAGTAAAAAGTTAGACTGTGACGATAACATTCGTGACTCAATAATTCAACAACAAGCAGACCATTTCACAGGGTTGTTTATGGATTCTGATCCAGGGAAGTGGGTATTTCCAATAACGGACTCGCAGCGTCATGACTTAATTCAAAACGGTCCTCACCAAAACCTAGAGACGTCTGAAGAAAGTCATACCAGAGACGATAATAATTTCTAAATTTCACTTTAATCAAAAATTGTGTAATGTGGAAAACCAACATCGCAGGTGGTTAATTTACTCTATATCTGAAGATGAAGTTTATTGCTTTCCATGTAAACTTTTTTCCCATTTGCAAACACAGATGGTAAAAAAAGGATGGTGTGACTGAATAGATTTGAGTCGAATATTGCAAAGAGATGAACAAAGTCATGGACACATGGTGTGCAAGTTTAAATGGATTGAATTTTATAAAGGAATTAAACACGGAAAAACAATAGATGAAGAAAACGATAGACTGGTTAAAAAATCGCAAAAGTATTAGTACAACTTGTTTGAAAGGTTGATTGATATAATTAACACATTAACACTTTGTTGGGTTTATTGCCGTCGCAGAGACAACAGGAGAATATTTAACAAATTCAATATTACAAAAACTAGAAAAAATGGTTTAGATATCCAAAATTGTCGAGGGCAGGGATACGATAATGGCGCTAATATGGTGGACATTAACAAAGGAGTTAAAACTAGAATCCTTAATATTAATCCAAGAGCGTTTTTCACGCTTTGTGGATGTCACAGTTGGAATTTGCTACGTACATTGACGTAATTTTAAAAAACAGGAAATAGAAAGAAAGGATGACCGGGCTCAATCGGTGAGGGGGCGGGGTCTTATACCTATAGATAAATTAAAATAAAACATGAAATAAATAGAGAAAAAAATATACACTCACTCATTCACACTCAGAACAAAACATACAAAGGAAAAGAAAGACCTTATAAGTAAACAAAATATTTACACAACATTGTAAAAAAATTACTGAGGAAATTGGCAAGCTGTAGTTTTTAGGTAATTTCCTCCTGATAGTATTTATTAAAAAAAAGAACCAAACGCAACCCTAAAAAACCACAACCCTGGATCATCGTAAATATAAACTTAACCTATATTTACATACATAATGGCAACATTTTCAAATGTGCCCGCAAGTCTTGAAACCGTTTTTTTACATTAATAATTAGTATATTTTTAGTGATTTATAAACAAATTGTAAAGCAGTAATAAAAGAGCAGTGAATACCAAAATAGTTCCATAATTTTCAAATATAAGAATTAAATTTAGAAATGCCATATTTGAACGGTAAAATCTCAGGCGTTCTGGTTCCAAAGTAAGAAGCGAATACAAAAAACAACTCACCCTCGAGTTGCTGACGACGAGGTTGGGTCAAGTCGCTGGTCCACGTCAGTGAGTAGGCGTAGGCCCAGGAAGAACGCGTTTGGCCTTCTATTACCAGAAGAAACGACAGCTCAAGGGATTAACGTGTCCCCCGCAGAAAGCTAGAATAATTACGAACAATAGATTAATTTATTAAAACCGAAAAGTACTGTTTTATAAGCCCTAAATACTCACCACGCTAGATAATGCGTGCCAGAAATTCGCATAACGAAGAAAAACGGAACGAAGCAAAGCAGAACGGATGTTTTCTTGTTGCTATTCGAACAGAAAGTGAATAATAAATTTGTTTAGTTAAAGCACCAAAGCTCAAGGAAATAAAACAAGAAAACCCTAATTTATTGAAACAATTTCGCTGAATTCTTTAAAAAGGAAAAACACACCAGCCTTAATTATTGAATACTTGGAAGGACGCCTATCTAATTATGGCGTAAATTCCACGGTAAGAAATTCTTAGAAAAGATATATATTTTTCTAACGAGCAGAAAGATTTATCAAGTAAAATGTCTAGGATGTTTATTATTAATTACAATACAATTTTAAACACGCGAAAGGGTTATTTACAAAAATGAACTAACAAATCCCCCAGCAAAATTAAAGGGTTGGGGTCGGGAAGCAAAATAATGGGAGTAGGTAGGATCAACAAAAAAAAATTCGCTTGAAAACTAAAAGAAAACTCGTTACAAAAAAACTAAAGAAAACATTCCACAAAACTAAAAGAATTTCCATCTGGCTCAACGGACCAAGGAACATGACAATAACCAAAAATTAATAGGACCTAGGAAAAGGAAAAGGAAAGGAAACAATCATCGAGGAAAAAGATGGAATGGCATCGACACTGAAAAAATCGTCGAAGAACGGATATTTCTTGTAAAGAAACAGTAAGGTCTTCAACCTCAACAGAAGTAAAGGAACGAGGAAGAAAACCAACAGTACAGCCTGAAGAAGACTTAAAGGTCAAGCCTCGAGTAAACAAAAGGAACAACAAAGGAGCACGAGAAGAAAAAAAGGGGAACGCTGGTAAAAGAAAACGATATACTCTCGACTGTGGTAACAAAGAATCGCAACGAACGAAAACCGAAAAAGAAATGCTAACTAGTCCTAAAGTCAACTGAGTCGTGATTTCCGAAGAAAGAAAGACGGACTAGAAAGCACCTACCACAGGAGCGGATGGACGAAACACAATCGGTCCAGGAACCGACAGCAAGGAAGGCCAGCAAAAGGATAGGGAAAGGAATGTGGAACGAAAGTAACGAGAAAAAAAGAAAAAAATCAAAAAGAATAACACCAACACCAAGTACAAAACCCAAGAAAAAAACTAAAATCGTACAAAAGAAAATAAAACAAAATCCCAGTGTAGTTATGTATGAGTAGGTGTGGGCGTGTACGTGCGTGTGTGTGAAAGTGCGTGGGTATGTGTGGGGGGGTGTAAGAAGGGTGTGTGTATGTGTTATGCGTGTATAAAGTTTGCGTATGTGTATGTGTTTGACAGCTGTAGTGGCCTCTTACGACAGGCAGGATGTACCATGGAGCTCTTCTATTCCCAGACCCACACGGGTGAAGAAGTAAAACCTAAGAAGAGAACAAACGAAGGAGAACCAAACAGAAATGAGTGGATGCATGAAGTGTGTGCGTTTATGGAGTGTGTGTATGTGTGTATGAAGTCTGTATTGGTATGTGTTGGACCGCTGTAGTCGCCTTAAACGACAAGCAGGTCGTACCGTGGGACTATTCTATTCCCGGACCCACACGGGTGAAGAAGAAAAAGGAAAGCAAACGAAAGAAACCCCCGTAAAACCGGGAAGTAAGTGAAATCGTAAGTCCAAAAATCATGTCCGAAGGAGAGCAAAGTCGTCATCAGAATCTGGGGCACGAGGATTAGATATTGGGCTTAAAGTGTTTACGCCGCCAGAAGGAAAATGAAACCAGATCAAAGACATAAGAAATTCGTCGACTAACATCCTCAGGTTCTGAGGGAGCATAGAATAAAGGGATAAAGGAATAGCAGGGGTGTAGTAGTAGTAGAACGCGGTGTAGGAAGTGACAAGGGTAGTTTAGAAAACTCAAAACGCGTCATAGAGGGACGTTGTTTATTGTTAGGATGGGTGGTAAGCAGGTCAACGGCAGAAAATGAAACATCATGGGTTGTCAACATATCAACGGTGGAAAAAAGAAAAAGTATTGACTGTACGAGAACCAACCTGACGAGAAGAAACACAAGTAAAACACACTTCAATTACGTTAGAGAAAGGGACATAAGTAGATAAAATTTCATTGACGTTATGTGCAAAACTAGAAGTATCACAGTTGGAAAAGAAAACAGTATCGGTTGCGGAAGTATCCACCTTATGAAAAGGAGCAGAATCAGATAGAAGTTCGTTAACAGTAGATAACAGAACGTCAACTAGGATGTCACCAACCTTAGTTAAAAGAACAGAAGTAAGTAGTATTTTGTCAGCATGAGAAAAAGGAATAAGAGTAGGTAACGAAACAGGATCAGGTAAAGCTTTAACGACAACAGCAACAGGCATCACAGCTACGGGTTCACTAACTTTAACAGCACTTTCGCAGACGGAATTAGAAGTTATCATTACTTCAGCTACGGCTGTTTTTGTAGACACGACAGAAATTTCTTGAGTTGAACAGTTTAGGAAAGCAGGAGCACGTACAATTTTGACAGCAACAGCTACTAAAGATACCGGTTCGTAAACTTCGACAGAACCTTTGCTGATTAAATTAGGAGTAATCGTCAATTTAGCTACAGCTGTTATTGTAGGTACAATAGCAATTTCTTGACTAGAATCTTTTAAGAAAGCAGGAACAGGTAAAATTTTGAAAAAAACAGCAAGAAGCATTAAAGATACAGGTCCATGGACTTCCGGAGGACCTTTGCAGACTGTATTAGAAGTTATTGTCATTTCAGCGACCATTGTGCTTGCAGACACGACAGAAAACACTTTGGTAGAATCGTTTAAGAAAGCGGGAACAAACTCTTGAGAAGCTAGCTGCAAGTCACTAATTCGAAGCATGGGTTGTAAGCGTGGTGGAGGCACATTTTGGGGCGAGAGTGAATAAGTAGGGCGAGAAGAAGAAGGAGTAGAATAGGAGGCAGAACTAGAAATGGAGTAAATTTTGTTAGAAGCTATACTTGCCGAAGAAGAGTAGGTTTTGGTAGTAGGACCGGGAGGACCTAAATGAAGTATCGTAGAAAACGTAGAATGAGAAGTAGAAGAAGTTAGGCAACTAGAGATGAGGATAGAATTGGAAGTCTGATTCGCGGAACTATTAGTAGTAGGAAGACATTTGAGACAGTTGTGGCGAGTAACTCCCTTATGTCCGCAACCATAACAATGGAGTACTTTAGGACGAGTACAACGGGTCGAAACATGACCAGGTTTGTCGCAATTATAGCATACGACCTGACGAGTAGGAGTAGAAGTAAGAGGAAGAACAGTAGAACGTACAGAAGAAGTATCGGATCTATACGTAGGCGTAGAAGAAACCTTAACAACTCGGTCATGTAAAGCAAAAGTATTTTTCTCAATAGTAGTAGCCTTATAAATAAACTCCATGTGTTCAAAATGATGAATCAGTAAATTAAACAACGACTTCCAGTCAGAAAACCTATGCCGAAAGTCACGATACCAAAGTAAAGCATCAGCCTCGAACAAATCCACTGCAGACTCAAATAAATCCAATTCTGACACATGCTGAGCTCGTCGGAGTTTTTCGACACGTTCCAAAAAATCATGTACGGTAAGAGTGTTCGGGACACCAGAAAATTTCAAATTCCACTCCCACACAGGGAGACCTTGGTAGGAAGCCGAAAAAGAAGTCATTTTGCATACGAACAAGAAAGAAATTGGTAGAAAGGAACTAAATAAAGGCTAACCGTAACTCCGTAGACGCTCAAAAAAGAAAAAAAAATTGTTGCGAATACGGGACTATTTAAAACATATCCGACGCATAAACTTCGGGAACACTAATAGGAGCGAAACAACAAAATAGGAATTAGAATAGGGCTGTAGAATAAAGGAAAAATCGGAGAAAGAAAATATTAACTATAGACGTGATGGGGAAAACAAAATATACAGAGCTGGACGGAAGAAAAAGAGAAAAATCTTGGGCGCCAGCGTTTTCAGTGGACTCGGATTATTGGCGAAAACAGAAATCAAATAATCTGAAATAAGCCAACCAATAATATTGAACGTAAGGAACGAAACATAAGTAATATCAGACCGACAAAAATGCGGACCATGTAGGAACTTAGACACTTAACAATAATAAACAAAAAAAAATCGGAGCAAAAATTAACTAAAACAAACTCGCAACCGAACTAACTAAAATAAAATCGGAGCCAAAGTTCCATGAAACAAAATCGCAGCACAAGAAAATTAACGAAAACCAATTCACAGAAAAAATTAATTACAAAAAAATCGCAGCCGAAATTATTCACCAAAAGAGTCACAGTTGGAATTTGCTACGTACATTGACGTAACTTAAAAAAAATAGGAAAAAGAAAGAAAGGATGATCGGGCTCAATCGGTGAGTGGGCGGGGTCTTATACCTATAGATAAATTAAAAAGAAACCTGAAATAAATAGAAAAAAAATTTATAAACAATCACTCATTCACACTCAGAACAAAACATACAAAGGAAAAGAAAGAACTTATAAGTAAACAAAATATTTACACAACACCGTAAAAAAAATTACTCAAGAAAATGGCGAGCAGTAGTTTTTAGGTAATTACCCCCTGACAGTATTTATTAAAAAAAAGAACCAAACGCAACCCTAAGAACCACAACTCTAGATCATCGTAAATATAAACTTAACCTATATTTATATACATAATGGCAACATTCCCGGATTTTGGAGGTTTTACAGCAATATATATATATATATATATATATATATATATATATATATATTGTAGTATACTCCTGGTATTACTAATGTGTAGATAAAAATATTTTGAGAGTCTGTGGGGTTTATTTCGTCCAAATACACTATTTATGTAAATGTTATTTCAACTCACGTTTCGGAAAATATGTTTCCTTAAACTTAGTTCTGAAATTTAATTAATGGTAACAATGTTTGGAGAATTTCTTATATCTAAACTAACATTTACTTGACATATGATTGTTATTGTTATAATATGGTCTTACGTAATTTGTACATTAGTTTGTTTGCATACAAAATGATATACTAACTAGGTTCTAATAACAAATTTCTAACAGTTAATAATAATTGAAAGTTTAAAAATTAAAAGTTGAAAGCAATGAAAAGGAAAAAATTGTTACTAAATAATAAAAATCTACTATAAACGTTAATAATACTTTTGTTAATATCTAATTTTAATTTAACTTTGATTGTATATGTGTGGGTGGTATTGTCTGAGTGTGGTTGATAATAAATATATCTTTTTAATTTATTTAACTGTTTTATGATAATTTTAATTAATTTAATTTTTAATGCTAATTATAAATTATTAAAAGAGAATAGAAGTGCCTAACTTTTGTTTAAGTTACCTATATCGTTTTTATAATTAATTGTTTTGGGTTGTTTTTGTATAAGCTAGCCTTCTAGAAATAGTCTATTTTTATGTGTTTTTTCTACATCTAATATTTTTGTATTGTCAAAGTCTGCTCGGTGGTGATAATCGTATAAATGTATAGATAAAGCATGATCGTTTATTTAGTTTGCGGTCACTCTTGTGTTGTATGATTCTATTCATCAACCACTGTTTAGACTGACCTATGTATTGTTTTTTGCAACAGCAAGAAATATTATATATCATGTTGCATTGTAGTGCTTTTGGAGTTTTGTCTTTAATTTTTGTAAAAGAGCGTTTGACGTTATTTTCATATTTAGTTGAAATTTTTATTTTTGAAGTTTGAAACATCTTTATTAAAGACGGTGTTAGTTGTATGTATGTTAGTGTTTTATATTTAATAGGTTGGGAATGTATATTTTTAGGCTGTGACTGTTTTGTTTGGTAAATCAATTTATTGGTTAGTTCTTTAGGATATCCATTGTTTAATAGCGTTTGTTGCTGATGTTTAAAATTTGCTTCAAGAAAAATTAAACTACAAATTTTGGTAATTCTCCCTTTTAGTGTTAAGGCAGTGTTATGGTTGAAGGAGTGGTTTGAATTGAAATTTAGATAGCGGCCTGATTTTGTGGGTTTTTCTGAATATATCAAATATAAGTTTATTTTAATAAAAATGTTACCAACTTCAAAAATAAAAATTTCAACTAAATATGAAAATAACGTCAAACGCACTTTTACAAAAATCAAAGACAAAACTACAAAATCCTTTATAATTTTTAAAAGGTAATTAAATTTACTGCATGTCTGTATTATAAAATATATGGTGTTCCATTTAACATGAGCACGATATGGACGTTTGAAAATGTGATTAGCAAAGTGTCCCAGTTTGGACACCCAGTAGAATTTTCGATAACTTTAAATACATCGATAGTTTCTATTGTTGGTAGACCTTCAAATATACGAGAACTCAAAATATCTCGGGAACTACAATGTTTAGATATAGAACTTGCTTAAGATAGTTTATCTCATTTTTTACATACAATTCAAAAATGCAATAGAATACAGAGTGCTCCATAAGAAAAAACATAACTTTGATACGCCACACCTTTTTGGGCCACCCTGTATATTTCAAAATAATTTTAAAATGTAGCCATTAATAACGCACATATCGTTGCACAGGCAAAGATTTAACGCCATAAAAGACATTAAACAGTGGGAGAACGTTTACTATTCTTAGTTGATTGTTAGACAACGTTAAACAGTAATAATAGAATTATTAATTTTTGGTCACTAGATAAACTTGAAGTTTAAGATACAATAAAGTAGTAAACAGAAAACTCACCTTTTAAAGCTTCTTAACTATCAATTTGTTTTGTTATACATGTATATATATATATATATATATATTATATATATATATATGTATATATACATATATATATATATATATATATATATATTATATATATATATATGTCTTTTAATATCTTAAAATTTAAATATGCCTCGGCTAGCTCAGTCCAATTTACAGGGAGTGCACAACGTTACAATAACAAAGAATTTAAGCCTCTTTTTATCTATTACCTTTCTACTTGAATGAGATAAACGAAATCGACTAAGATTTGTATAATAACAAAGGAAAATTATATACACTACAGCTTAATATAAATCACTATTGACAAAGTAAACCCCTTAATCAAATAATAATAATTTCAATTTGTTTATCCCCAAAAATTATAATTGCTTTTAATTAGTTTAAATTCAGCAAAAATTATATTGTACACTATTGTAAAACACTCTTGAACGTTTGATGAATTTTTCCTTTTTACATAAATTTTCTCGTATGTGAAGATTTTTGGTGACGCTTTACATAGATATTCAGGTATAAAAAAATATAGTAAATTTTTAATGAAAAGAAAATAATGCCTTATTATATTCTGACCTGTAGTATTCTTTGCGTGCTTTCTGTGTTCTTCCTAGATTAGCTATTGCGTGTTGTAGATCAGTACCTCTGGATTACTTTTAGTTAAGTCCCCTTGTGGCTTTTGTAGTACCGCCTGTCCAAACTTCATTCAATGTTTAAAACAACCTCCCTCTTTGTGCTCCGATGCGTAGATGCTAACCAATATTTTTTTGAAATTCTAGATTTAGTCCTAGAGTTATATCAAGAGCTTTTTCAGATTTTAGATTTTACTTAGACAATAATAAGATTTGGATAATACGTAGGTTTTTTACTTGTCAATTAGAACTGTGTCACTTAGAACCGTATTTTTTAGCTAACGGCAAAACTTCTCTTATATATTTTTCACCATCATTTACTTTAAAAACTTTCTATCACAACTTTTATAAATATTTAACTATTCAATTTTTAATGTTAACTTTTACGTAAATTCTTGAGTCAAATTGATGTGAATCGTGCGCAAGTTGAATAAAGACAGTCTGTTATCAAGTTGAGTAATATTTAAAGTAACGCCCTTATCGGATACCATTGGCTATCGGACTTGTTTGTTCAAAGTTTACGACGTGTCATAGAATGTTGTAAATACCCTGGGCTTTTACAGGTATGATTTAATTATAGCCCACCGGAACAATGTTCTTGGTCACGTATAATAGAAGTTTCAATATTGAATATTAAAAATATGTGCATTTTTGCTCGTCTGTTTTGGTGTTATTGTAGGAATTTCTAATCCGCTTTCTCAGGTATTTAACTTATGGTTTTTGTTTGTTAAGATATCGTTCCGGGTTTTGAGTAAACTCCGTGTTAAAAATCACGTAGATGAAATAACGTAAATTGAAATGCTTATATTTACATCCTGCATTTCTGAATATTATTTGCTTTGAAAGATGCGTTTTTTATCAGAATGCCTTTCTATCTCTCTCCTTTCACTATCGCTTGTATAATTTTAACAGAATTTGCATCACGATTTTCAAGCTTGGGATGCATTTAATGCGTATTTCTTTAAAATTCATAAATGCTTTCTGTTTTAAAATAAGTTTGATTGCGTACAGAGTTATCTATCTTGCTGAATGTGTTTATGCTGTTGAAGAATATGATTTTCTGGCATTAATTGACGTCAATTGTGATCCTTATATAATTTCTGGCTCAATTTCTTCTTCTATTTTCAAAAACTCCCTAGGATGTTCATATTTGTACACAGTAATGTCTTGTGGTTTGTCCTGCTTTAAAAATCCTGTCCAGGTATGTTCTCCCTACTCGGTCCTGGTCTTGCTGTTACTTCCGCGTATGTCCTTGGCGTCTCAACTCTGTCCGTATTGTTACCTTCCCTGTTTGTATTTGCTGTCCCCTCATGTTCGGTGAACTGTTCTGTCTCGTTGGTCCCGGTCTTATTGCAGGTCCCCTACCTACACTGTTGCTCCTATAAAATGTCCGTCGTGGTTCCCAATTTTGTCGCTGATACGTAAAATTATTCCCCCGTCTTGCGTAGTTGTCCCGTCTGTTGTCGAACCTAACCGTGTTTACCTGTCGTTCCCTATTTTCCCTAGGTCGTCAACTGTTAACGTCGTCATACCTCTGCAGGTACTCCAGAAACATCTCCCTGTCCACGATGTTCTGTAACGCTACGTGTTGTCTCACTTCAACCTCAATAATTATTTAATTATATAATTTCTGGCTCAATTTCTAATTCTATTTTCAAAAAATCCCTAGGATGTTCATATTTATACACAGTGATGTCTAGTGGTTTGTCCTGCTTTAAAAATCCTGTCCAGGTCTGTTCTCCCTACTCGGTCCTGGTCTTGCTGTTACTTCCGCGTATGTCCTTGGCGTCTCAACTCTGTCCGTATTGTTACCTTCCCTGTTTGTATTTGCAGTCCCCCTCATGTCCGGTGAACTGTTCTGTCTCGTTGGTCCCGGTCTAATTGCAGGTCCCCTACCTACACTGTTACTCCTATAAAATGTCCGTCGTGGTTCCCAATTTTGTCGCTGATACGTAAAATTATTCCCCCGTCTTGCGTAGTTGTCCCGTCTGTTGTCGAACCTAACCGTGTTTACCTGTCGTTCCCTATTTTCCCTAGGTCGTCCACTGTTAACGTCGTCATACCTTTGCAGGTACTCCAGAAACATCTCCCTGTCCACGATGTTCTGTAACGCTACGTGTTGTCTTACTTCAACCTCAAAATGTCTCGACAAGTATTTTATGATCTGTCGGTCCGTTACTGGTGGGTTCAGTTGTTTCGCTATGCTATACTTTTGTATAGCATATTGCTCCCTACTTTTTAAAAATTCTCCTTTAAATTTCCCCGTGATCAAATCGTCTCGTACTTGGTCTTGTCTGTTTTCACTCCAATAATGTTTCAAAAATCTGTCCTCAAAGTCAGTGTAGGTGTCAATTTCTTGTCCTATTAAATTGTACCAAGCTTCAGAATGGTCTTTTAATAATGCTTTTAAAACATTTAATTTTGCCTGTTCATCGTATAAATTACTTATTAAACCTCTAATATTGTTAATGAATATTTGCGGGTTTACCCTACTATCCCCATAAAATTTCATCTGTTGCCCTAATGACATATTACCTGTTACAAACCATAGACCATACCCCATTAAAGTCGCTACATTCTGTTTAATCCCGGTCACTTCTCTCTCAACCCGACCTAACTGATACTTACATGAGTCCGTTACCTCAGTCATTTTAGCATT
The DNA here is from genome assembly GCA_036346225.1 of Platerodrilus igneus. Lineage (NCBI taxonomy): Eukaryota > Metazoa > Arthropoda > Insecta > Coleoptera > Lycidae > Platerodrilus > Platerodrilus igneus. The sequence continues at coordinate 1,283,085 of JARFIW010000735.1, forward strand.
AATCTCGTCCTCACAGAAAATCCTTACATCAGTCCTTAATTGTCCCATTTCCTGATTTAAACCTCTAATATCACGCTCATTTTTATCTACCCGATTTTCAACTTCCCCCATTTTTACCGTCAAACTATTTTTAAATTCAGAAAATTCTTTCGTCGAATTATCGATTTTTAAACTAATTTGCTCAAACTTTTTGTTCGATTCTTCATTCATCCTCTCTAGCATTCTTTAAATTAATTCATTTCCAGTTTCTCCTAATTCTGACTTCGACTGATCCCTACTACCTCCAGCTTCCTCCATTTTTGAATTTTTATCACACAAGGCACTATTGTCACTTCCAATTTCCACTCGTTGACTCCTTAACCGCTCCTTTCTCTGCATACGTTCAAATCACCCACACACACACTCAAAAATATTCTTAAATTTATACAAAGCACAGACTCTCTCTCTCAGATCGCCAGTTTCCTGGAATAAAATTGTTAAAATTCTATGTGGAACTCGAGCCTCACTTTTGGGTCGCCATAAATTTTGCCGTGGAACCTCAGTATAAGAATCGAGTCTCAAAAATTGGGCGTCATAAATTGCCGTGGAACTTTGGTAAAAGCTTTGCCAGAGTAAAAAAACATTCCAGGATTTTATTTATTTTTCAAAAATCGTCATAAATTTCACACAATAGAAAAATTTTACAAAAAAAAAAAAAATTCTCACCCAGATTCCTCTCTTCATCACCTTAATTCTTCAACCGCTTCCCTGGCTAGCTCAGTTGGGTCTCCTCTTAGATACCTAGATTCACTATCATACTATTTATCTTCACGCACACACTCAATAAAATCACAAAATAATACAACAATCATACAATATTTATTTACCACTATTTACAAATAAAACTTCAAGATTATTTACATTTCGGTGCTCAAGTTACACCTCAATAAATTCTATTTTTGTAAAGTCCAGAATTTTAACTAGAAATATTAAACACATTGAATGTAACCGGAGTAAATGGTCCCTGAATAATACCTTATTTTTCGTTCTTCACTTATAATTAATTTTAATTAGGACACTATGGAGTATGGTAAGCTCATGATAACCCAGTTTTTTTTTTATGATTAATGTATGCTTTTTACTTAGCATACGCTTACTGCAAACAAAAAAACTCATGTACTTGTAACAATAAAAATTTAAATTCCTAATGGAACGTTAATAAGCTTTATATACACATTTAGATTTATATTTAAAAACCATAATAAAAGTTAGTTATGCGTATTGTTTTAATACGCAACATAATGCAAAACACCTTTATAGCTCACTCCCACACATCACAACAATTTCCGTAGTTTATAAAAACAACCAATTCTAAAGCGTTACCTGGAATTTCTTAAAGATTCCTACTCCGTTGACGATGCCGTTAAGTTGTTTCGCTCTGCTCTGCTCGCCGTCGCTTCTAGCTATTTGTAGATGGACACAATCTAAGTTGTGCTGCATGCTCTGCCTTCACAATGCATCCAAATCCAAATCCAATTTTATTACACTTCTTTCATAATTGCGTACTTTAGTTTAATTTAATTTAATTTACGTTTCATTACTTCACTTCATGAGCTTGTTTAAAATAAATGTTGCACCTCAATAAAATTTTAGACTCGACACAATCCGCGTATAAAATTATGAGGCCAACACTGTACTATTTAATTTAAAATAATTTTATATACTTACAAGCTCGTGGTAAATTTCTGTTCGTCGTCTCAAGCGATGAAAGTACTAAGAGAACGAAGTTAAAAGACAGCGATGCTAATTCTCTTCAAGTATTTATACAATTCGAATGTAACCTCTCCAGACCCTCTTAACGCGAAATCGTTCATTTAAAATAATACTTCTTAAAATTTTGGTTCAACCGTTTTCGAAATCTTCTAAATTTAGCGCGTCGTTATTATATTTTCCGAAACATTAACATTCAATATTCTCGTGCTTGTCTGTTCTACAACTAACTATATAGACCAATAAGATATTCAATGCGTCTTGAAACCCCGCCTGTAATAACACTATTCCTCTCTTATGCATAATCTAGGTTTCCTTCTAACCTTGTTTGAGTGGTAGAAATCGATATTACCGTCCGCGTGTCAAATTAATCCATGTAGACTTAATACGTGCGTTTTGAAGTGGACTGTTATTATGCCTGTCTTATTCCGACGTATATCCTTGATTGTCCATCCCTTCTGCACTCTAAGGAAACTTTTAGTTAGCATTTATACTAAGCATTCTACCGTTTGTACAATATACTTCGAATACTGTCTTTTATCTATACAAATTAGGGGAACCTGACATTTCCAAAACCTGCAGGTGTTCAATTAACAAACGTTTTAACACAACATTTCTGGGAGTTGGCTTTTCAAGATATTTTATATTCAACTGCTGTTTATGTGTTAGCAAAGCGTTTCACCTTGGTATTATCGATTTTTCATGCTTTTATGCGTATTAGACGTAATTACCCGTTCAATTAAACTCAATCAAATCAATTAATAATTTACATTGGCTTCTACAATTTATTTTCTTTACGACCTAACTAAATTTTAATCACAACTTGTAAAATTATGGTAATATTTGTTACTTTAAATTCACTAAATGAAATAAATTTTGCACGTAAATTTTGGTTGTTTCCTCTATACAGGGTGTTTGAAATTGCCTTGTTTATACTTAAATTTAGCCCTTTAAAACCACTATAATATATATATATATATATATATATATATATATATATATATAAAGATCTTACAATTGAAAGAATTCTTCCCGGTGAAGTGATTTTACATACATTTACATAAAACAGAATCTGATAATTTTTTAAATTGAAGTAAATGCGTTTAATTTAGTTAAGTAGTATTATGTAGCTTTAAAGTGGCTGGGCGGTGTGCTAAAAATCTTTTATAACTATTGATCTGGTTGTTTACTACAATGACTATTCAATTCGAAAATTATTACTAAAAGGAAAATGTTCAGGCGGTTAATGACATGGATACTGCCTTTAAACGCATCATAAGAAATCGAGGAGTGCCTTTCGTTACTTAAGACAGTTAGCAGAATGATTTTTCAGTTCACCCTTGAGTGCTAATTTGAGTTACTTTTTTAGCATTTTTTGTAATTTTATTAATGTAATTTCAATTGCTTGTCGCGGTTTCAGGTTCTACATAACAGCATAGAACTTTTCAAGTGATTTAGAGAGCCCTACGGTTCGGTAAATAATTTGAGTAACCAAATTTTTTGAGTTCTTAGTGAGCGCATAAAGGTAATAAGATAGATTCAACGAAAATTAAGACAAGTGTAATATGACAAAGGTTTAGATTAATAATTTTTAGATAATTTATTGCTTGCGTTTATCGATAAACGTTTGAATTGACATAGTTATTTGAAAATAACGTTTATTGGCTTTAAACTCCATTTTTAAATTTCTAAATGTATTTGGTACCTTTAGTGGAAGCTATTGTCTTGATTTTAATAATGTTGTGAAAATAGAATGCTTGACTAGCTGCAGAAGTTGCTTTGTAATCTCTAAACCGTATCATAACAATAAGTTGGCGCTTAATCTGGCAAACAGAAAGACTATAATCAATATATTCCCGAACCAAAGTGTAGAAACGAAACCGATTAAAAACCTATGTTAATAAAAAATTACCTGTTTTGGTTATTGTTCAGGCGTAGGAAAAGAAGCTTTACTTATTTTACCATACAATAATCAATATTAGATTAGAATGTAGAATGATATTTAAAAAATCTCTCGTTTTAAATAAAGACTATAATTTAAAATAATATACAAAATGCAGTTTTTGAGTAAACAATGCAGGTCTGTAGAGTACAATAGTTGCTGCTTTCTCTAAGACAAATGTAAAGTAATACAAGGTGTCAGTTGCAATACAAAGTGCTTAGATAAACAAAATGAGTTTAAATACGCGTGATAATAGGGATAAGAAATCTTAACAAGATAAGGATGTAATGGACACCACAATGAAATTGTGTGTGTGTGTGTGCGTGCGTGCGTGCGTGCGTGCGTGCGTGCGTGCGTGCGTGCGTGCGTGCGTGCGTGCGCGCGTGCGTGCGTGTGTGTGTGTGCGTGTGCGTGTGCGTGTGCGTGTGCGTGTGCGTGTGCGTGTGCGTGTGCGTGTGCGTGTGAGTGTGTGTGTGTGTGTGTAAGAATTAAGTACTAAGAAAATAGAACGGAGCAGTGACGAATCAACTGTAATCGTTGAGAAATTAAGTAAAAATTGTGGTAACACTAATAAATATATTCTAGAACGCGGAAAAATTTTAAAGTGCGATTATGCAAACAGAAAATAAAATCTATGAAACTTTTAAGTTTTAAATTAATACATCAGAATCAAATAATGGCACTAATAAAATTGAAACGGATTTTAGGTTACAAGTAATAAATGAAAAGTTAACTGGGTGAAAAACAATCTAGTTAGCTTAAAAAAATAGTTAAGGGTTTGAATAAAGTAGCAAATTAGAACATGTTATAACGTATTTATTTTTCTAGCATATATTTATGCGAATTGCTATAATAAATTCGTGTCAATATAGCTGTTACTTGATATTCTATTTAATCCTTCTAAAATTGTCTTCAAGTTTCAATTTCTTATTTGAATTTACACAGCTTTGCAGTGTATACTTTTCTTTATTTAAGTTTATAGGTATCCTGGTTATTATTAGTTAGAATTGTTGAAAGGCATGCATGATTCTTCAACGCGTGCGCAAATAACTTCCCTGTTAGTCGTTATTACAATTTAGATTCAATAGCATGCAGCCGGGTGTGCTCTTTGGATTTGAGAGAATTTAAAGCTGTAGGCTCGAAGAATATTTTAGAATGCCTCTAAATGTGACTTTACATTATGCATTTTGATGCAATGCAATTTGAATAAAACATACTGCGCATGCCTTCGAGCAAGTTTTTAGCCAGCTGTTGCAATTTTAAAGAAATAGAACATGTTCCAATATCAGCAATTTTATACAATTCTAGTAATTTATTTTAGTGGAAAATGATATACCAAGTTAGAAATTAAATTATTACTACAATAACATAACCTATGTTTTATTATTTGATTGTTGATTTACTAATAATCTATAAAGCTAAAGGCCACAGGTAAGACGCTGTGATTTATGCTAATGTAATTATTATTATACAATCCCTTTTATGTAGTAAACATGTTCGGACAACTTGTATAACCACAACATTAATCTTACTGTATGAAAATTATTCCTTCTTATACAATATTACATCAAAAGATTACCACAATATAGGTATTTAAGAACAAAAGCAGTGAAGAAGATTTGTTATAATCTGCAACAATAATTTTCACAGATAGAAATTTTAGATGAAATGGTTCAGAAAGAGTTCATGGTATTCGAACTCAGTATAATTCTGAAATTAATAAAATAAAGAAATCTGAAATGAGTGGAACTTCTACAGAAAGTGTTTTGAAATGCTACCGTTTTTGAAAGACAATTGTAATATTGTATCATAAGAAGAATTTACTTTAAATTTAGACACAAGTTCTCAGGTAATACTTGAAATATATACTTAACTATACAAGTGTATTTGATTTTGTTAGATTAGTATATATATTATTTGTTATTGTTAAATGGGGTTATTCTAAGATAAGTTACGCCACAAAGATAAATAATATTGCATACCATAATTTACAATTTATCACAATGTCAATCTTATTAAATAATCCACGATATGTTGTGTTTCAGGATAATACAGAAAGTGCAACTGAAGATGGTGATGAGGAAAATGTCCCTGAAATAATTTTTGTAGAACCGTTTGAAAATTTTCCCAATGATACACTATTACAGGCAACCTCAACATCAAAACCAAGCAGAACTACAACTACTACTCATGTAAATGACCCATATAAATACATAATTCCCCAACGTAAAAAAAAGACAATTAGAAGACGATCACTTTGAAAGATTAATACTTTCTGCTACAAAAGCTTTAAATGACATGCATGAAGTGGAACAAACACATGAGGCAGAAAAAGAAAACCGCATATGCAGTTACAAGGTATTTGAAACTTAAAAACCATTAATGTAAAAATTTAACCTTTAGATATTTGAAGACTGAAATGATAAAGATTCAAGATGATCAATTGTTAGATGAGATAAAGCAAACTATACTGATTAACCTTTTCAACTATAAGTGAAAGTACAATGAGCAGTATATATTATGTTAAAAGAGTAGGTTAATTAACATGACACACATTGTATGTTTATATTTACTAAAAAGTAAAAACTATGTTCTCTGAATTCAATGTTTTGTTTCTATGTTTCAAAATTATTTATATGTTAAGAGGCATGGTAATAACCCAATATAATTGCATAAGAAAAAGAAGTTTTGAGAAATTAGTTGTAAGTATATAACACATAACATAGTTAATCGGCCATTATATTAAGGTGTTTATTATTATACAGGAATCCTCATAAAGTTTAAATAACAAAATATTTATTACTATATTACAAAAAGAGGTTCATTCACATACAAAAGAAAAAATTAATACTAAACAATATCAGAATAACCCTTCAGTTAGAAATTTAATTCCGCTTTTAAATTTTTGAAAAAAGGGAAATTGTTGGGAAAGGTACGAAGTGGAAGAAGGTGCCTTTGGGACCATTAAGAGGGCCTATTTAAATATAACGACAATGGTGCAACCGTCATTGGAGAAGTAGTTTTTGCTGAAGCTGATAGTTCAGCTTATTGAATCGAGGCTTGTTTGTATCAAATTGGGAATTCTAACAAAAATAATATATAATCCGGTATAGCAACAGACCTGAACTGAATTGTAGAGTGAGCGAAAAGGAAGCACCGGCTATTGTGCATTCGCTTCAAACTTGGAGAGTGTTTGTTTTAGAAAGACCGTTCGTAATTATAACCTATCATAAACCGTTATCGTATATTCTGATTTGTCTGCTGAACATAGGTCGTTTGTCACGTTGGACACTTTTCATGCAAGAGTTTAATTTTAAAATTAGGCACTGTAAGGGGACAGAAAACAAATTAACGGATGGATTGTCGAGACTTTTTGTTTAGGTTCGTCCGACATGATACCTATGGATAAATGTTTAGATCCATTGATGTTAAAATTAACGGGGGAATGCAAGGCAATTAGCAAAGCTTTTGGTCATATTGTTGAAGGTCACTTGACCGATCCAACATTTAGGGATGTGATAAGGGAATTACAAAAGGTAGATTGGAAGGGAGAACAAGGAAACACGAATTACTTAAATTATGTATTCTTAAGGACGGGGCGTTATTTAGAAAAGGGGATGAACGGAGTCCATGGTTTAAGTTGTGCGTTCCAAGTCAATAACGGTGCAAGTGATACAGCAGCAACGTAGTGACGCTGGTCACTTTGGGTACAAAGAGACATTTGAATTAAAGCGCTCTACGTTTTATTGGAAGAAAATTTTACGGACATTCGTCATACCGTTCCTTGTTGCGATTTATGTCAAAAAACTAAGAGTGCGAAAAAATTAAGCGCGGAATTTAATACAGGAACAAGGGGGCCATGTGACTTGGTGTGCTTGAACCTCATGGGATCTTTACCTCTCCCTAGGGCGGGAGCCATTCAGTCACGATTTGTTATCGAATTTTTTTCTAGCTATGTTAACCGTCTAGGTAGATGAATTTTGCTATTTAGCTAGTATAGTTATAAAGGACGGACGTAGCAGAAGATAGTAGCTAGAATAACTCAAGCTAAAAAAATGTTTTTAAAAAAGAAAGACTAACTAATGGCTAATAGTATTAGTTTAGATAATAGAAAAATTTTCTTAAAGTCGTACGTATGGAGCTTTTTGTTATACGGTAGTGAGACTTGAACAATTAAAAGGTAGATAATAAAAAGATAGAAGCTTTTGAAACTTGGTGTTGTAGGAGAATGTTAAAGACTAGTTGGAGAAGAAGAGTAACAAATCAGGAAGTTTATAGAAGGATAGGTGAGGAACCCTGTATGTGGAAACAATTAAACGTCAGGAGAAACAGGATGATTGGGCATCAGTTAAGACATGAGGGACTATTTAGTTAGGCATTAGATTATAGACTACCAAATAAAAATAGAGTAGGAAGGCCTAGACAAAGCTATATTAGTCAAATTATTAGAGATATAGGCTGTGAAGGGTATGTAGACCTTTTTAGAATAGCTCAGAATAGAAAGGAATTTAGAGCTACGTCAAACTGACCTTAAGGATAAAAAAAACACGGTATTTTTTTCTACGGAGCAATGTTACCGAGAGGATCAATAAAGAGGTGGGGAAATTGTTCAGAGTTCTGTGTTATCATAAATACAACAAGTGGACACATGTAATTCGAGATGTGAAGAAGTGCATTAAAAGTTTGGTACATAGTACAACGGGGTATTCGCCAACATTTTTATTCTTAGAGAGGGAAGAACCGACTAATTTTTAAGAATAAATAAAGTTTCCAACCGAACAGGTAGAGGAATATTTTAATCCTTGCTCCGCCCGAGAAATTATTTACAGAAAGTTGTTGGCAAAAACAGAAAAAAAACTGAAGTACGATTATCGTACTGAAGTAGTTTTTTTTGTAAGGGGCGCTTAATTGTTAGTTCGGGTTTAGTCCAGATCGAGTGCGGAAGGTTTTCTAAATTCGCAAATTATTATTTCTCCTACACGTAGGTTCATATACAGTTTATAAAATTTTACGGGGTCCAATACGTATAGGTTATCCGACGATAAAAAGCAGTTAGTAGGCCAGCCAAATAGTTTGATGTACGAAAATGTAATTAGGTTTTTAGTAGAATTCTAGTCCTAGTTTCTAAGTTTAAAATTCAGGGAATATTAAATAATTTCACATTTAATTTCAAAGTAAGAAAACTAAATTAATTTAATGAGGAGGGACGGGGTGTGCGTGCGCGTGTATCACCCGGTATACTAATATAGTTCATTAGAATTATTTCTTAGGATTGCTAATATATCAATGGATAATGGTAATGCACTCTTTTAGTATAAGTCTTGCAATAGTATAGAGTGCAACGTTTGGGAATTTTCGGTTGCCAGGATTTTAAATAAGGTGAGCGGACACCTTCGATGGCTGGTTGACATCCGACGGACAAAAGGGTGCGAGAGGAGAGTGAAGCGTATACCGTCGAAGAGTCAAGTAGTCGAAGCAACGAGTAGTGTACTAATGTGAACGCGGTAGCGGTTTGTGTGTCGAAAGTAGAATAAAGTGTGAAATGAAGATTGAAAATTAATTTAACGTAGTTTTCTTTGCCTAGGATAATTCGATTGAGGGTTTGGTGTACACATATTTTCCTTATTAGAGGAATGGTTGTAATTACTAGTGGTATAATTATTCCAGAACATTATGCTCTTTTAAGGGTTATGATTAGCAGTTATAAACATATTTCTACGTAAACTGACCAGCAACGTCATTAACTAATCTAGGAAATAACATGGATCGTCACATGTTCGTATCGTGACGTGCGGGGTTATATTAGTGGAGTAAGTACTAAAACTTAGATAATATTTTTAATTGGCCATTGTTAAATTATAGCATGCTTATGTTTGCCTTTACAATTGTCTGCGCTAGTACTAGTTGAGTAATGTACTAGGTATTAGTGACGTTAGTTATTCTTTTCATTAAGGGAATTAAGTGGTGGTAACTGGCAGATTACCAGTATCCGTGGTACTTTGTGTGCTTCTGTGGCGATATTTGAATTAGTCTTAATATTGTTTCAATGACAATATCAGTATCCACAACCTGAGATTCCCGTGGTTAGGCGAATATATTTTGCTTTTCCATTTGAAATCTAGTAATTAACAAGTCTTATAACGTATGAGCATTTCAAGCTTACTCGATATTTTAAGTCTTTCTCTCACGTTTGATTATTTCTCGCAAGCTTAGGAGTTATCTTAGCTGATACTTGGGTCGATGAATTCTGTTTGGGAAGTATCATTGTAAAGTACACACAGTGCGCCATAGAGAATGGTTGCTATTCACTGTTGCGACATTAGAAAATTTTTTTTCGATATCTATGATGATCTTGGAAATAGTACCGCAAAATATTACTAATTGCTTTGCCATGTTCACAAGTTTAGGGGATGTGCACGTTTGTGTAGTATGTAACGTTGATGCATTTTTTGCATTACATTATGTCGTATACAACATTTTCAGTTTTTGCCTTTTGTGTGGTTAACAGAATGTAGCGAACGCTATAAGAGAAGTTGGAGAATAAATTTGTAACGACACGCGGGGAATGCTACGAAATGCAAGCTCTTTCCTCTCGTAGCTTTTGACCAGTTAACACGCGAAATATAACGTCGAATATATAACTAATGCTAAAGTAGCTGTATCATACGTTGAAATTAACCTGCAGCATATAGTTGTTAAGAAATCCTTTCTTTCGTTGTACCCATATTATGTAATGTTGCTGTCTCGTGGCGGCGTCCAAACTTGTATAGATCTTAACAAAGAAAGCACATCTATAAATCTTGTATAACAAGTACGAAGAAGAAGCCACTAACTCAGCTGAACAGGTGCTTATATCGAATACTTCGTTAGTTCATCGCTAACGTAGCGCAAGTTACACATCCCCCAAATTAAAATATATACGTAATTCAATAAAACTATTAAAACTTAAGTTAAATGTTACATTGTATAAATCGAAGGACATAATAAAAAAGTTTAATAAAAGTTCAATAGTCAGACAGTGAGAACGGCAACAAACATTGTATTTCAGACGTAACGTGATACTGCAGGTGCAGATCACAATAGGTTATAAGGCAGCAATTATTAGACTTAAGATTGTTGCATTTTATTAAAAACAGAAATAAGCAGACATGAGCTCTGCATTTCCCACAAGCAATGTGAAAAGCAGGGACAGCATAAATACCCTCAAAAGCCCAAGAAGGTCAGTCAGTCTAGAGCTTCACAACTTCTACATTGTTAGTAGTTCAGCTACTCGCCGTAATTTTAGTTAATTTAATCAAAGTGAATTTCAACTTAGAATTATTTCGATCTCCACTTGTGAATTGAAAATTAATTGCAATCCAGTATAAAATAAATTTAACAGAAGAGTTTTTTGGAAAAGCCTTTTTAAAAAGCCGCTCCAATAAGCCCAGAACCTATCTCGCAACAATATAGAAATCATAGCAGTCCTCTTCGGTTAAATTTTTTGAAAGCAATCAGGAGAGTTTAGCGATTTTCAAATAAACTGCAAATTTTCGATTAAAAAATATTTCTCTTAACGTTTATACCACGTCAACAACACCAGAAGAGACGATGCAATAAATTTTAGAACAAAAAAAATTGTGTCCATCATACGGATGATATTCTAATATCTAGTGTAGGTTGTATGCCCTTGTAAATAAAATTTCTTCACATCCTGGTGAAGTTGATTTAAAATTGAGCCTACATAAATATCACTCTTAAACGGAAATGTATCCTTACTTGTATTAAATTTATTAAATATCAAAATTCTGTGCTTTGTTATTTAAAAAACGACCGCTATGTGATATTGCCGGAGGCATTCACGGCCGGAGTCGTTATAAATATTTATGGCTTCAGGTTGGGGTCGTCTCATTTTATAAACTAAAGTCGACATTTCGTCCTTTTTTCTAAGGGCCTTCATCAGGAAAAGAAAAGCTAATAAGTAATAAAATAAAAATAATAATGAAGATAAGAATGATAATATTAAGTGGACAAGTTAAAGTGTAAAAAGTATGTAGAGTTACTTCTGAACTAGCAGACTGACTAACCTATTTAAAGGTGTCTTGTGCCAAGGTAACTAGTCAAAGTAACGAAAGTGGTAGTTTATACAGGGCGAGAACTTGATGCATGAGTGATCATGAATAGAGAGGAGTGTCGTAGCGGATCAGTGAACGTCGCGGTTCCGCTGTTGTGAACATAGGCTTGTTTTCCAAATGGGAGAAAGGTAGTAGCCATCGCCTTTGTTTAGATTATTAAAATTTTTTGTGATTTCTACGGATTCTCTAATTTTTCTATTGTAAAAAAATGGAATTCTGCGAATTAGTTTCGTCTTGTCAAAGTGAATGATATGGTCTGTTTCATGTTGGTGTTCGGCCATCGCTGAGCGACTGTTCTAGCTTGTTCTAAGCATCGCTTATGCTCGTTTAGTCTAGCCTGTACTGACCGTCATAACCGCAGCTGCAAGGTGTACTATATACGCCTGGGGTTCTAAGACCGTTTTCGGAATCTTTTAGCGTTGGTTATATTTGTGCAATTTTGTATTAGTGGGCTTAGAGATTGTTTTGATGTGGTGGTTACGTAGAATTTAGCCAATTCGGTCTATTACTCTGTGTATATATAGAAGGATTGCTAAAGATCGTGTGTTGGGATTACAGCGTGGTTTGGGGGTTCGTGGATGCAGATGCCGGTTTATTACTCTGCCGATATCTGAGTTGCGATAGCCGTATTTTATAAGACTAGTTTTTAGAAGGGTCAGTTTATTAGATAAATGTTCTAGTTGTGAAATCTTAATTGCATGGTGGACTGAAGAGTTGACTACCGATGTTTTTTGTGATGGATGATGATGAGATAACGCATGTAGGTATCTGTCTGTGTGTGTGTGGGTATTCAATATGCGGAATAACCTAGTCGTCCGTTAGGTTGGCGCTCCACCAGAACGTCAAGGAATGGCAGAGTACCGTTCCTTTCAATTTCTATAATAAACTTAATATCTTTATCTTGATTGTGTATGTGATCTAGAAAATTATTGAGCGTTTGGTGTCCATCGGTTCAGATTACAAAAGTGTCATCTACATAATGGAGCCAAGTTTTTGGTTTAAGGTCTGTGAATTCTAGAGCCATGGATTCCAAAGACTTCATGAAAATATTGGCCACAATAGGGGATAGAGGTGGGCCCATGGGTGTGCCAGAAGTTTGTTTGTAAAATTGTCCGCCAAAGACAAAATAGGTAGAGTTAATCATTTTTTGATAAACGTGGCCAGGTACTCAAATTCGTTTTCTTGGGATAGGAGTTGTTTAATAATGGAGACAGTGTCTATGACAGGTAAGTTGGTAAATAGGGATATTTTACGTCAAATCTGACTAGTATATCATTAGGGCCTAGCTCAATATTAGCAATTAGTTGTATGAAATAAGTGGAGTTTAAAACATTAGTAGAGGTGTTACCAAAATAGGGTTTTAAGAAATTTGATAGGTATTTTGCTAGATAGTAGGTTGGCGAGTCAATTGTGCTCACTATCGGACGGAGAAGAACATCAGGTTTATGAACTTTAGGAAAGCCGTACAAGCGAGGTGGTTTAGATTCACCAGGTATTATGCGTTTTTGGATAGTTTTGAGAATATTAGAAGATTTGATAAGTGCCGAAATTTCCCGTTCAAGCTATGAAGTGGGGTCTTTGGTTATAGGAGTGTAGTATCCGTCTTGTAATAATTGTTAATCTTTTCTTTGCATTCTGTACGGTTTAGAATTACAGTCGCATTAACTTTGTCTGCAGGAAGTATAACAATTTGCTTGTTCGTTTGTAGGTGTCTTAAGGCCAACATTTCTGGCTTTGTCACGTTTTTGTTGGGAGTTTTGGCATGTCGCAGACATTTAGTTGTTTCAAAGCGAATTACGTTGGCATTGTCTTGGACTAGAGATCGGATTGCTGATTCTACAGAGCTAATGATTTCTCTGGGGGAATTTTTCTGGGTGCAGTTCTAATAATCTAAACAAACACGATGGCTACTACCTTTCCCTATTTGGAAAACAAGACTATGTTCACAATAGCGGAACCGTGACGTTCACTGATCCGCTACGACACTCTTCTCTATTTATGAGCACTCGTGTATTTAGTTCTCGCCCTATATAAACCACCACTTTAGCTACTTTCACTAGTTACTTTGCCACAAGACATCTTTTAGCTTAAATGGGTTAGTAAGTTTGCTAGTGCAGAAGTAACTCTACATACTTTACACTTTAACTTGTCTACTTAATATTATCATTCCTATCTTCAATATTACTTTTATTTTCTCTAGTAATTTGCTTTTCTGGCCCTGATGAAGCCCTTTACAAAAAGGGCGAAACGTCGACCTTAGTTTATAAAATGACACGGTCCCAAACCGGAACCATAAATATTTATAACAACCGGTATGTTTTATACTTTCGAACAGTTTATAATTGTAGTGCCCTTCAAAATTAAAGATTTCGATATTACTTATTTTATATAGACTATTTTCACCGAAATAGAAATTATTCGCAGTTATTGGAGATGTTATTCAGGCCGACGAAGTGGTTAGGGGCTTCGGCCGTTTAGTTAGTGCAATATATTCACAACTGAGAAATAATCTTCTACTGGATCAAGGAAACTCGTGGGTCTAGTCGAAAAGTTGGAAAGTGGGGCTACATGAGGTGGTCAGAGTTTTCTATACCGTGAGTATAAACTCAAAAAATTGCTCATCACAACACAATGTCAATACATAAAACTAGTAAACGATGTGGGTCGACATTAGCTGTGCCAGAGTATCTTTCCACACTCCGTCGCCCACCTATCCATTTTATGACACCTAACAAAAGATAGGGTACAATGATTTGATTTAAATCTATTATGCATATTTTAGAAAGCATTTGATTGGAATCACGTCTTTGTTTTAAAGAAAGCTGTTTATTGGTTAACGCGCCCTTTTACTTGCTTTATGTTTCATATGTTGGTTGTTTGAATTTGTTTTGGACGTTGACGTGACTAAATGACAGTGCTTGCCATTTTACGTCATTTCTTAGTTTATGAGCAACAAATTTGTGATGGAATAAGAAAGCAGCTCTTAGCGTTTAAAACGCTTGCTACGATTTTCGTGGGAAGCTACGTCCGTTTAAATATGGTACAGTGCTTGACCATAGTCTTCTTGATCTATAGCACTACAAATGCGTGATTAAGTAGGAATTAAGTAAAAATTAGCAAGATTTCAACATGTTAACATGGGTAAATAATACATTTTTTAGCTTTGGTCGATTAGCGTACATTATATGTGCCTGATAACCCTTGTATTAAATTCGTGTTGGTGCAGGATCACACCGTTCTTTTACCTATGGGTCTCTACGATCTCTCGTACGAATGTTCCTTTTGATGGTTTATTATTAAGGTGTAGTGGTGCCCATGCTTATAGTTCTGATAGCTTAATGTTCACCTCTCAGTTGTTCCGCGATTTACGTTCCAGGTAGACAATATATCTTTTAGGAAGTTTATTTCTCCAATTAACTTCTCGTTATATATTTGGAATTATCTTAATATTTTTATCGGTAGTAGCCTCGTCGATGTTACAAATGCACTTTGGTAGTGGTTAAAGGAAAAATGTAACAACTTACACTTCTCATTTACAAATTTTCGCGCGAAGTGGCATTTCTCTATCATAGTATGGTATTCGAATAAAGAATTGTATTCGCAAATGTTAGAAACGTACAAAGAAGTCATCAAATATGTATTCCATAAAGAGCACCACACCCTTATATCGCAGCAACTTTTGTAAATATGCTCAAAAATTTTAGAGACTAGAAAATTTAAATAATAATCTGATTTTCACACACATCTTCATATAGAAACCCTTAGATAGCAAACTAGGTGCTCCAGATTTGTTAAAAAGTATTAAAGCCTTAATCTAGATAAATTCTGTAAGATCTATAAATTTCTTCTACGTTTCACAGTTTTGAACAGAGTTAAGACGAATCTCACCAATGGTCAAGATATATAAGGACTGTATGCAATTATGTAAGAAAATTTCAGTCTCTAAAGTATATTTAGTACGTACAGTCACATACAAATAAGCAGAAATATTAAGCAATTCAGAAATAATTCACACAAACATGACGATCTAGTTATTGTTAATGTGTATACAGATCTAATTAAACTAAAACTTGAATTTGTTAGCTTATAGTTGTGAGCTTCTTCATTGTTTAAGCAGTTTAATTATTTAATGGTACAACTACATTTTTGATTTATGTGTAGAATCACTCGTTAAATCAACCATTATTTAGTTATTGCAATACTTTACCAGAAAGTAATTAAAGTGATATTAATCATTCCGTTAAGCTTACTATGTTTTAACTTACTCAATTATGAACGACTAGAAACCGTAACTCAATCAACAAGTAGGTAATAACAATTTGTGCTGTAATTGCTACCAGGAGGAAATGAAATCTGGAACATTACACATGGGGTAACACTAATTCAGATTGATTAATACACCTAATTATCTAGTAGAACTTTTGTGATGTAATTCCAACTTTAACAATTTATTTAAGACTCAGAGAATGAAAAGTTTTCTGGTAGAAATAATCAGACTTTAAATGGCTGTAATTTGCGTAACCTAACGTTGTTTGCAACACCAATTTGTTAGCAGGAAACGACAAACTGCTGTAGTTTGTTTTAAAGATTTTTATTCGCGCGTGGTTATTGATTTTAGCTAATCAGCTTGCAAAGTTTTATTAGAATTCGGCGCTTCCGACACACTAGGAAATTGTATGATGAAAACTACGCTCAATACAATGTAACCAAACATGCAAAACTAATTTCGGGATTAACTAGTTTATTGGATTTTGGTCCTATACTACTAGTGTGATTAGTTTACTCGTCGTGTGTTGTGAGAAAATATTGTAGCTAGATTGGGTTCTTTCCAATTTGCAAGCTTATACTAAGATAATTATTATATCGTTTGAGGAAAAACTTAAATCTACCGTTTATAGGATTGGACGGCAATGCTTAGTTTGCTTTAACAAAAAGTACATAGAAATGCGTTATACAAACCTACGGCGTTTTCTATTTTACGCCTGAAATAAAAATTTAAAATAAGTCTGCAAAATATGCTTATAGTTGGTTTTTGTATTATTTATAAAAGAAACACGAGAAAGTTGCATTATCGGACACTACGGAGAATTAGCGCTACGGACATCGATACCGGTTATATACCCTTCACTATGTGCTTTCACGTCATACTTCCACAAATGGCCTTGTTTCCCCTTTAGGGGAGTTTACGTGTATTTTTCTCTAAATAGGATTATATACGCATAAAGGAAACTCGGATAACAAAGACACATACCCAAAATATGCTAATAGCATCACTTTTACATTTTAAATTACCAGCAAAGTATTCAATACTGAACGCCTGTGTACTATAGCATGGTTTTCTTGTAATAAAGAAAGTTCTCTATACGCTTTCTCAAAAATATTTTAATTGTAGTTTACTGAGTAGCCAACCCCTTGTAGGCAAAACACTTTACTTAATTACAATTTGCTTATTAATCATGCAAGATTATATTGAACATACATTTAGGGTAATTGTGAGAAGGGTGGGCCGGGAGGTGAGATGGACCACACTCAGTTATTTCAAAACAACGTGAGTTAAGGTTCGTGGCTTCGAGCAGTCCTTTTTAAAAAGACTTCTTTGGTCCTTAACACATTTATTTGTTTTACAGATTTGAACAATTACAATTTTGAATTAATTTATTCTAAGTCGAATAGTTAATACTTAATTGTACAGTGAGTTATTTACGAACTGCAATGCAAAAGCTGAACGATTGATGAACTTACTGGGAGTGGAGCTCCCGGCCTTTTTATAATCTCCCTACCTCTATACAATTCTGTGGGAACCTGCGGACCTATGTCCGCTTACACTTTATAATACATAGTTGCTATCTTAAAAGCTATTCATAATTACAATGTTGCAAGCTTATTCTGCGTAATCTCGGTACGTGACATCCTACGACCGTCTGTGACCTGACATCTGCAGTGTCACTTATCCTTGTGCTACTTTGTAGCGTTTCCACTCGTGGGAACTGAAATCATCATAATAAATTGTAACAAATTGTTGCAACGACATTGTTGCACTTTCCTAACATTTCCTAATATTTCCTAATATCTTTATTAGTTTTATATGTATAATAGATGGGGGAACCTATAACTCCTCCCAACGTACATTAAAAATTAAGGGTTTTTTACCTTATCTTGATTTCTAATTAAAATCGTTTTCGTTTAATCTCATTTAAAATTCATATTTTCTAGGGGTACATTTGTTTGTTTGGGTTTCTTAAATCTAAAACTGTTTTCTTTATTATTCTTAAATCTAATACATATTTTGTACGTTACATAAATGATCAATAAAATAGTCAATAAAATCAATATAATTGTCCATACACTAATATTTTCGTAGTGCACTTTGGGCGTCTTGATCTCGTTCAGTTTTTCTTTATATTATTCCATGAGTTTCATGGCGTGGTTTAAGTTGTCTAATTCCAGGTGTTCCAATTGCATTGGTTTTTGAAGGGTTTCTTCACCTTCTTCTTGGGTAATCTTGATTTGCAGATCGGGTAGATTTGCTAATTTCTTGCTTTGTACTGGATCTTGGTAAACTCTAATTATTTGGTTTTTTAATTTTAAATAACAATTTTCCTTAAGGGTGATTAATTTACTTCCGGTTAATGCTAAATTACTTTCATCTTGATTGCAATACATTGTTGCGATTACTTCGGTGGGAAAAATGGCTATCCATTTTTTTCTCGTTATTTTCTGAATTTTCATGTTGTTGATTTGTACAGGTTTGGCTTCACAATTTTCATAGTGATTGGTAAATTTTAGTAGTTGTACTTTGCAAGGGCTGTCTTCTTGAATTGTTGTGGTTGTTATTGATTGGCATAAGTGTTGCTTGGGTGTGACTTCATTACATTTGTCGTTTGTATAACCATATCTTTGTTCATTTAAGGATAGGAATTTGGTTTTTGGAATAATAACTTGGTATGTGCTAGTCATTTTCATTGGAAAAGCAAATAAGTGATAATAATTGTAACTGTTAATCTCTACTATTGGTATTTCTATTAAAAATGTTATATCGTTATTTTTTACATAGCCTTTAACTGTGGCTATTTTTTCAAATATTAAAATGTTTGATTCTAATACATCGAAAGGTAATTTACTATTAGTTACAAAAGATTTTATTCTCAATAATTCTTTTAATAAATCTATTGGTTCTATGATACTTGAATGTAGGGTATTTAATTTTGCAAAGGTGACTGCGTTTTCTAACGTTGCTAGGATTTGTTGAATTAAAGTTAGGGTTGATATTATCTGGTTATATATCGTATTGAATCTGATTGTTTTAGTCGAAAATAATTATTTTTTATTATTTGAAATTCCTGTTTTAGCTCGGTTAAATCGAATTTTTGTGCAAAGGTCCAATAATCTATAGTGTTTTGCATACTGCCTAATTTTATTGGTAGTATACTGGGGTTATTCTTTATATCTTCAATTATAATTTCTGTGTCCGTTCTACTTGGGTGGAGGTTGACGGTAAGGGTGACGATTGTCCATCTGAAAGTACAGGGTGTCTTAAATTTTGGAGGTGAACATATTTTGTTATCTTGCCGTCGTCTATTGCGGCTACGTTTTTGTCGGATATGCGTTTGATTTTAAAGGGTCCTAAATTTCTGGGTGCCGTTTTGTGTCTTTTGCTTTGGTAATTTTTCTCGAATACGGTTTGTCCTATGGAAAATTTGTTTATGTCTGAGTTTTTATTACGGGTCGCGGTAATGCGTTCTTTATCGTTATCTAATTTGTCCTTTACTTTGTCATAGGTTATTTTTAGTTTCTCTTTGTGATCTTTAGCGTATTGCTGATAGATTTCTTTGTTATAATGTATATCGTAGGGGTTGCGTGAATCTGAATGTCCTAAGGTTAGTTCTAAGGGTGTAAAATTTGTAGTTGAATGAATCGTGTTATTATACGCGATTAATGCGTATGACATTAAGTTAGTTATGTGTTCTTTCTTGTAATTTATTCTTAATAATCGGATCTGTTCTAATATGGTTGAATGTAGTCTTTCGATTAGTCCATTGGATTCAGGGTGGTTTTCCGTTATAAAGTGAATTTTTATTTTGTGTAATTCCAAAGTGTTTTGAATTGTTTCGTTTTTAAATTCGCTTCCGTTATCTAATGTTATTGTTTCGGGTGTTCCGTAAAATGTAAAATAGTGTAGAAATCCTTGGGTTACGTCTATACTATTTTTTGAAGTGATTGGTATTGCTTGTCCTATTTTCGTAAATGCGTCTACGATTGTTAGGTAACTTTGTGCTTCTACTACTAGAGTATCTGCATGTAATTTCTGGAAAGGTTTGTCGGGTGTTTTAGTTAACATTAAGGGTATCTTTGGGGGTTTTCTGTCATATTTGGCTTTATCACATAATTCGCACTGATTGATAAAGTCTGTAGTTAATTCTTTCATGTCCTTGAAATAGTAACGTCTCATAATTTGTTTTAGGGTCTCGTTTATTCCTCGATGGTTGGTATTTCCTTCGTGTTGGTTTCTTATTACGTCATTTATTTCGTCAGGGTCGTCTAATGTTATTAATTTTCTTGTGCATCTTATAAGTTCGGGGCCAGAATTGTTAAATAGTTTTACATATATTTATGAAAATCGTTTGTATAAGTTTTCCGTGTTGAAGTAAAAGTAAAATCGTTTTTTCTCGGGGTGTATTCCTTTAATATTTTAATTATCTGTGATTCATTGTCGTCTTTAGTTATTTGAACTTTGTAAATTTTCTTATTATCCACTTTCGTGTATTTTACAGGGTAGGGGTTGTTTAAAACTTCCGTGATTATAAATTGATTGGGCTTCATGTCTATAGCTTCGTTTAAAATTTTTATTGCGGTTTCCGGTTCGTCATTTTGTGTCGAATGTATGGTTTCCATTTCTTCTGGGTCTTCTCTGATTTCGGTTTCGTCTACGTTTCCTACTAATGATTCTGTCTCAAGTGCGTTAAGTTGGATTCTACTTAAAGCGTCTGCATTATTGTTGTAAATTCCCCTTTTGTATATGATCTCATAGTCATATTCTTCTAGTCTGATTCTCCATCTTTGTAATTTCGAGTTAGGTTCTTTGAGTTTGCATAGCCATACTAATGGTCTATGATCGGTATATATATAAAATTTCCGTCCGTATAGGTACGGTCTAAAATACTTTGTTGCCCAAATTATGGCTAACAATTCTTTCTCTATCGTACTGTATCGTTGCTCTGTTTCGTTGAGGGTTCTTGATGCGTAACTGATGGGTTTATCGTTACCTACTGTTCCTTGGCTTAATACTGCGCATAAGGCTACATTTGATGCGTCCGTTGTTAATACGAATGGTTTCGAAAAGTCTGGGTATTCTAATACGGGGTGATTTGTTAATATGCTTTTGATTTTGTCTACTGCTTTTATAAATTCTGGGGTATGTACAATTTTGTTTCCCTTTTTTAAACAATTGGTTAGGGGTTTAGTTATTTA
Organism: Platerodrilus igneus; assembly: GCA_036346225.1. Classification (NCBI taxonomy): domain Eukaryota; kingdom Metazoa; phylum Arthropoda; class Insecta; order Coleoptera; family Lycidae; genus Platerodrilus; species Platerodrilus igneus. The sequence continues at coordinate 1,304,358 of JARFIW010000735.1, forward strand.
AGCATAACCTTTTATAAATTTTCGGTAATATCCGCTAAGGCCTAGAAATCCTTTAATCTCTTTATTCGTTTTGGGTATAGGGTAATTTAATACAGCGTTTGTTTTGTCGGGGTTTGGCATTACTCCTTGGGGTGTTATTACGTGTCCTAAAAAGGCTACTTCTTTCTGTAGAAATTCGCTTTTGTCTAGTTGTACTTTAAATTTTGCTGTTCTTAATCTTTCGAACACTTCTCGTAATCTTTCAATGTACTCCACTAATGATGTTGAATACACTATTATATCGTCTAGGTACACAAGGCATTTTTCGTTGTGTATCCCTCGTAGTATGTTATCCATTACTCGTTGAAAAGTTGCTGGTGCGTTCTTCAGTCCAAATGGCATCAGTTTATACTCGTAGTGTCCTCTAGATGTGCTAAAGGCTGTTTTCTGTGTATCTCCTTCTTCCATTTCTACTTGATGGTATCCTGATGCTAAGTCTAGCGTCGAAAAATATTGGCACTTGCCTAACTTATCTAATATTTCTGTGATATTCGGTAACGGGTATTTATCGTCTACCGTCTTTTCATTTAGTTTGCGATAATCTATTACCATTCGGTATTTACGTTTTCCTGATGCGTCTAGTTTCTTCGGTACTATTAGTACGGGGCTGCTCCATGGTGAATTGGAGTGTTGTATTATATCTTGATCTAATAGATCGGCTACTTGTCTGTCAGCTTCTTCCTGACTTGCCTGGGGTAATCTGTATGCTTTGGTGAATAGGGGTTTGTTATCCGTTAGCTCAATGTTGTGTTTAACTGTATTTGTAAACGTTAGGGGTATTCCTTCGCAATGGAATATGTCGCGGTACTCGTAACATAATTTTTGTATTGCTTTCTGCTCTTCGTGATTTATGTCGCGGTTAAATCGGATATTATTTAAATTTTGTTTTAACATTTTGTCTTTTTCTACGGGGTTGTAATTTTCGTTTGGGGATTCATCTATTTCCATTTCGTTAAAGTTTAATTCTTCTACGTTTATCGGGTTTGTTAAAGATAGTTCTACGGGGTAATCATTTGAGTTTAATATTGTTGTTGTGGCGTAATTATCTTTGATTTTTACTAATGCGGTTGGAGTTTCTACTCCTTGTTGAAAAGTTATATGGTTTATTATTCCTAAGCTATTATTTGATTTTACGGGGATTCTTATTTTTTTCTCTGTTCGGGGTTCTAATGTATATTTTTCGTCTATTTGGGTGTTTTGAAATTTGATGGGGATTCGTCCATACTTGGTTTTTAATAATCGGTTTTTGATATCTATGTTGGCTCCTAATTTTCTTAGAAGGTCCATTCCTAATAGTCCATCATATTTTTCATTAAATTCAAATATGCAGAATTTATGTTTCATCTTTACGTTAAAGGTTTTTGGTAAAGGTATGTTTGCCACGAATTGGTGTAGGGTTGTTTGATGGGCGGTTTTAATTTTAAAGGGTTCTCTCTCTACATAGTTTAGATAATGTTTCTTTACTGTTCGCGGGCTTATTAATGTTTTTGTAAATCCGGGATCGATTATTAATTTGAAGTCAGCGTGGGGTATTTCGATATAGGGTAATACAAGGTGATTCATATTATTTAGACTTATTACGTTAGGTCGTTTATAAAATGGTCCATTTGAAAATTTGAACATGTGTTTACTTCGTCGTCTTCCTCGTAATTTTCGTGTGGTTCTTCTCGTTCATACTGGTTTGATTGATTCTGTTCACTATTCGTACACGGTTGATTGTTATTATTCTGGTCATCTTCATACTCTTCTACTTTTTGGTGAAATAGCTCTTCTGAAGTGAAAGTGCGTTTTTGATTAGGGTTCGGTCTAATGTGTGTTATTTTTGTGTTAGGTCTGGTGTTACCAGATGAGGTATCCATTGGTGTAGGTTTGTAATAATTATTGGGATTATTATTGTTTATCATCGGTGAGTTTCTATTAGGATTCGCGTTGAATGCTGGTCTTTGTTGATTTATATATTGGTTAAATCTTGGTTGAAATGCGGGATTTGAAAAGTTCGAGTTAAATGTTGGTTGATATGCGGATTTTAAAAAGTTTGGGTAAAACGTTGGTTTTGGGAATTGTTTGTATTGGTTGTTAAAGTTTGAGTTATTAAAATGTGGATTATTTGTTTGCGTTTGGTTTGTTTGTGCATTGAATGGGTTAAATTTTTGTTGTAGATTTATTTGTCTTGCGAGTTGTATAGTTTTCATTGGCGTATAGCTTTTATTTGCGTTGGGGTTATATAGTCGGTTTCTATAGTACATTACGTTTTCTTCTTCGATTATCATGTTCATTGCTTCTTCTAAGTTTTGGGGATGTTGAAATTTAATTTTATCTGAAAGTCTTTTAGGTAGTGCATTTAGATAGGTATCTAATGCCATTTCGTCATACATTTTCGTTTTTAAAAGTCTCACGTTTAGGTCGGTTTCTTCGATTTTGAGTTTTGTCAAGATTAAGCTTCTTACATCTTGGCATCTCATTCCAAATTGATAGGGTGACTGGTTGTGTTCCATTCTTAGGCTGGTTAAATCCCTTACTAAACATTTTAGGTTACGTTGGTCGCCGAAATATGCAATTAATATTCGTTTATACTGTTCCCATTCGTCTATGTCTTTGCGACTGGCTATTAACGTTAGTGCCCTTCCGGTTAGTTTACTGGTAATAAAGCGGATAAGCAAAGTGTTTCTGTCGTTATCTCCCGGTTTGTAAAAGGTCTTTAAGAATATTTCGGAAGCCGAAATATAATTACTGAGTAAGCATTGGTCATTTCCGTTAAATTGTGGTATCATTTCGAGGTACAGCTTCATTTCATTAGTCATCTTGGCTGTGGAAATATTTGGGTAATTTTAAAAAAGTAAAATTTTTTTATTTTTTTTTGAAAAAATTTGATTTATTTTTGTAGTTTTCGGTGTTATTTTATGAGTTTTACGCTTGGTATTAGTTTGGTTGAGTTTACTTTTGGTTTGCCAATTTTTAATTTTAATTTCTGAAGTTTCAATAGGTTGAGTTATTTTTTGTGGTAATTTATCGGGTGTGAATGTTTTGCGTTATTTGCGTCAGTTAAAACTTTTTTAATTTTTAATTATGTCGATTTTATTTAGGTGCATAATAATTATCTCGTTGGTTTATGCGATTGTAAGGTGTCTGCAATGCTTACAATGTTATCTGCTACAGGATAATGTTAGTTAATTAGTTGCGTTTAGCGTCTCTATGATAAGTTATTTTTAATTATACCGTGGGTGTTATTTAGTACTCGCAGTGATTTTATACAATGAAATTTGTGCGTCTTTAATTTACTGAAATATTGCAGTAAAATTTTCACGTTTGAATGAGGTTGTTATTTGCGTTTTAGTACCGTAATTATTTATCCTTCCTGGGTAGTTTTAGTTGATACTTTAATAAAGTTTCTGATCGTAATTTTATGTTGTTTATAATGCTTGAATTCTGAAAGGTTTCGCGATGTATTTTAATATCTTTTGTACTGTGATTTATAATTAGATTATTATGCGTATTTATTCAAGGTTAGTTTCATTCACTTTGATGAGACGATGAGGTATTACGTTCAATTTGAATTCGCGCTTAGTTATTTCTTGTTTTAATAATAGAATGCAAGTTTTCTATTTATGGATGGTATTTGAGTTTGAATCGTGGTGTTGTTAGGTTTTGGTTTTTTAATTGCTCGTGGTTTTGCTTTCGCGTTTTTATACTTGGTGTATTCAAATTATTTTTATGCGTCAGTTAATTCTTTTATTGTGGGATTAGAAATTTTATTTCTTGTGTTAGTTGAGTTAAGATTTAATTCAAAAATTCTAAAAATTTTGTGCCAGTTAAGGTTGTTGAATTAGAGGTTTTAAAATTTTTTTCGCGCCAGTTAAGATTTAATTCCGCAATCTTAAGAGGTTTGGTTTTGTTTCTAAGAATTTTTCTTACGTTAGTTAAAACGTGATCTAGTCTCTTGCGCTTTGCGACTTTTTTAATAATTGTCTCTAGTTTTTGTTTCAGAATAATTTTTCTCAGTTCTTTGTCTCAGAATTTTTTGTTGTCTCAAGTTTTCATAAATTTCTCATATATACAAATAAAATAATAATGAAATTTCAATAAAGGCTTGAAGATAATCTCTAGCAATTGCTAAGTCGATTATTTTCAAAAAATGGCATAAAATATTTGTAACAATAGTCAACATAAACATAAATAAATCATAAAACTAGCAAATATCAAATGTCTTTGTTAATAATAAAATAAATTTTAATTGGTTTAGGAAAATGAACTTACACTAGTTGCTTGGTTGCTTTCATTGATTTGTTTTCTTTGTTTCTGTTTTTCTTTTGGCTTCTTGGATTTGATCTATGCTTGTATCGCCTCCAATTTTTTCTTTTGTTGAATTCGAACTATGCTTGTTTCTCCTTCAACTGCTAGACGTGAACGATGCGTGTTTCTCCTCCAACTTTTGTTTTTGTTCTGCCAAATTCGGAATTGAAATTCCCGGACCACCAGTTCCTCGAAGTTGGATTCGCTAGTGCCTTTTTGACATCCGTACGGCTGCGCCAGTTAAGGTTCGTGGCTTCAAACGGTCCTTTTTAAAAAAACTTCTTTGGTCCTTAACACATTTATTTGTTTTACAGATTTGAACAATTACAATTTTGAATTAATTTATTCTAAGTCGAATAGTTAATACTTAATTGTACAGTGAGTTATCTACGAACTGCGATGCAAAAGCTGAACGTTTGATGAACTGACTGGGAGTGGAGCTCCCAGCTTTTTAATAATCTCCCTACCTCTTTACAATTCTGTGGGAACCTGCGGACCTATGTCCGCTTACACTTCATAATACATAGTTGCTATCTTAAAAGCTATTCATAATTACAATGTTGCAGGCTTATTCTGCGTAATCTCTTTACGTGACATCCTACGACCGTCTGTGACCTGACATCTGCAGTGTCACTTATCCTTGTGCTACTTTGTAGCGTTTCCACTCGTGGGAACTGAAATCATCATAATAAATTGTAATAAATTGTTGCAACGACATTGTTCAACTTTCCTAACATTTCCTAATATTTCCTAATATTTTTATTAGTTTTATATGTATAATAGATGGGGGATCCTATAACTCGTGTTACGTTCGAAACCCTGTAAGTAATTTTTTCTGCATGAATATTTATTCATCCTACTTGTATTTAAAACACCCTCAAATTTCTCAACAAGTTCGATTTCCTACCATTTGAAATTAGTGTTAATTTATAAAATTTCTCTAGTATAATCTCCATAATATTTTGCCTTATAAAATCAAACAGCTGTTTAGAAAACTTTACGTTACAAAGTAATTGTAATATTTTTTACTACCTGCGGTGACTACATTTTAATTAAAGTTGCACATAAATGCACCGTTTTCTTCTAAAAAAGAGCCAAATAGCTATCTGCCTGATAAATGTACACTTATAATGGACTGGTTATCTGCTATACTGCAGCTGTTAAGATGTTTCAAAGTAATGAGATTGCTTCCTTTGTTTAAAAATCTTTTGTTAATTGCGTTATCTACTTGTTGGCAAGCTGTAGAGCTTTGCAGCTGCTGTTTGGGAATTCTGCACACTTGATTCTTCGGCGATAACTTTGAAACCCAAATATTTACTCCCATGCATAGTTCTGTCCTTATAAAATAAAGACTGTGCTTTGAAAAGGACACATTGTATACAACATCTTCTTACCGAAGAGACATGTTGTAAAGTTGCGCTTTACAATGCTTTCTGTGCTAGTATGAGTTAAGTTGGTGGTTCCAGCATCCAGCCCATAGAGAAAAGCAGCCGCATTTTCCTATCTATATGATTAGACCAGCATCCAGCACGAAGCCGATTGCTATAGGTACAGTTTTCTGTTTTTGTAATTTTTTTTATGCTGCTATGCAAAATAGACATTTCATTTGCTGTTCATAATGTTATTACTCATGGTTATCTAGTAAATTGACAACGGCGCGTTACAAGTTCTTCAAGTTAAAAATTAGTCAATCAAAGTTTGTGTTAGAGCCCATTTTACTGTTTCTTTGTCTCTTTGCATAATTAATAACGTCAACAACTTGCGCATCAATTTAAATGTAGTTAACACTTGATTAATTTAAGTTAGGGTGTATAAGTTTAATGTTACACTATTTCTTGAGGAGGTGCACATCACAATGCAGTTTATATAAATTATGTATATTTCTTTTCCTAGAATTACTGCAAAGTTTATGTTTAACTTTCTTTTATTTATATTTATTACGTTATGACGCTTTGTTTACTATCACGCTGTAATAAACGATTACGCAAATTATTGTTTTTTTTGTTGTTTTGTAAACAGTACTTCGAGATTGTATGTTGACAATATAGTTTACGGAGCTTTCCAATGTGTTTTTTTTTGTTTTACCCACTCCACCCTACGTCGTGTTTGAGCTAGCCCGAATTCTACCAATCTGTCCCTGTTTTGTTGCGGTATGCGGCGTAAACAATTTCTTTACTGACTTTTACTGTTTTCTTACGTGTTTGCGCGGAATACCGTAACAAACGGCTGGAAACTTTGGCTATATTTGCTCACGTGTTTCAGACTACGTGAATGTAAACAATGGAGGTTTAATGCTTCTACATAAGTTATAATTTATTTTTATTATAAATGCCTTAAGAAAATGTGCTTAATTGTTATGGTAAGTGAAATACAAATCGTAATTAATATTTTAATGCAGTATGTTGCATGCAGAGATGTAAATTAATGACTATAATATATCATACTAGCCTCAAATAAAGTCGGGCGCGTCTTCCGAACTGTGTTCTTCAACGGTTCATCAATCCTACTCAATGGAGGTTAGTTAAACCAGAATTTGAGAAGGGAGATAAACGACTTATTTTTTAGAAGCATGCCTACCGCTTACAAACGAAAACAAACCGCAAACCCAAGAGGTACATGGTCGGATGAAAATCTCAAAATGGCTTTCTACGCTGGACGAGTAGGAGAGTTAGGAGTAAGCGAAGAAGCTAGAACTTTCTAAATACCGCACACTACACCGAATAAAAGATTAAAAACTGGAAAATTTAACAAAATTAATTAGCCAGTTTTATCTCTTGGAACTGAAGCCAAGAAATAACTAGCTTCTCGTATGTTACGTTCCAATTTTGTTTTTAAAATTTTCCCTTGTTAATGTATTACTCGTTTGAATAAATTCCGTTTCAATTCTTAAATTCTTCAACAACCCTCTATATAGTTTACTTGTTAGTTTCTAAGCCCGTTTTACCATAAATCTGTTAAATCCTTCAACCTAATGCAAAATAAACACGCTCCCGAGTAAACTCCTCAACTTAAACTCCTTTGTGCTTATAAAACGAAAATTTATTCTATAAAGTAAATCGTTATATCCTGTTTTTAGGTACCCGATGTCTTGGTATATCTTACGATCGCCGCATAATGGTTTTCTCTATTTTTCCCAAGTAACGACTTGTTGAGATAATGCTCGGGCACGATCAGATATAAACCTAGATTTTCCGATTTTATTGCGCTTCGCTACACTAGGAATTGGAGTTAGAATTGGTGTTGTTTGAACCATTGTTGAGTTTGTTGCTGCAGCTGGTGCGTCGAAGTGTTTTCTACATTTTATTCGTCATTGTATTTTAAAAAGCGATGCACGTTTTCTGTTCAACAACTAGGAGGTGTGCTGCGTGTATTAGTTTTTTTTTAGCTGGAGCCTAAATGGGTTCTTTCGTTATGTGAAACAACTTCTTTCGTAATGTGAAACAACTTCTTTCGTTGTATAAAACTTTTTTCGTTATACTGCTGCTTCAATTATGGTAGCAAAGTACATGTATACTGACTCAACCCCGGCGGTCTGCAAGCTAAGTATCAGGATACATACAGGTATGCGACTTGTCTCTTGTGTGTGTCAATAATATTCCATATTAACGTTTGGTGCAATCACGTGATAAAAAAACGTGACACTATAAGACTATTATTGGTTACTGCGATTCGGTATTATCGCTCTACAGGTGCGAGGTACTATTTTTAAACATGCTTGTTTATTCACTTTACTGATTAGTTTATCTTACAAAATGGTATTATGTACAATTTAAAAACGTTCAACAAAAGCTCCCCCATATTCACTATCAATATTGATTAGTTTTATTTAATGAAAATACGAGATGCGCAATTCTACCTAAATTCCTGAATTGTCCGTAAGATATAATTGTTTGCTTTGAAATAATAATGCTAAGTTTGTTGCTTTTGTGTGTGTGTACAGAATCCTTTATTAATTTGTTATTTGCCAATAGATAATCGTGGGCGATGTGCTTTAATTTTTTTTGTGCTTTATTTCTTTGTTTTGTTTTGGTATTTAGATAAATCCCGCCTCTCTCCGCGTTTAACAGCTAGCCTGGTATCTACTTTTCTTCCGACTACGTCTAGGTACGTAGCATGCATTAAAAAATTTCAGAAGCATGGTTTTGCGACTACACGAAATGATATTAGAATAATGGCGTACAAGCTTTCTGCTTACTTAAAGCTGCTACATAAATTTAATCAAGATAAAGGTATAAATACATAATTATATAAATTGATTTTGTTTTAAGGTATTAAGTTTTATTTTTTTTAGGCAAAACGGTTTAGAAATGGCTACAATCTTCTTTAAAGAGAGCAGATCTGTCTATTCGGACTTCAGAAAATACATCTATATTACGAGGTCGAGGCATGTCAAAGAATGCTGTGACGAAGTATTTTAACAAATTAGGAATTGTTTGACAGAATATAAATTGTTTGACAAGCCTGAGAACGAATATAATATAGATGAAACGGGTCTGCAACTGATCACAAGACCATCTTAAGAAAAAACTGCAAAAGGTTTAATGTCTGTAGCGGCTATTAGTCCCGGTGAAAAGAGAGAGACGGTTAGCGTTATTTTTTGCTTTGATGTAGAATGTGGTTATTTCCCTCCCTACTGCATTTCTAAAAGTAGGAACAAGGAAGTTGAGTAGAGCGAAGGCATACCACCTGGATCAGAAATATAAATGTCTGAGAAGTCCGCTTACATAAATTCAGTAATATTTCTTGATTGGTGAAATAAACATTTCTCTCCTAGAAAGACATCTGGGAAAGTTCTATTGCATTTGGCTGAGTACACATCGCATGTCTCTGATGTAAAATTTGTTGACTGGAACGACATAATTTTGTTTGGTTGCGTCTACACACAAGTCATTCTTTACAACCTCTCGATTACTGCTTTTGTAAATTCCTTAAAGGGTAATTTTATAAAGGTTGTAGACAATTCATGCAGAACAATCCATTGTGTAGAATAAACAGATTGCAGTTTGGAAAACTACTGCGAAGTGCATGGAAAAAATCGGCATCTGCTCATAATGCGACCTCTGTCTTTGAACCAACAAAGATAATGCCGGTTGATCCTCGAAAAATTCCTGACTACGCTTTTTTGACCAGTAATGAGTATCACCAGTACTTCTAACACTGTTGAATGTCAGACTCGGCAATTACAACTTATTCCGCTTGCAGGACGATCAAGTATTCAACATTGACGACATTCTAGTTTACAGCCAGGAACATACGGTATACAGAATATATTTCAAAATGCCAAAAGTCTGAAGGTTGCTCCAAGAAGAACACCGGACGTTATTTCCCCGGGGTAAGTTATTACTCCTTCGATTCAAGCAGCAAGCAAAAATGTGACAAGTGTCGTATCACCTCCAGAATATATTAGCTACAGAAAAGAATTTTCTTTAAGAAAAAATATCGGATGAAAATAGAAAACTTACAGCTAAAAAGAATTTAAGGTTAAGTGAAAGAGAAACCTATAAGTAAGCGTAAAAGTGACGTTTCTTCGCAAGAGTACAAAATTTTCAGTTTACGTGACACTTCTTCCGATCCATAAAATCGAACATTATAAAAATGGGTGTGTGGGATGCATGAAGTATTAACAAAAAATCAACATAAAAGATGATTGGGTACAGTGCGTCATATGTAGTAAGTGATTGCACGAAGACTGCACCGGTTTCAAAAACTAATGTCAGATGTGCGGAAAAAAATACTTGAAAAAATAGATATCTGCATGGTTCATCTCTCCTACCAAACTGGTTGATCTCACCTATGTGATGCAAGAGAGATAATTCATGACAAATTACGAAATTTATCTCGTGTCATTTTATAATAATACGTTTGGTTATGTTGTACTGTGTTTTGTTATCGTTCGAGTGGGCGGCGTCTAAAAGCATGTAGGCTCGGTTTGATTATTTGTTTAATAATATAAACAAAATATAATTATAAGTTTCATAAATACATAAAAATAAAAGTGAAATCGTTAAATTTGAATGAGTTTAATAGTTTGAAGCAGTTTGAAAGCCTTCGGTAATCTTCGGAACCCTTCGGAAGTCTTCATGGATGCTTGTGGAAACAAAACAAATTTAAACATTTATTGAACGAATGTATATACAGTTAACAGGGGTGTGAAAGTCATCGGTAGTTTTCGGAGCTTTTTAGAAAACTTCGGAATTTGCTTATGAGGCCCAGCGAGAACTTCAGCAACGATAGTTAGAGGATATTTACAGTTTGAAGAGGTCCAGACATCTTCGGCAGTCTTCGCGACTCTTCGGAAGACTTCGTGTTGTACTTGTGGGACAACTTTAAGTTACAAAAAATTATGATATGAAATTACAAACTACTAATTTACAATATATACAAATATAGAGGGTTCAGAAGTCTTCGGCCGTCATCGGTACTCTTCGAAAGGCTTCGGAATTAATTTGTGCGGCCCAGTAAGAATTTGAACAGTAAGGGTTAGAAATTATTTTCAGTATTAAGAGGCCCAGACGTCTTTGGTTATCTTCGGTACACTTCGGAAGGCGTCGTGGTAGTGGTGGCTTAGGCTTCGTCTAGTACGTCGTCGTGGAACTCTACGGGGTTGTCGTCTTAGTGGTAGACTTGACAGACACAATTACAATAACAATTTGTCGGTGAAGTATGGAACGGAGTTTAACGTCCATACGTAGTTTGTTAACTATTGATTGATGAGTTATGATGACGTGCCCTAGGTTCGGCGGCAGACAGTGTTACCGTCGGAGAATACACAGGCTATAGACAGCACTGCGTATCGAAGTATAGTAGGCTATGGGGAGTGCTGCTCGCTAAAGGTTTTGCAGGCTATGGGGAGCACTGCACGAGGATTCCTTAGGCTATGGTGAACACTTACGAATGTCTTTCGGAGAAATTGGAATTATATTTATATACTTCCATTTTCTATGCTTCATGTGTTGAAAAACGTTAATGATTTCTTTAACCAATGGAATTGTGTATTTCGATTTTGAAATGTAAAAGAAAATTCAAATTTAGTTTGACCAATGAACGTGCTGATTTTTGGGTACCACAAAAAGTAAGTTGGAAATTTCTCGCGATGCTTAGTTTGTTCTATTTCCAGCTCGTGTACTTGGATATAGTCAACTGCAATTCCTCAGGCTGTTCTGTTGAAGAGGTCAGCTTGACATTGCCAACAAGATCAGAGTCAACAAGACCATCATCTGACCGACCCTGACCTACGCATTGGCAGCGTGTGGCTAGGCAGCCGTCCCACATCAAGAGGCTGCAAACCGTCCAACCGAAGAACCTGCGCATGGCACTAGACGCCACATGGTACGTGAGGAACGATCAGTTCCACTCCGACGTCAACATTCCAACGATGGTGGAATTCATCAAGGTAGCTGCAAGGAAGACCTTCGACGGAAAGGCTCTTGACGGCAACCTCCTCATCAGGACAGCCGTGGACTACTACGAGACCACACCGATGAAGTACATAAGACCGAAGACAGTAGTTATGGATTAGCATAGTTTAATTTATAAATGAAATATCTTAAGTCGGTTGTCATTAGGACAGCAAGATAAACACTTATTCCTTTTCGCATTTGTCAGATTAAAAATGTAAAATTTTCCAAACTCAAATTTCAAAATACCAATTAGATTAAGAGTAGAGATTTGTAATTGTAGCTCAATAAAGAATATGTCCAGTCTGTTCTGTGTTCAGCTCAGGTGCGGTGATATAGTCAACAGTTTTTATTGGATGTTAATATAAGTTAGCCTTTAAGCACATTTGTTAATTAAAGACCTTAAAAAAAGTTATGATTTTATTTCAAAATGTGGTCCATCTCTCTCGCAATTATTCTACTTAAATTGATCATTAAAACCAAGCTTTAGATAGGGAATCGCAGTTGCACATACCTAAAGTGTCATCTAATATGCAATCATTATTAACATAAATATAACATTTATTAAATGGGTTTTGCTACACTCAGTGCTTTAATATAAACTGAACTATAAAGCTTAATTATTATTTAATCCCTAAATTCGTGTATTAAGATCTGTCGATTGCACATACTTTGCAGTTCATTTTTTAGTAGTAAGATAATAAAGAATATCTAGAAAATATGCAATGTAATTTTTTCTTATTAAGTTGGTTAAGCTCTGCGTTGTAAAAAATACATTTATATCTTTTCTCAAACTACAAAACTGGAAACCTCCTCCAAAGGCAACACCGCTGATTTTCTCTGCTCCTTCTTATGCATGGCTAGACGAATCCTGTAGATGTAACCCAATTCAATTTTTCTACACTTTGTTTAAGTTAATTTTTCCGTATGATGTCCTATCAGCCGTGAAATGTTACCACTTTTAAACTTGTAGCTCCTCAGAAGGTCATCAACATTACATCAAGTATATATTTTGTCCGCCTTCTGCATGTATTAATTTTTTCAGTATGGCCTTATTGACTAATACTAACGGGACAGTTTTTGAAAAATTGGTGTTTGTTAATTCCAATATATTTGCGCTTTGGACTCCTGCGTTTCGAATTGTATTTAACGCTTCTGTACAAAAAGCATCTGAATTGACTGAAAATAACCGAGGTGGTGGTTGAACATTTTAAAATTTGATTAACGTAGACTGTAAGTTCCGGTTGGAAAGGCTAAAAGTTTAATGAATGGATTGATAACAGGAAGTACCTTGTACGGTGTAGCAGAAATCGTTCTCAAGGTTATATTGACTATAAAAGTGATACTCTTCCATGAACGACATTAATGTCGACACTTATCTTAGTTAACACTTCTCGGAAAGGAAACCAATATTGATAAGTTTCAGCATTCTCTTACATGTATGATGAACGATACGTGTGAAGTGTTACAATTTTTATTACAATTCCCGTAAGATAATTTTTACAAAGGACCGTAATTTTTTATACTTAATGCAACAAGTGGAAACGAATGTTACCCTCACAGTCTACAAGTAATTTTCTATCATGACTTATCTAAATATCTATAAACAGAAGCACACTAAAAACAAACAGGGTATTTTTGAGAATTTCGCTTTGCCGAGTCTCAGCCAATTTCCTTTTTGAACTATCGCGTGATGAATACATCAGCTCCCTAAAAAAGATAGTTGAAATGATTTGATGTAACTACAAGGGAAAGCTGAGAATGTCAAAATCTAAACTAAAATAGACTTAGAAATTCGTATAAGTAGAATAGAATTAGCTGAAAATACACTAAACGGTTAGACCAAACAGGTCTAAAATGGAAACTCATACTAAACGATGTAAATATCGCTTTTAAAGTCAGACTTCAGATATCTATTATAGCAATATTTGTGGTTTTTCTGTACTTATTTTTGAGCATGATCTACCACACCTTGTAGATCGTAGTTTCATTAATTTTCACACTAACTTAACAAGACAAGATTTTTTTAATAGGCCTACTTTATTCGAAACTATATCGTATTTTACATCGAATGACGACACTTGAGTTATTTTGAAGAATAAACTTTTTTACAATAACATGTAAGTGCTAATGGTTAATTATGGCTAAAAGTAAAAAGCAGTGAAAGAAAAGTAGACTATACGATCCCTTAAAATCCTTGGCCTTTGTCGTATATCAACATGTTTCCTTTCTACTTCCACTGTAATTAATTGGATGACACTCTCGGTATAGAAAAGAAGTAGTTGAAATAACTGTAAAAAATTAAAAATCTATAATAAATTTTAAATTCCGGTAAATGTATACTTATTTTCCTGCATCATACCTTAGGGTATGGTGGGCACTGACGTTTGCAAATTACAAGATTTCTGATAAATTTTAACATGTCTACAATTTCCGATAACCTAAATGGAAATTCCTCTGGAATACTATCAGTGGAACATAGTTGCATAATACCTACATTATTATTAAACAACGAGGTTTGACTGTAATCCTAGTGGAAATATATATTCCGATTTAATTTGACCATTTCAAAAGGTTTTTATATGCATCTCTTGTGAAATATCTTTAGACACACGAGGTACTCTTTATTTGTAGGTTTGTAGATAACAGGGCAATACGGGCATTCTCGGGCAAGATTACACACCAGTTTTATTAAAAGCCAACATAAAGGGTTCATTTTAATTCATCTTCAAAGACGTTACATATTATAGCATTTTTATTGACGTCCCAACGTGTAGGCTAGATTACGCTGAATAAAAATTAAAGTTTTTAGTCTTGTAGGATTTTGTGGAAATTTTCTCTGTGTAACATGTCTAATTGGTTTTCAACATTACTGACAGAATGCAAAAAAGTTGTGAGAAATTGAGAGCTAAAGGGATCGAAATTGGTTCTCAAGTAATTTGGAAGACCCGAAAAAGGAAGATCCGTAGGTAAAAAAAAGTTGTAGGAGAGACTAATGAATTCTAAAATGATGGATCCTTTATTAAATTTAAATGAATACGTGCAGGAAGTGAGTGAAAAGTATGACAAAAGTATGCGAGAACAAAAAAAAATAATTGATTGGAGTGACAGAAGCAATAAGGATATGAGTGAGAAACAAGATAGAAGTATAAAAGAAAAGGGTGAGAAGTGTATTAAAGAAATGAGTGAGAAGTTTGATAAGAATATATAAGTGTTAAGATCGGAAAGTGAAAAGAATGAAAGAAAATTTAAAAAGTTAAATGGCATGATAACTGAGGGTCTCAAAGAGATTAATAAGATCATAGACGATAAGAAATTTAAAATTAGAGAAAAATTCGTATAGATTTCTGAGGATATGGGTAATATAAAACAGGAAATTGTTTAAATAAAAGCGAATCACGAAGCACGTGAAAAGGAAATGCGCGGAAAAAATAAGAACTTTAATATAAAGGTAAACGATATTGAGGAAAGTTGCCAAATCGGATTTAAAACAACCCAACATGATTGAGGAAATTTAAGAACAGGCTTGGGAAATAAAGTAGAAAATATAGATGATAGGGTGAAAAATATTAATGTTGTAAAACCCATACGATGGAGTCCGACCAGTGTCCCGTTACAACAATATTCAAAATGTTATGGGGATATTAAAATGAATACAAAAATATTTGTAAATGATATTAAAACTTTAACTTTAGGTAGTTGCCATGAATAAACAAAATTGAATATGTGATTCGTGTTAAAAAAATGCAGAAATCTGGTTCGGATTTATTGAAAGCAAGTTAAACTCATTTAGATATTTTGAGATTAAATTTCTAAAACTTCCTGGGTGAGGGGGGGTTCAACAATTTAAGGTAAAGGATAATTGCCCATGGGAAAAAGGTACCGATTTAAAAATGACAAGAGAACTGTATGCCAAAAAAAAACTCAGTTTTGCGAAACCACTCGATCTTCTTTTAGCGTCGATCGCGTTATTGATTTATAATACTGACGCGCACTGCCTCGTCCTTCTCTAATATCTAAAGTTAATGCTCACCGTCTGTTTCTATCCTACAGTGAATGCGAAAGATCATAAATATTTCTTATCAACTTTAATTACATTTTCTGTGTTCTCCAATGTTCCGATCGCTTTTTGAAATAAACGTCTCTTTATTAATTAGCTCATACGAAACTTCATGAGGAATAACTTGTTTTTTGGTTATATGTATAAAAATCCATTCTAATAGGACAGAGACGGGTGTTGAGTGTTGTTGAGGTATTAGACGGTTTTTGATTTGAACTAAAGCGCTGATTATTGACATGACGTCAACGTGATTTAAAAATATTAGACAATAAAATATCAAAAATATTCCTCTTTGATTTTTGATCTCTGGTCTCTTTGTCAAGATTCGGATTTTGTAAACGTGGTGTTTGAAATAATTTCCTGAAACAAACTAGTATTATTTGGAAAAACACTGCTGGGATATTATGATGCCATTAAATAGTACGGAACGAATTTCTTATGTTGAAAGTTTTTGAATTCCTGAAGGGAGTTTGATGCCCTTAATTTACGAGTTGATTCAACAAAGTATTAGTGTATAAAAAGTTTTCTAATTTAGTAGGAAAATACACGACATTTGAAGTTACCAATTGTTATTTATTCTTTTTTGAATCATCATCATCAGGTCTTCAGTCCTGGAACTGGTTAGACGCGTACCTCCGTTGTTGCCTATTCTAAGCTAACATATACGTTTCCCTGAAATTCCCACTGCTTACATCATTCACTATTTGCATGCAATAGTCTGCTCTAAGTAGAATTTTACCTCTCTTTTTTCCTATCTCTGCTTGTAACATTTTTGACTACCTTGTTTTTGATTAGGATCTTGTGGGTATTCAAACCTTGTTCCTTGAATGCTTTCTTCTTTTATGTTAATTCCTCCTTTTAGATGTATGGACTAGGTCTTGTGTTTTCTTTTCTCTTCCGGTGTTTTTCTAATTTTAATTGGATAAAGGTGTATAGATGAATGAAAACTAGGTGTGTGATGACTGTCGAAATTATTATATTGTAATACAATTTTTTTTCTTCTCGGTCTCTAATTATAAACGTATTAATGTTGAGTATTTTGATGGAATAGTTCTAGCTATTATCAACTTCTAAATATGTGTCTTTACATCGAAAAGTCTACAGTTTTCTTTCCCAATTCTAATAATATCAAACTCTCAAAAATTAATTATTCAACTGCTTTTTTTTATCAAACTTCCATGACACTTTCTCTCTTTTCAATCTTATTGCTCATATATCCGCAATATTACGTCATGCCTTTTCTATGAACTATATACATATTTTGCTAAATGATATACACAACAACTCTATTTGGTTGCCTCAAGAAGAATCACTGCAATGCAGTGAAACCATCCAGACAAAATAGTGCATAATATCTAATTTTTATTACTGATAGATCTTTTAAAATTGGTTCCAACCTAGCTGTGTGAGAGAGAAAGCAAAAACTAAAAACTCTGGAGGAAGAGCCTAAGAACCTTATCTTGCAAAATACGTGAAAAAACTGAATGTCTCTAAAAAGAATAAATTTTAGAAATAAAAGATGGCTATTAATGAGCTTTCATTTCTATTAGCATTTAAAATAAGTACCCTTGCATTTTTGCCGCAACTCTATTTGGTTGTATCGAGATAAATCATTGCACTTCAATGAAACGATTTATGTAAAGTAGTGCATAATACATAATTTAATTACTAACCACACTTTTTAAAATTGATAGGACTCTAACTGTGAAGAAGAGCAAGAAACCAAAACTAAGCAAGAAGAGCCTGCAGTAGTTTGTCCTGCAAATTCCTAAAAAATTTGGTGTAAAAATATAACACTACCATTAATGCATAATTGCATATAATTGGTATGGAAAGCCCTTCTTGTAGTGGTTTCAAACTGGCCAATGGAGTGTGCGGCATTGCCCCACGAATAGTTCATTTGGCCAATAGGGCATCCCGGACGATCCATTTGGCATTGTCCTAGGGATAATTCAATTTGGCCAATTCGCGCGATCCACCGGCTATTTATCGTGCATTGCATAACGGTACCACCACCCCACTCGCACACACATCTACGACGGCGACAGAACAATAATCTAAAATAAGTTATATATTTTTGTACTTCAGTGTTTTTGTATTAATATTATAGTAAACAGAATTGTTACACTTCAGTAATTCAAATTGGCCAATCGGACATCGTTCTATGATCCATCCCACATGCCCCCACGATGCATCTGGGATTGACCTTCGGTACCGCCACATCCGAGGGCAACAGTTTAAATATTTTTTAGGGGCCATAACTCTAGTTGTTTGGTTGACCCGAAGCTGCTGTGTGTTGGTGGTAGTGGTGGCGGGTGACAAGCGTTGGATGGCGGACAAGCTCTTCATGTTTGGTGGGAAGCTATCTGCTTTTTTGGTTATGTTACTTTTGGGTCCCTCATAGTGTTGTTTGTGTGGGTAGAATGGTGCGTAGGTCTAACGACAGATGTCACGGGATCCGGAGCAACACTTCACGAAAATTGGGCGGTGCTATTTGGTTAAGAATTGGTTTGAATGCTTCCAGAGCCGGCTTATCTAAGCTCATCTAGGCCTCCTATTTGATTCCAGAATCGTCCTAGTACAACTACTTATAACATCTCTGTAGGTTAGGTCACAAGATTTTTACCCCAGTTAGGTTAAGTTTACCCTAATATTGTTCGAAGTAAAGTTTTTTGTTTAGGTCGGTGCCGGGAGTTTTAATTTACTAAGCTTTATATCAATAATCTACATCTATAAATGCGAAAGAACTTCGGCGTCGTACATGATGCCCGACACCGCTTGCCCCACTGCAACCCAGTGACTACAACTTTAGCTCGCTTTTTCAAAACTGTTTTAAAATATTTTGTAAACAATTACCACGATGTTTATGATACAGTGCCCTTAAAAATATTATGCTTTGGCAAACATACACCTAATCTAGAAAATTGTGTCTAAAGTCCGTTTTTAAGTGGGAGACAAGGTAACTCATTTGAATTTAAATTATTCTCGTAAAGTTCTTATAAATGGTAAGCAGAAAAGTAAGAATTGTCACCGGGTGTTAAAATTGTGATCTTCGACAACCAAAAATAAGAAAAATAATCCACTATAGTTCTGGGTAAGTGTAAATTATTGCCTATTGTATAATACTACAGGTTTGATCGATAGCAGTAGCATTACATTTGATTTTCCAATGCTCCACCCGAAGATACTACATTGGCCAGGAAGCGAGTTTTTTTTACCTGGAAAATTTGGAATTTTGCCGAATCCTTGCTGTTCCAAGCAAGGTAGGGATCTTTAACGTGCGTGACAACACTCACACACGGGACCTCCATTTTACCTCTCATCCGAACGAGGGTGTATTTTGTGAAAAATGCTCGTCTAACATTTTTCAAGCGGACCGTGTCGGGATTCGAACCCAGGACCTTGGGCGTAGTAGTCACACACATACCACTACGCCACGGAGCCGCCTGATAGCAGTAGCAACTGGAAGAATCAAATTCAGGTTGTGACGCTCTTACCTGCAAAGTTTCTGGAAGACAACGCTTAACACAGATGTAAGCAGATAAGGTGAACAATGCAGCAGCGAAACTTTCGCGTACTCCGAGAGAATGTTAAAAACTTCTAAATAATGTAAATGCAGTTGTGAATTCATTTTATTCTAAAGGTGTTCGTAATGGGAATTAGTAAAAGCATGAGCTTACCAAAAAAAATTAGAACTTGAAGTCTAAGTAAGTCTCAATGCATTTGAAAATTGCAAAAAAGTCTCTGTTGGCGGAAGAAACATCTGCTTTTAGTTTAAATGTTTTAAAAATCCTGAACTCTAAATCTTCGGCTCTTGAGAAGTGGTAAATCACGAAATGGGGAGCATTTCCGGCAAGACGTTTACTTTAACATGAGGTGAAAATATTAAAAAATAGTAAGGTTAGAGCTTCGGCGAAATGAAAACCCTTAGTAGTATAAGTTGAGCAAGAAGATATGCCATGTATGATACTTTATCCACTCCTTACAACCCCTGCTCATGTGATAAGGTTCTTACAGATGCACATTTTTATAATATCAATTAACTTGCTTTCTTTAAAAATTCGGTTATTGCAAAAGGTTGCCTAAAGGAATGGTCATCCAACCCTAAGAATACTTTATGCTATATGTACATACATACCAATATAGAACGTTGCACTTGTAAATTGACTTCTTTAATTTTATATATGTATAGGAATCTGTTTGGCACAAGTGATTAATATTTCGATTCAAGTAATGCTCTGCTGAATAAAGCATACAAGGGCGCAAAACCCTTTTACATTTATTATGTAACTTTATTAGGTAAACCAATAAATTAAACCATGAATTAAATATCAACGAGTGGATCCCTAAATTTCAGAGCTTGTGTAATATTCATAAATGTGTTGGATAATAGTATGCGCTCTTTAACAACACACAACGTTCGCTTGACATGAATACAGCAATTTTTAATAGTTTTCCAAGCTCGGTATACCTATTGTCTGTGTTTTTACTAACTGGCTAATTAATTACTTAATGAAACTTCTATACACGTAGTGTTTTTTGACGATATACAATTCTGCATGGAATAGTTTGTTGAAAAATTAAGTTCTAATCTACCCGAATGCTTTGCTTGAAAACATTTTCTTGATAAGTAACCTACAATGTTCCTAAAGAAAATATAAGACTGTAAAGGTTGAGCCTTATCCCACGTTTTATTATCTAACTTCCTAACTATTTATAACTGGCAGCAGACAAATATCTCTAACAAGGCGTACCGAATATATAAATTTTTATTACAGCCAATACTGAAACTTGGTTATGAATATTGCATTCCCATAGGACGCCTTTAAAAAATGAAAAAATACCCAACACGTTTTTAATACGCGAGTGTGAGTACTCGCACGCTCATAGGAACATTCGTATATACGCGCGTGCTCACACACACATTTATGTATGCATACACCAACGCATCATTAATCATACATTCCCTGACACACATAGTTCTCCCTGCAACTATCAATATTCCTAAAAAATCGAATTGGTCTATTTCCACAGCTTTTAGGATTATAAAGAGAGCAAACTGTAACGGCTTGATTAGGATGTGGGGTCAAAAACCGTCGTACCCGTAAACGAAGGGGAAGAAATCCCATTAAAAACAAAGGGAAAAATAGGAAAAGTCATAGTGACAAAACGACAGATTGAAAAGTAAGTTGTCTTACTATTCAGCTGAGCAGCTTTCAGGGGTAAGGTTGATGGTAAGCCGTTTAAAACTACAAACTGCAGGGAAAAAAATAATGGGACCGGAAATCCGGGGTGAACATAAAAGAAAGAATCCACTTTGTGTTCTCACACGCAAAATGATAGTACCGTAAGTAAACTACTGTATGGACTACTGAATGCACTAGGTATCCCATAACACCTGGTTAATTTTTCTGTTTACCGCTAAAATGAACCAATAATCGTTAGGGTGGCAAGATAAAAGAGAGAATACATATTTGTGGGCAAATAAAAGGAATCATTTAGTGGCTCCAAACACGAAAGATTTGCTGTAGTAAAGAGCATTGTTGTGTTTAAAATACAAATTGGTCCGTTAAGCTGTGAACATGAATTTGTGATTGTTCCGGGACTCAAATTTAAAAGTATCTTAGGAATGGATTGTATGGTGAAGTTAGGTGTGGTTATTGAAATGAGGAAAAGGTTAGTAAAGGTTAGGGATGTTGTATTGTCCGTGGTAAGATGGTTATAACGTCACTGAAGATGACGTGTGTTTAAGTGTTAATTTAATGGAAATAGATGAAAGGGGAGGAGATGAGTTAGATACGATTAAATGTCCGGAAGATAGATTACATGAACTTCAGGCAGGTTCAAGAAAACACTCAGAATTAGTAGGTGTGGAAACGAGCACAGCACTAAGTTATGAACATGTTTTAAGGTTGGTAATTCAGAACCTTTTAATTCTAAGATATATCCTATACCTGCAGCACATAGGTAGTAAGTAAACTATCAGTTAGCTAAAATGTTGAATGATGGCATAATTGAATATTCTAATACACATTTTCTAAACCCGTTGGTAGTCGTTAAGAAGGAAGATAATAGCATTAGTTTGTGTTTAAGTGCAAGAAAAATCAACCAACGAACTAAATCGTAATTTTATTGACCGCCATCCATGGACACACTTTTAACTAGGTTAAGTGATAAATTAATTTTTAGCAAGCTTGATTTGAGGAACTCTTTCTGGTTGATTCCGTTATATAAAGATTCTAGAAAGTACACAGGATTTTTAATAGAAGAATATCTACAGTTTTAAAGTGGTACCGTATGGTTTGTTTACGTCAAGTGCAGCATTGATTAAGGCCATGCAATTTTAGGGGCGTATGAGCAATTTAGCATTCAGTACGTCGATGAAATTTAATTATCCGTGAAGCAGTTCAGCAACTAGTGATTGAAGTAAGAAAGAAGTTAAGAGTGCTTTCTGAAAAGTATGTGAGAAAGATGAATGCGCCAACTAGGAAGAGAGTGAGATTCTAAGTTAGAGCTTATTAGTAGTTAAAAATTTGAGAGTGGGTAAAAGGGAGCAGATGATGTGTGCAAAACTACATTTACTTTATGATAGTCGTTTTGAAATTAGTGAAGTGGTAAAAGAATCCTTGTATACTCTACGAGATGTTGATACGCAGATGGTGCGAGGAAAATTTCAAATCAATTTATTGTTTCGGTATAGACAGGAAGTTAGGGAGTAAGGAAGTTTAGAGAGTATTTGAATCCAAGAGTAAAACCAGATTTAGTTTTCTATTTTATTCAAATAGGGGGAATATATTGTGACATTCGGTGCGCCGGTAGGGTGTTATTTTTCATTTGGAACGTGATTTTTGCATTCAGCATATAAAAATACATCAAACAACTTTAGAAACTTAAAGTAAATAATTGAAAGTTTAATTTTTTTAGAAATTTTCAGGAAGTTAAAACTTATTTTTCATAATCCTTCAGATAAGTACACAGAAAATATGGTTTATGGCATATAAAAAACATCCCGTATATAATACGGCTTTTCAAATTTAATACTTTAAAACACAAAACTTAACCCTCGTATTTAATAATATTAAGTTGATATTTATATTTTCTAAAAGCTTTTCAAACGAGTTTCGGACGGTTTATTTTTTCTTGTATCATAGTAAAAAGGAGATAAGAAATGAACAAACAACAACGATTCCAGATAGTTACCGACGTCAATCAATGGTGTAAGAGAAAGACTTACGTTTCTGGAATGAACGTAAAACTTGATAATAAAAATAGGAATGGGCAGCAGTTGTCAGTTAAACAACCAATATTGACAACAAGGTGACAGAGAGGGTGGATTTGAGCGCATATGTACGAATGAGATAGAGACAACACGTGTTGAATAAAGGCGTATTTTAGACGTTGGTTTTCGTCGATTTGAGGTGTATACCAAGGTTGTTGGAATATTGATTTTTCAAATACTAGGAAGCAATAGTGCTTATGTTTATGTTGTTCGCTTTATAGTGGTTTTACCAAAAAGTGTTCTAAAATTATATAACAATTCGAATGTAAGGTAGCTAATGAGTTTCGGTTAAAGTTAAATGCGGAGAATTTGTGTACGTGTGGTGTGTGTTTTTGAGGAGTTTTTGGAAACGGAAGAGCTTGTCCTTGTTGATGTCGGAATTTTAGGAATTAAAATAATATAGAAAGACGATCTTTAGAGAATTTTAACAGGTTTTAGTGATTGGGAATATGTTTAAAATCAGTGAAAGATTGATTTTAAATTTTCTTACGATGCTTATACGATTCTCTTACGTCTGCTACGATTTTTATACGACGCAGCTTACGAATCTCTTACATTCACTTCGATACTCAGATGCTTTCATAATCTTTTGAATCTTTTGAATTTTTTGAACTAACGATAAATGCTTAAAGTAGAAAGAGTTTGATTTTATTTGCACATACTCTGTAAGCTATGTAATTAGCTTGGAAACGATTAAATGTTGGCTTTTAACCAGTTTAATACCGCAAATTATGGTCTTGGTAGAAGAAATTTGATGTACAGAAGAAGTTTGGGTGTACTGCCAAATGGTAGAGGATAGTGAACTCCTTGGTAATTTTTGGTTACAGCTTGCAATTTAGAAAAAGCAGTCCAGATTTGGGTTGTTTTTGCATGCAGCAGTTTCGGGAAGAATGGTAGCAGGTTCCGCGTGTATACAGGGTGTCCCACATTGAGTAGGATAGCATGGGTATCTTTCTTATTATTAATGATAGAGATCTGCTTAAATGGGCAAAGTTGTGTCATTTGGATAGCTTATTTAAATTCCGCATGGGTACATTCAAATTCCAAACGGTTTAAAAATTATTTAAAATAAACTGAAAACTGCAAATTTCTTCGAAGTCGAATATTTTTGATATAATAAAAGATACGAAAAAATATTTCTTATAAAAGTTACTTAGTTCAATTGTCTGCACTTAAAAGTGATATTAAAATTAAATGCAAGTTGGCGGTTATCGAGATATTAGCATCAACTTTCATATTTTAAATGGACGCCATATTGGATTTTTAGATGGTTAGATAGCATATCTTTTTCTCTTTTCAACGATGTATCACAACATATGTTTAAATGAAAAAATTTACTGAAAATGATAATTTTAATTTTTTATCAAGTAGGCATCATCAGATTTCTCTCAAACAAATGAAATTATAACAAACTGTCATGTTGAATTAATGTATCTGTTGTACTAATAATTGGCATTTGTGTATTCTTCTTCCCAGTTATAAGTTGTGATATACTTATTCTAAAAAATATTCAAATGGCAAATTTTTCAACAAGCGAACAATATCATATGTTTTGTACATACATAAAATGTAATAAGAACAGTCGCCTTGCTGCCGAAACATAATTAACAAACTTTCCCGACAAAAGACAGCCAAACATTAAAATCTTTCAAAGATTGGACACAAATATGCAGTAGTATGGATGTTTAAAGAAACCTACTCGAAACATAAATGGAGAAATTGCAGATGAGGTGTTGACACTGGGCTGTGTGGAAGCTAATCCAAACATTTCAACGCGGGAAATAGAAACCCAAGTAAACGTATCTAGGTCTCAAGCATCAAGAATTTTAAAAAAGCATAAATATCACCCTTACAGATTTCACATTGCTCAAAACTTACAACCAAACGACTATCTCCGCAGATCAACATTTTGCAGATGGTTTATCAATCAAGTTAGGGAGAATGATGATTTTATCAATCGCGTTTTGTGGATCGATGAGTCTTATTTTTCTAACTGTGAAATATTTAATCGTTATAATGAACACTATTGGGCACAGGAAAACCCACGCATAACAGTTCAACACCGCAATCAAATTCGATTTGGATGTAATTTTTTTTGTGGTATATTGGGAAACCGTTTACTTGGTCCTATAATATTCGTTGGAACCTTAACCTCTCAACGTTATTTGGAAATGCTTCAAACATCTTTAGAAGATTTATTAGACGACCTACCTTTGGCACAAAATAATCAAATTTGGTATCAACAAGATGGCGCACCACACAACGCTAGAGATGTTATCACCTACTTAAGTAACCGTTTTGATGGCAGGGTAATCACGACCCACATACCTGTAAAATGGCCGCCTAGATCAGCAGACTTAACACCCCTGGATTTTTATTTATGGGGCACTTTAAAAGATAATGTATATGGAAGTAATTTCCAGTACAATAATGTAGATGAACTACGGGAAGCGGTTATGCAGGCAATAAACGGTCTTAATGGGAATACATTACGACGCGTAACAAAAAGTGTTCTAAAACGTTGCCGATGGTGTTTAAATAATAACGGTCAACATTTTGAACAATTGCTATGATGATATTAGTTGGTGTTTAATGTTATTCTAATGTTTTTTTTCGTTTAATTTGTTTTAAAACTGATTTGTGTTGATGCCTACTTGACAAAAAATTAGAATTATCATTTTCAGTAAATTTTTTCATTTAAACATATGTTGTGATACATTGTTGAAAATAGAAAAAAATATGCTATCTAACCATCTAAAAATCCAATATGGCGTCTATTTAAAATATGAAAGTTGATGCTAATATCTCGATAACCGCCATCTTGTATTTAATTTTAATATCACTTTTAAGTACACACAATTGAACTAAGTAACTTTTATAAGAAACATTTTTTCGCATCTTTTATTATAACAAAAATATTCGACTTCGAAGAAATTGGCAGTTTGAATTTTTTTTTAAATAAATTCTAAACCGTTAGGAATTTCGAATGTACCTATGCGGAATTTAAATAAGCTATCCAAATGACACAACTTTGCCCATTTAAGCAGATCTCTATCATTAATAATAAGAAAGATACCTATGCTATCCTACTCAATTTGGAACACCCTGTATATGATTCTCAAGTAACTGTACCTTACCGTTGTACGATGTAAATATGTAATTGATAACTTTGTGGAGTGGGAATATGATTTTATGTTAACTAGGAGGACAAAAAGAGGGAGAGTTTCTTTATTGAATATTTTATTTGGGTTATTCTATGTATGAATTTATAAATAGGTTTATGAATAATTTGTGGTATATAAAGTATTTGATATTATGTACGTGGTACGAGGGTCTGTTTAAAATATTTATGTGTAGAAATTTGCACTAAAAGCATAGGTTTTACTATGAGCTAATATTGAAACAGAAATAGAGTGAGAAATGTGTGTTAAAACCTTATTACTTACTTTCAATTAATATAATATATTCTCATGTGTTAATATTGCTCTTGGAATGTTACTGTTAAAGGAGTATTTAAAAAACGGGAATGTATATAACTTGTATATGAGGTGTGAAGGAGAAGACTAATTTGAGTTTGGCTGGTATATTAATTTCAGTTGGGATGTAAATAAATTTTGTCTATTTACCGTATCAGAATTTTTTGTGTTGATAGTTTATTTCAGGAAGTGAGCAGAGCAGCCTTTGGAAATTTTTAAGCAATAGTGATATTATAGAAAATGGTCATAGCAATTAAATAAACACTAAGCACCGCAACGAAAGAGAGTGAGGTAGTATTTAGAAGATAAAATTTCGTAAAATTTTATTAAAAATAACATTAATAGGTTAAATAATGAGTGGATACCCGTAAATAAACGTAACTTGGTAGCACCGAACAATAAAAGGTTTGCGAGTATAAATGGCAGAACAATCTTGTAATCTGAGTTAGAGAATATGAATTCCAAACAAGCATATATGGTTGTACCTGGATTAAGGATCGAGGCGATTTTTGGGTTAAGTTTAATAGACAAGTTGAAGTGACGAATAAACACAAAGGGTAAGATGATTATATATGTTGAAGAGTAGATATAGTGGAATAATGAAGTAAATACTGAAATCGAGAGAGGCTGTGTTAATTTTAATCGATGAGAGGTGAAGAGAAAAGTATTTGAGGTAGTGGTAAAGATTATTTAGGATCCACGTGAGGCACAGAATGAGGTAGAGTTTTCATTAAAGAAATGTTACGAAGTAGATGATAGAGAGTTGAAAAATGAAGACTTGAGCATTTTTATAAGTTGCGAAGCTAAAGCAAATGAGGATAGTGGATAGTATCTTAGCGAGATTAGGTACTAAGAAAGTTTTTTCTAAGATTGATTTAAATAATTCGTTTTTAGAATGAAAGCATAAAGGATTTTTGGTAGATTAGTGTATTTAC
Organism: Platerodrilus igneus; assembly: GCA_036346225.1. Taxonomy (NCBI): domain Eukaryota; kingdom Metazoa; phylum Arthropoda; class Insecta; order Coleoptera; family Lycidae; genus Platerodrilus; species Platerodrilus igneus. Next base: position 1,331,834 of record JARFIW010000735.1, read on the forward strand.
CAATGTAGAAATGTCCTTTTTGGTTTGTCTATGGGCACGTAGCATTAGTAGATGTTATGCTGTGTATCTAAAAACACTTGATAAAATCCTTTTACGTGATATTTTATAGAGAATGTTAAATTTAGCGAGCGTCTTCAACAATATTTCGTGAATGTTCTGTATGTCAAAGGAATTATATTAATATGAGGAAAGAAGTAATAGAAGATGGCGATAAAATAGTTTAAGTGATGAAAGGATGGAATTGAGGGAAGTTGATTTTAATTTGAGATTTTTAGATATGGGTATGAGTATGTAAATAAAGAAGTTGAGAGAGAAGCCACTACGAGAAGCGAATTATGCGTGTCTATTATAAGTATAATGTTAATAATTTTCTATAATATGTAATTAGAAATAAAAATACAAAATTATTTAATCATTCAAAAATATAGCCCCAAAGGTAAACTTAGCGTGATTGATTTAAAATTTTATATTTCAATTTTGGAAAAATGATGTAATTAGGGGTCATATAAAAGGCCATATTGCACCATTCTGTGAACATACAGTACTCCGAACCTGAGCAAAATAACATAAATTTTAAAAAAGCATTTAGTATTAACGGGAACACTCAGTATATTATTTTATAAATGCAAAGAGCTTGCGATTGGACAAGCTTCATTCATATTACGTAATTTCATCGTATTTGAAATACGAATTAGAATATTCCGCGAGTAAAAATGCAATTTTGATAAAGTTCCTCATCGTTTATTTGTTATCGAAGTACTCGATGCCGGATCATTATAAGCGCTTTCTAAAAGATTTTCAGTTTACAAGAAAAGTGCCTACATTTAATTTTCATTTCATTTCATATTAAAAGTGTTGAAAAGCGTGTAGTATAATGCTAAACATACGGTTGCATTTATTTTGAGGAGGGCGCGTTTATAATATGATTAAAAAGCATTATTCATTAAAATCATATAGCAAATTTCGTTGAAAATAGGCAAATAAAATTTTAAATGTTTATTCAATTAAAGCAAACTACAGTCATACATCAAGTGATAAGGGTCGCAAAAATGAAAGAATGATAGGATAAATCCTGCAAATAAGAGATAAGGCGTGTAAACATATTAATTAACAGTAACCTTGAGGCTATTTGAACGCTGCATTCTGCAAACGTTCCGCGAAATCATTTAGACAGGTCCTCTAAATGGGAACTAATCAAAACGCAGGAACAACGCGCAAAAGTTGCGATATATTTCTGACTTTATGACGTAGCAAATTTTAACCATTGGTCAGTGTTGAATACCCGTTTTAAAACGCCATGATGTTAATCTAATAATGAATTACGAAAAGAGGAAGTTGTAATTTGAGTCGAAGCATATATGAAATTTGAATGGATTTAATGGTAAATTGATTATAAAATTTGAAACGATTTGGATAATAACAGTCAATAGATTTAGAAAGCATGTATGAAATTTAATCGCATTTAATGGTACATCTTAAACGATTTAGACCATCGTGATATATGAATTTGAAATGCAATTTTAACGGCAATTTTTCAACGGGTTTAGATATGGATGCAAGCTTACGATATGAAAAAGGACAACCAGCGTAGGTTAAACGGTAAAATAAGAATATGTCTTTTTAAAATGTTTAAAATTACATTCTTTTTATAATTTAATTAAGTTAAATCAAAAAAAAATTTGTGTGTAAACCTTGTGTGAATGTGGATCATTGGAATTGAGGGTGGCGAAACTTCGGTAGATTTGGCCATTATATAATGAGAATTATCGGACATAGCTAATCACCTACGTCTTAATACGTTTAAAAGGGAGGAGTATTAAAATTTTTCAACTTAATTTCTAAAACCTTATACATAGTGCGATTTAAATGGAGAATTTAATTTAATTTGAAATATACAGGGTCTTCTCCTAATTATATATATATATATATATATATATATATATATATATATATATATCAACGCGATAAACAACAGAGGTTAGTCTGCGAATGTGTTTGTGTATGTGTCCGCGTCTGTGTGTGTGTGTGTTGTGTGTGTGTGTGTGTGTGTGTGTGTGTGTGTGTGTGTGTGTGTAAGGATGTTTTTATGTGTTCTTTGTAATTCTAATCTTATATAATATTATATTTACCAAGAATCTATTATTTCGATTACCTATCTCATAAACTTTTTAAATGTTGCGTTGAGTAGCGGAAGTTCTGCTTTAGATGCATACCTACTGTATGTGGTCATTATTTTTACTATATTAGAATTTCGACTAATTTCAGTGCGAAACTTAGGAATACAGAACAGCGGCTTACTACTTCCAAAATAAATAGTATTATACAAGAATAATTTACTACGAATATAAGGAGAATTGGTAAAGCCATTTATTATCTTGTACCAATAACAGAGTGCCATCGCCGTTCGACGGCAGAAAAGCCCTTTTATATTTAGAAGGCGTCTAGCCCGTTCGTGTTAATCAAAACCAATAGCCATTTTATATCGCTAATAGTATTGATGATCTCTGAACCTGATCTCACACTGTGAGAGCGAAATCCTGCTTTGTTTTCACTAAGGTATCAAACTATACTATTGGTGCTTCAATGCCATCAAATGAGCGCGTATTTCGTACTATAATTCCAGCCATCTTCAGTGCTGTTGGGCACAGTGCTTAGTATGTGGACAAAATTTGGGTTGCCGAAAAATGTGACACCAAGGTCCTTAACATTTGGTACCTCCTGCAGAATCTTATTTTTTACACAATAGTCATAGATAATTTTTGTTTCTTTAAAGTATAAGTTATTTTAAAGCACTTGCTAGTATTTAAATAGGTTTGACTTTTATAGCACCATATGAGAAGGAATGATTTGTGAATGAACAGCTTAATTCGAAAGAGAGATTTTTGGATTCTATTTAATGTAAGTCAGTGATTATCTAGCAATTATAAATTTATTTAGACCTAAGGTATTGTTTAAGAGGATGCTTATCCGCATCTCCACTAACCAAAACCAAATTTTAGCGTTGGCCTTTAGTATTGATCGTAGCATATTCAGTTATTACTATAACTTTTTAATTATTTAAAATTGGGATTAATAACCATTTTCCCATAAAATTTTGTAAATTATATAATACTGTTATACTTTGTTTTATTTCACTAAATACCATTATCATACTATTCCTTCTTTCATTCACCGTCTCTTGTTCGCCTGCGTCATACTTGAGTTAACAACTTCTTAAATTTCTTCGCCAAGTTCCACCCTAGTATTGAGCTCATCTTTTACTACAGTTTCTGTAGATTCTCTACTGTAAAATCAATGTCATCCAATATTAGTAGCAATACAATGCGACTATGGACCCAAAGTAGGTCAGTTGGTCAACTGGTCCCAAAGTCAATGTGACTATGGACCCAAAGCAGGTCAGTAGGTTATACCAAAGTAGGTCAGTAGATCAACTGGTCCTAAACTCAATATGACTATGGACCAAGAGTAGGTCAGTAGGTTAAGCTGGTCTCAAAGTCGATGTGACTATGGACCCAATGTAGGTCAATCGACTAAAAACAACGTGAATATGAACCTAAAGTAAATCATTCAACTAAAGGAGTGTAATACTTTGGTTCCAAAGTCAATGCAACTGTACGGCGGTAAATTTCGATAACTCAAACAGCGAGATTTAGAAGTGGGCTGTATTTTTTAATTTAATAGGTGTGAACAACAAACAAATAATTAAATGTCTTTTACACAAAAATCAATCAATCAAAGCAGTTACCATAGCACTCACCTGTGGTTGTTTACGATATGCGAAGAAACGATGCAGCATCTAATTAATTCCACATAAAATGTGAAGTCAAGGCGGCGTCGTGGAAACTCAGCATGTAGAATGTTGAAAAAAGCTATAAGCGGGTTAATCCATTGCGGTTCTAACACACATAACATCACGAACAGTTTTCACAACGAAACAAGAAACTTTTATTGCAGTACATGCACGATCGATCAATGTTATCAATTCAGGCGACGAAAAACTAACTTGTGTTGCAGTACATGCACGATCGATGCGGTCAATTCAATAATCCAAACGAAACTCGTAGAAACGTGGATTTTCCAATCGATATCCAGTTGTTGGATGATGCGGGCTTGCTAGAGCGCTCCGAAACTCGCGACACTGGCTGTATGCTATCGGAAACTCAAGGATTTTCTACTCTAAACTGATTTAAATGCGCGCATCGGATTTAACAATAAGCAACAAACTCAATACGATAAAATTTAGGTTTTAATTAATTTACATAAGAACGGAACATACCGCCCACCAAAATGCAAGGCATTTTAAAGGAAAAATAAGTATATGGGGGGGGGGGCGGAATGACCAAGCGAAAAGAAAAAACGAACAAAAAAAAGGATCTATAAAAAATAAAGAAAAAAGAAGAATTCTTTTCTACATTGCGGGCAATGGGCAAAGCTTTACCACAGGACGTTTCAGCTCGCCATGAGCGGTTCTAAGCGTGACCACCCTAACAACACCATCTGTCCTAGGATGGACAGCCACAACTCGGCCGAGGGACCAACGAAGTGGAGGAACATTAGCGACCTTAATTAGGACTAAGGTGCCCAAATCAATTTGAGGAGACGGGGTGTGCCACTTTGAGCGTTGTTGTAGCGCGTGTAGATATTCTTTGAACCAACGGGACCAAAAATCTTGGCGAATACGCTAGAGCAGTTGCTAGCGAGAGAGGCGGTTAATCGATAGATGCGAAAGTGCGGGCTCCTGAATGGCGGTTAAAAGAGCCAAAGTTAAACAATGACCGGGCGTAAGACAGGTCAAATCATTGGGGTCAGTGCTCAAAGGTGTGAGAGAACGTGAATTGAAAATGGCCTCAATTTGGATAAAGACAGTGGCCAATTCTTCAAAAGTTAACACCTGATCGCCTATAGTGCGGTGTAGCAGGGTCTTAACGAATTTTACTCCCGCTTCCCATAAGCCACCAAAATGAGATGAAGCCGGCGGTATAAAATGCCACGAGATATGGTCCTTGGAAGCAGCAAGCTTGGCGAGATGAATCAACTGTTTATGAGCACCCACAAAATTTGTGCCACAATCACTATAGAGGTGATCACAACGGCCACGCCTGGCGATAAATCGGTGGAGAGCTGCGAGAAAGGCGTCCGTTGACCAGTCAGATACGATTTCAAGGTGCAGCGTCTTGGTAGCCATACAAATAAAAAGACATAAATAAGATTTGAAACTTTAGCGCCCCGTAGTCGAGACATAGTAGTAGAAAAGGGACCAGGGAAGTCGACTCCCGAACACAAAAATGGTTTGACTTAAGTAACTCGACATGAAGGCAGGTTGCCCATGGGCGGTTGTAATGCGAACGGATTGGTCTTCCAGCACGTTAGACAGTGACTCAAAATACGATGGATAGATCGTCTGCCAGAAATAATCCAGAAGTGCTGACTGACGAGAAAATGGACCATTTGAGCACCCGCGTGGAAGTATTTCAAATGAACGTAGGTAACATACAGATCGGTGAATCGACTTTTGCTAGGTAACAAAGCGGGAAATTTACGGTCCGAGGACAAAGGCGCTTGAGCCAGACGACCTCCGACGCGCAAAATTTCACCACGAATAAAGGAGGACAATTTGCGAAAACTCTTTTTTACAGGAAAATCAGAATGAATGGCTTCAAGTTCGATAGCAAATTAAGATTGTTGAGTATACACAAACAAAGCAGTTAAAGCATTGTGCAACTCAGAAGATGACAAAGTCCGGAGTCCCTTTCATGTGGATGACGTAAATTATGACGAAAGCGGAGAATCCAAGCAACTATGCGAATCATAAAAGGAAAGGAAGAGTGATTCTCTAGAATTGATTGAATCCAAGAGGATGCTACGACAGCGGATAAAACAATAGAGCGTTGTTTAGTATGAACTTCAGTAGTATCTGAAGGCGGAATATATGGGCTGTAGTTTTCGAAAAACCCATATAAAATTGGTGAAGCCGCCCACCATAGAGAACATTGGGACAAGTCGGTAGGGAGTAAACCACGTGACAAGACGTCGGCAGGATTCTCGGTGGAGGGGATGTAATGCCAAGAGGCGCGAGACGTGTTGTCCTGAATGTAAGCAACACGATTGGCGACGAAAGTCTTCCAACGCTGCGGCGGGGAACGAATCCAGGAAAGGACTACCATGGAATCAGACCAACAACAAATTTTATGAAAAGTAAGGTTTGAATCAAAAGTTTTGAGGACAAAGGTTAATAATTTTGATGCCAAAGTGGCGGCCAACAATTCTAGACGAGGCAAAGAGATTGTACGAAAGGGTGCGACCTTAGACTTAGCGCACACTAAGCGAACCTCAACTGCGGAAGGAGTAACAAAGCGAAAATAAACGACAGCACAGTAACCACGTTCGGAAGCGTCAGCAAAGCATAAACTTCGCACGTAGTAAACTGTGGGGGGATAAGCAGCGGGGTAAAGCAAAATCCGAAACAAGCGACAACTCATGCAAGTATCTCTCCTACAAACAGAGAAGGTCAGGTGGAGGGGGAGCGTCCCAATCTAATTTTAATGACCATAAACGTTGAATCAAGTGTTTTTCCAAAAAAGTAAGAAGGGATAAAAGTCCCATGGGGTCAAAAATACGAGCTAAGTTAGAAAGTAGGTAGCGTTTGGTACAGGAGGTACTTAGTGGCTGAACTAGAAAACAAAAATTATCTGAAGCGGGATTCCATTGAAGACCTAGAATTTTTAAGGGTTGAGTATCAGGATCCTCAAAGGAGTGGGGTTGCGCGAATTGCTGCGTAGCGGAAAGATCTTTTAATAATGCGGGATGGTTACTTGACCATTTATGAAGTTTGAAACCACCAAGTTTTAAAAGAGCAATTAGTTGGTTACGAAGAGCGAGGGTTGATTCAATAGAATCTCCACCAGTAGCGATGTCATCAATATAAGTATGGTGGCGAAGTGCAAAAGCGGGTAACGGATAAAAATTTCCTTCGTTTCCGGCCAACTGCTGAAGCGTTCGTATGGCAAGAAAGGGAGCACAATTGATTCCATACGTAACGGTATTTAATTTAAAATCTTGAATGGGATCCTCAGGAGAGAAGCGCCAAACAATTCGTTGTTAATCACTCTGAGCGGGATTGACAAGAATTTGTCTGTACATCTGACGAATATCGGCAGTGACGACATAAGGATGTAAACGAAATTGTAACAAAATGGCGGTAATATCGGGTTGCAACTTCGGTCCAACAAACAAGTGATCGTTTAAGGACGATTGAGAAATAGTTTCAGCGGATGCGTTGAAAACCACTCGTAATTTCGTATTTACGCTTTCAGGTTTCACAACGCAATGATGCGGGATGTAATAAGGGAAGTCTGAATGAGACCCAATAACAATAGACTGCATATGTTGAGACTCAAGATAATCACGCATAAATGAAACGTATTGTTCGTAAACACGAGGTTGCTTGAGTAAACGATTTTCTAAAGCGGCAAACCGGTGTAAGGCAAGATCACGACTACCTGGGAAAAGTGGTTCATGATCTCTAAACGGCAGTGAGACGATATAGCGACCTTGTTCATTGCGGCGAAATGTGTCGACAAAATGTTTTTCCACAAAAGTTTCTTCAGGTGTGAAAGGTTGAGCGGCGGGGACAGCTTCGACCTCCCAGAACTTGGCGACGATATCTTTCAATGGGGAAGTAGAATCTGTCATGCAAAACAAGCTAGTTATTTCAGAAGCGGGCGAGGAAGGTATGTTTCCCATTAAAACATAACCAAAGATGGTATTAATAGCAACAGGTTTATCACTATCACCCAGGATGCGACCGTCTAATAAGACTTGGGGGAAAATATCCCCGCCAAGCAAAAAATCAATGGGACCAGATTGAGCAAAAAGCGGATCAGCTAGCTTGAGGTTAGCCAGATGATTGAAATGTTCCAAGAAAATATTCGAAGTAGGTAAATTTTCACAAATTTTGTGAAGTACTACAGCTTGAAAATTAATAATCGGTTAAGAAACACCTATTGGTTTGATCGAAACGGCGACAGTGCCATGCTGAGCAGCAGAGCGCATGGAACCTAAACCACTAAGAGTAAGCAAATGTGGAGTAGTACGAAAACCTAAACGTTTCACACTACTTTGCGAAATAAAAGAAGTCATACTTCCCGAATCAAGTAAACCGCGAAATTGCTTGTAAGAACCAGAGCAATCAGCAATTTCTACTTGAATGGTGGAAAGTAAAACAACAGAAGATTTAGCTAAAGAATTAAACAAAACGACGTTTGAAGTTGACGGATCACTACAGCTGAACGAAGTCGATGATTCCTCAGAAGCACGAGGGGCGGAAGGCTTGTAGCGGTCTTGAGTTGCGGGAATACTACTAGGTGATACCTTAGAGGCGGCGGTTTCCGGGCTCAAGCGAGCCTGGTTATTAGCAACGAAATCAGGTTTAGAGGAAACGCGATCGAAATGCAATAACGAATGATGACGTTGATTACATTGGCGGTATGAAAAAGTAGACTGACATTTATTTAAAATGTGATAATTACTAAGGCAATTAATGCACAGATGTTGGTTTTTTACAAAATTGTGGCGTTCTTGCGGCGAAAGTTTAACGAAATCATTACAACGATAAAGATTGTGGTCTTGTTTACAAAGCGGACATTTATTAGAGTTAGTGTTTGTTTGAAATAACATAGAAACTGCGGTTCGAGGTTTAGACGGATTGCTAAAATGAATAACTTTATTTAAATCAGTTTTATGATTTACTGACAAATTAGATAAGGATTTACAGGTATTTTCGAGATAAGCAATTAACTTTTTATAATATGGGATTGCGGTAGGGTCTTGATGTAATTCGAAACTCCGAGCGGTGTGTATATCCAAACTGTTCAATATCATTTGTACCAGAATAAAATCCCAATGTTCGACGGGAAGATCAAACTTTTTAAGTGCTTGTAAGTTGTCCACAAAAGTATCCACTAGTTTTTGTAAACCGACGGGATTATCAGAGTTTAGTTTAGGAAATCTATTAATATTATTCCAGAGAGTAACGGTGATACGGAGAATATTACAATATTTGTCACGAAGCTTTGTATATGCAATAGTATAATTAGCTCCGGTTAAATCAAAGTTATTAATCGTTGCAACTGCGGAATTTTTTAACGACGATTGATGATACGAAAAATATCTATGTCAGACAAGTCGGTATTAAAGTGTACCAGACTGTCAAACCGGTCAATGAAGCTCTCAAACAACGTGGTTTCCCCATCAAATGTAGGCAACGACAGCGGCGGTAATAATACCTTTGATCTTAAGGTATCTAACGGTGGCAAAGAAACCTCAACCTGAGAAGATTGAGTACTAAACAACTTATAATATAAAGCTTTAATTTGAAAATAATTAATATCAAAATGTTCTCGTATAACGTATTCTAGTAAAAATTGTTCCTCCGCGAGTTATGTATCCCCCAATTATCTATATATATTGAATATATTGGGTCTAATAGGAATTATTAGAAATTGTTAAATAAAGTATAAGTTCATTGCAACAATGTAATACAAGGATAACCCTGAGAGGTTATCGACAGTTCATGAGAACGGACATGCAACTTTGCATCCGAGGGGGCAGTGATACTGCAGGTGGTAGGTCACAGGCGGTTAACATACCGCAATTACTTAGAAATAAGATTGTTACAATGTAATAAAGTGTACAATTAAGAGAAAAGCAGACATGAGATCTGCAAGTTCCCACAGCCGTATGAGGGGCAGGTTATTTTAAAAGTCCGGGAGCTCAATGCCCGGCAGTCTGTCTTCGAACTCCATACTTCGTTGTTCAAGGTACTCAATTGAGTCAGTCTGAGTATTACAGCTTTTGCATTGTTGTTGGTCCCAAAGTCTATGCGACTGTGAACCAATATAGGTCAATGGTCGATGTTTTTAAAGAATAACAAGTCGTAGTTATTAAATCGGTACTAATGTGAAATGAAAACAAACGAAAGAAGAACACAATGTATTTTTCTCCATTGTACTTTATAAAATATATATAATTAGAAAATATAATATTTTGTACTCTAGAATGATCATACTATAATTCACCTAAGTTGTTTATATCTTCGTTTTCCAAATGACCAAGCATCCCAAATATAAAGAACAGTTCTAACTCATTCCAGACTTTTTTTCTTTCAGCATTAAATTTTCGCTGCCTTTATAACTCGCTCCAAACTTTTATTTCTGATTTGTTTACAGAACACTCACAACTATAACTCTGAGCGGTAGAATATTACCTTATCGGTTCTGTGAGGGCTGTCATCTTCAACTTTCACGCCTCAGAGACCGTGGAACTAGTCGCTGTCGTTTTTCTTTGTTATTCATCTTGTCCACTAAAGAACTCAAATGAAGATTATACCAAGTAATTGCATTAAGAGGATTAAATCTATATTAAGCCAACGAATACATACTGTATTACTTCGGGTGTCATCAGGTCGTACGTTGCAATTGGCGGATCTGTCCACGAAGCCAACGATTTCTTCCAGCACTTTATTTGCATTGACTATAAACTGCTCAATAATTTTAGCCCGACCACTATTATTATTATTTCCTGACAAGGACAATTTTGAAACGGTTTTCATTTTTTTGATTTGTTTACAGAACACACAACTAGAACTTGACAAAAAAGATCGAATGATTATCACACATCTTGGGTGTATAAAGTTATTAAACCACAAGAACGGCAGAAAATTTAACCCATGTCAGCAAGAATTTTAATGTATTGTGTAGATATCAATTGTAGAAATATAAAATCTGTAAAAAATTTAATAAACCCAGTCATGAAGAAATTTAATGCTAACGTCCGCAGAAAAATAAATAAACCCAGACAGCAAGAAATTTAATGCTGATATATCCAAAAAATGAATAAACAAAATCAGCAAGAAATTTAATGCTGAAATCTGCAGAAACAGTAATAAACCCAGTCAACAAGGAATTGAATGCTGATGTCTGCAGAAAAATAAATAAACCCAATCAGCAAGAAATTTAATGCTGGAAACCACAGAAACAGTAATAAACCCAGTCATCAAGAAATTTAATGCCGACATCCGCAGAAACAGCAATAAACCCAGTCATCAAGAAATTGAATGCTGACTTCTACAGAAAAATAAATAAACCTAATCAGCAAGAAATTTAATGCTGACATCTGCAGAATAACAATAAACCCACTTGGCAAGAAGTTTAATGCTGATATCTACAAAATATGAATAAACCCAGTCATCAAGAAATTGAATGCTGACGTCCGCGGAAAAAATAAATAAACGTAGTCAGCAAGAAATTTAATGCTGTCTGCAGAGTAAAATCTACAATGCATCAATTAAATTTACCAAGAAATCATTTGAAATATTTCAATATACTTTTCAGTAAAAACTGAAAAAATTGATTTTTATGCATTTACTTCCCAACAAAATAATAAAAATTCAAATTAACGTATACAGGTAGGTAGGAAATTGCGTTTACATCAAAAGCAGTTTGTATTTTATTTTTGATAACAACCGAGTTCATTACATTTAACACATACAAAAGTCACGCATCGTCAGGAACTTTTTCATCTTCAAGATGCTGCAATATGACTTACGAACGAGTTGTTTATACATATTATTTTTATATTTTGCGCCCCTAATTTAAAGAATGTGGTTTTGCAATTGACAACATTAATTTGGCATTTCTTATTGAATAGCATTTTTGAAAAATTTTAAACATGGTATAATAATTTATAACCGAGGTACGAACTCATGCAATATTTATTTTCTGAAATTAATGTGTTTGATATGGGAAACCAGTAACAAGCTAACCTTAGATTGCGTTTATCAATTATAATCGCTTTCAGGGTTGAGAGTCCCATTTGTGCTGGCTGGGTTCAATCGTTTTTTTTGCAGACAGCATTAAATTTCTTGCTGACTACGTATATTTATTTTTTCTGCGGACGTCAGCATTCAATTTCTTGATGACTAAGTATATTCATTTTTTGTAGACATCAGCATTTAATTTCTAGCTGAGTGGGTTTATTTATTATTCTGCAGATGTCAGCATTAAATTTCCTGCTGATTACGTTTATTTATTTTTCTGCAGACTTCAGCATTCAATTTCTTGATGACTGGGTTTATTACTGTTTTTGCGGATGTCAGCATTAAATTTCTTGATGACTGAGTTTATTACTGTTTCTGCGGATGTCAGCATTAAATTTCTTGAGGACTGGGTTTATTACTGTTTCTGTGGACGTCAGTATTAAATTTCTTGCTGATTTGGTTTATTCATTTTTTGGATATATCAGCATTAAATTTCTTGCTTTCTGGGTTTATTTATTTTTCTGCGGACGGCAGCATTAAATTTCTTTGTGACTGGGTTTATTAAATTCTCTACAGATTTAATATTTCTACAATTGTTATCTAGACAATACACTAGCATTAAAATTCTTGCTGACGTGGGTCAAATTTTCTGCCGTTTTGTTGTTTAATAACCTTATATACCCAAGATGTGTGATAATCGTTCGATCTTTTTTGTCAAGTTGTAGTTGTGTCTTCTGTGAACAAATAAAAAAATAAACCTTTTTAAAATTATCCTTGTTCGGGAAGAATAATATAATGGTCGTGCTAAAACTATTGAACAGTTTATAGTCAATGCAAATGAAGTGCTGGAAGAAATCGTTGGCTCCGTGGAGATATCCGCCAATTGCAGCGCATGACCTGATGACACCCGAAGTAATACAGTATGTATTCGCTGGCTTAATATAGATTTTATTCTCTTAATACATTTACTTGATATAATCTTTATTTGAAATCTTTAGTGAACAAAACGAAGAACAACCAGAAACGACCGCGACTAGTTCCACGGTCTCTTAGGCGTCAAAGATGAAGGTGACAGCCCTCACAGAACCGATAAGGTAATATTTTACCGTTCAAAGTTGTGGTTGTGAGTGTTCTTTAAACAAATCAGAAATGAAAGTTTTGAGCGAGTTAGAAAAGCAGTGAAAAGTTTAATGCTGAAGGAAAAAACGTTTGGAATGAGTTAGAACTGTTCTTTATATTTGGGATGCTTGCTCTTTTGGAAAACAAAGATATAAACAACTTAGGTGAATTATAGTATGTTCATTCTAGAGTACATAACATGATATTTTATATATATATATATATATATATATATATATATATATATATGTATATACATTTATACATTTATAAATTACAATGAATAAAAATACATCGTGTTCTTCTTTCATTTGTTTTAATTTCACATAACTTGCGATTTAATAACTGCGACTTTAAAAGCGTCGACCATTGACCTACATTGGGTTCATAGTTTCATAGACTTTGGGACCAAAGTATCACACTCTCAGTTAAATGACCTACTTTGGGTTCTTAGTCACGTTGCTTTTGGTCGATTGACCTACATCGGGTCTATAGTCGCATTGACTTTGGAACCAGTTTGACCTACTGGCCTACTTTGGGTCCATAATCGCATTGACTTTGAAACTCGTTTGACTTACAGACTTACTTTGGGTCCATAGTCACATTGACTTTGGGACCATTTGAGCTACTGACCTATTTTGGTTTAACCTACTGACCTATTTTGGTTCCATAGTTGCATTGGCTTTGGGACCAGTTTGACCTACTGACCTACTTTGGGTGCATAGTCACATTGAACTTGGGACAAGTTGACCTACGGACCTACTTTGGGTCCATAGTCGCATAGTGTTGCTACTAACATTGCATTTATTTTTTATTTCTACCTTGGTCATACTCTATTTAACTACCTCCTGTATCTTTTGTCTCGTAAAAAATGTAAAATTATCTAATCTATCATTTTTTGTTTTAATTTCAAATTGCAATTTTTCCGTTTCCGTTTTAATTTCTGGCCGAATTCTCTACGATGTTGGTCTAATTCCTGACTGAATTTTTCAAGTTTTCTCAAATTTCTGTTCGAATTCTTTCTAATTTCGTTATTCTTTTTTTGCCTGAATACTTACCTAGTTAGTTATAATTCCCTATTCACACCTATTAGCAAATTCATTAGGTCCCTCATACTTTGTTCTGCCTTTACTTATACATCAGCTTTTTCTTTTTTCCTTGTATCAAAAGTTTCCAAAAGATTTACATTTTACATCCAAAATAAACAAATTTTATACTTAATCTAACTAGTTCGTGTCTTAATTTCTTATTCTTTAACCAAATAAAATGATATCCGAATGTTAAGTCGAGTCACATACGTTGAAATCGAGCCACTTTAGTTGGGGTCATCACTAATTTATTGTGATGCTCGTAAGCCCTAGTGTTGCGAAATTCGAGGTAATGGCTTTGAGTTTTCAAGCTAATGACTTGTATTTTTGGATTCCTGAGTTGGCTCATGAATTATAACGCTGTTACGATGTTGGTACTGAAGCTGTTGAAGAAGCTCCACAAGGTATGTGCTAATTCTTTTTGTGTAATACTGAAGTAAGTCTCTCGCAACACAACACACGCGGAATCTCAAATCTAGATTTAAGAACGCACCTCCTTTGTTATTTCAATTAGTACGACATGAAAAAGCTCTCCTACTCGAACAGAGCAGTATATTAACCTTCTCTAAAAGTGTCCTGATTCCCCTGTCATTCCTCTATTGCACAGATTTTATTGGGTTGCGATCAAATATATAAGTTTTAAGTTTTAGATATTTGCAAATAATAAGATATAGAAAAATGAATATTAGGGAAGTATAAATCAAATAAATATACAACAAAAAAACCAAAGCTTCAATGTTGTGCTTCAATTTTAGTGCTTGATTACGATTTACTTGTTCAGTGTATATCACACTTTTGTTTACCGTGTACGTGGTCGATACGTTTCAACCTGTTTTTTGTGATATTTTATTTCTCCAATTGCTCAATTCATTTTGATGTGATTTAATTCATATCTTGCTTGCACTAACATCTTCGGTTTTAAAATTTGGATCCCTGATTAGTGTACTGTATTCGAAACTTTTCATTAATAAAATTAAATTTTGGCCCAAAATTTTTGAGCTTACAAGTCGATTAAGTTAGCTACAGTTTTTTCTTTTATTTTAATAGTGATCCTAATCACTAGTGGAATTAGTTTTGTAAACTACTTACTGATGTGCTTTTTAAAGCCCGCGCTTAGGTTGCTCGAGTCTAAAGGCATATCCATATTTTCATGTCATAATTACCGGATTTCGTTATTGAGTATTGCTACATCTTTAACAAAAGGTACGCACATTTTGTATTGAAGTTTTTGTATATCCAAAATATAATACACGGTGCTTGCTTATGCGTTCTCGTCGTTAACATAAATAAGGATGCAACGTGATTCACGTAGCCGATAATGACTGCGTTGTATCCTCGTCTAAACTACCTATCTAACATACAAACGCCATACAATTTATAATGCAAACTCGGAATACCATCTTCTAATTACAAATGGTAACTTGACTGCTTAATGCGAACCGAGTTCCTAAGAATAAACCGAATAAGCATCAGTGAGGGACAAGTTGGTCTATTTATTAATAGTAATGAAAGAATTTATACGGCATTTGTGCACATTTCTTTTTAATAAACACCAAAAGATTAATCTTATTCTGATTCGAAATCGATATCAGAGTTAAAACAACGCTTACAAACTATATACACGACAGGATTTTAAGTCGATGTATTTTGAATTATTCTCGTTACTTCTATAAGGTAAGTAGAAAAACGAGTTGAATAAAGAATAGGAAACGTCATTTGAATCAATTTTGACATAATTGTCGTATCTTGTATACACCATAGTCAAATCCAAAAGTCAAAACTTTTGATTAAGTATAGTAGCTTGTCGTACTTACGGTGGGGGTTACGTTTCATTATAAAATTAATACTACTAAAATCCACATATAACTTGTTCCCACGATTTAAAATAAAGTAAACGGATTAAACTGAAACCATTTCGATGATATACCTATAATAAGTACACACTCACTCTAGCTGAAAAATTCGTTTGAAAACTAAGGGTATAGTCAATATAAATAACTATTCCGTTCAAATGGAACTCCTAAGAAGGTTGATTAATCTATTTGTCAGTATTTTCCCTATACAGGGAGTATGTACTTAGTAAGGTGGGATTACTGAATTATTTCCATATAAAGCTAAGCTTACATATGTTGTATAGTGGTTGATAAGCTTCTCTTTATTACATGCTTTCCAGTAAGATTTACAATTAACAAATCCTTAAAAATTTTAGGAATTCGGTTGTTGACTACATTCTGTAGTACTATATAATTCTAGAGAGAACGATTGAAAAATAATTTTTGGTCGAACATCTTGTTTAGCAGTCAAGTAATTAATTAATAATTTGGGAAAGGATCATTACCTGTAAAACGAACAGGTTCATTTATTTTGATGGAGGTCTGTCTGCTGATAATTACCAAAAACTTTAAATTTGTAAAGACCCTTCATTTATGGTTTACTTTACTCCATTCTCGTTTAATCTTCCTGTCTATATATTTGGAATAAATCGAATGACATCCTATAGAACATGTAATTGAAGAGATACAGACATGCGATGTATTTAAAATTGGAAGGTAGACTAGCTTTCTATTAAAGATTTGCAATGAATTTGAATTTTCCTGCAACAAAAAGGAAATTAAGCATTTACATTTTTTACTTTAACTTAATCAAATAGATATTTTTTTGTTAACACAAATTGAATTTTTGGAACAAATTGGCTTCTATTTAAAAAATAAAGCAGGTATTGGCGATTGTTTAGAAGTATTTGATTAACTTAGAACTAACTTCATCTCCTTAAACACAGAAAAATGTAGTTTAAATTTACTTCACCATCGTTTAATTTTTCTGTTTTAAGGAATGGTAAAGTGAACAGGACTTTCCGACATGACGCCGGATATGACGACTACGGAGTAGGAATTAGCGGAATTATTGTAACAAACCTCTTTTATGCACAAAATAAAACGCATTGAAATATTTTTGCTCATATTTATATTACATAACTCAAAACTTAACAAATTATTATACTGTACATTAGAAGTAGAAGTGGATAAGCTATGTTCGTACGAACACAAAATCCTTCATTTTTATATGAATTTTCAAATAGGAGAATTTAGGGTCCATTTTAGACACTTTTGGTAGATGTAAAGGTCATTTACGCCGTCCATTGACCTGTTACGTACAGACCTCACCTATGATCACATACAACAGTTTTGAAGTATCCATTAGAGAATCACGTGCCG
Source organism: Platerodrilus igneus (assembly GCA_036346225.1). Lineage (NCBI taxonomy): Eukaryota > Metazoa > Arthropoda > Insecta > Coleoptera > Lycidae > Platerodrilus > Platerodrilus igneus. Next base: position 1,349,071 of record JARFIW010000735.1, read on the forward strand.
TCAGTTCATCGGTCGCCGCAACCCCGTGGGATGGTGTTGAATGCCCCATGCAGAATGGATCGTCGGGGATGCCCCATTGGCCAATTTGAATCATTCTTCGGTGCGCGTGCTATCTATCATTGCGCCTACGTCCCCCACCCCATCCTTCTACAAATAATAACATCGTCAGCAACAGATACAACAACATTAACACCAACAATTACATATGACCCTCATGCCTTCGCACTTAAAACTATAGCTTAAACCATCTTTTTGGAAACTCCAATCCTTACCGACATATACTTTTCAAAGCAACAAAACATATTACAAAAGCCGCAATATGCTTTATTACACAAACCTGTAGAAATGTATATCCATTGCTTTTATATCTAATACAGTATTTTCTCAGGTGTTACATATATTTATACTCATATACTAAATTAACATACTACAGACTACTATAGAAGGTTTATATATCATTATAATATAATTACAGCTGCCTACAAAAATTCATATTATTATGTTCATATATGTGCACCTATAGTATGTACAACCATACATGCATACATATAAACTAGCACATAATTTGATTTACAAATTCATAATATCATAACTTGAGTTGAGTGATCAACTTTGATGCTGCCTATTGAATAATAGCCTAGGGGTAATGTTTTGTATGGTCATAGGATTTAATGTCACTTGTCGTCGTGTAGACTTAATTCTATTTCATTTTGAATGATAATATGAACATGATGTTTGAATGAATGGACTAAATTATGTGAAATGAATTTTTCTTTATACTCGTTTACACAAGGTATAAATTCCTGATATGAAATTTTGTTTTTAATTACTGATTTCTTTGTACCATCTACTATTAGATTATAACAAAGTTTTTAAGAGGAATGGGTAGCGATGCAGCATCTTCCACCCGTAAACGTTCGGCTTCCTACTCTTCTGATGATTTTTTAAAGATTTCTATTGAGTACAATTTCCATCTCAATCCGATAAAATCAGTTCTAATTCGTTCACCTGATTAATATTGGAACAAGTCGTAAAAATTGTATTCTAAAAAATTTGGAATTTACAAACCGCAAACACTTGGCAAACGTCTTTTATATCACAGAACTACAAGTGATCTTAATCTCTGTTTCAAACATTTTTGTTAAAATCAATATCACAACAGGATCGTTTAGAAATAATAATCTGACTCACAGTATCTTTGAATGCAGTCTTTCCGTGCCACCCGGGTATAATCTGGAGAAAGAACCAAACCACAATCAGATTAGTTAACCATTGAGGGAAGTTAAACAACTTTTCACTTAAAACGTATACTTGTAATAGACTAGAAATAAAAAACATCTAAGGAAATGCCTATCAATTTTGTACATAGAATACAAACCCGAAAGTCTCAACAGTTAGAAGTGTATACATCGTTTAAACGTCAAGTTGTCAAAAGACTCACAATCGAAAAAGTACATTTTCTAAGATTCTTGGGATTAAAAGTGAAGAAATAATGGTTGGCAAAAGTAAACTTAGCTCAGAATTTCCACAGTGAGGGAAACGTTGAAATTGGAAGGCACACATCGAGGATGTTTCTAAACTAATGTCTTTGAAGGTTACAAATGGGATAAAACCATAATAAAAGAAGATTACTATACAAATCTTTCCTTTACATTGAATGCAGATAACAAGGAATGGATTTTTATAGAAATTAAGAACAGCGATAACAAAACATACCCGCACAAAAGTTATATATTTATTAAGGAAATCTATTCTGCGGCAGATCCAGTTTAGGTATACAAATTTTCTGCAAATGCACTAAATTTTCTGTTTAAAGATATCCAGTATAAGTCGGGTAGTAATCACATAATCGACGCAGGTCGAACATCTGAAATCTCACGAATTATTAAGGAACAATCAGAAACACCGGCTAGAAATCTGAATCCCTATTTAAAAATGGTGGTTTTGTTGGCGCTATTCCGCTCAAAACCAGCTTCAGATTTTTCGAAGACGACAAGAAAGCTATTACTAACATCCTCAAGAACTAATACTTATTAGGTCCATGCCCGATGTGAATTACTACAAGTCGATCGAAAATACTGTGACCATTAGCAATATTTGAGGACCGTCAAATTGTAGCAAGATTAATTCTTTAATATCTTTAATTTTGCATCAGAACTGATTTAGAATTCAAAAATCTCTCTTTATTGTTTAAATATTCATTCGCAAATCATTCCATATTTAAATTGTACTATGTACAGGATTGTAGAAATTAAGTTGAATAATTTTAGTAACCTTCCATTTATATCGGATTTAAACGTAGCTGATCAGTTAAGTTTAATAATTTCTTTTGTGTAATGGCCAAACTTACCAAAGTTCATTCATCCTTAATTCCAATGATCCACTTTCACACAAAATTTCAGGTAATTTAACTTAATTAAATTATTTTACCGTTTAAATTATAGTGGTCGTTCTCCTCCATATCCAAAAATTACTACTAAAATTATATTTCCAATTCACATATCAAGACTGTTCTAATCTTTCAAGATTTACCGTTTAATGCGATTAAATTTCATACACGCGTTTCAAATCCATTTACCCTTATTATACATTCGTTTAAAATTTTATAATAAATTTAACAATAAACTCATTCAAATTTCATATATACTTCTACTCAGATTAAAACTTTGTATTGCCACAATTTACTATTGTTTATTTATTCAAAACTATTTTAATATTCTACTTCAAAATCTTACTTACTCCGGAGTAACAATAAGCTTTCAGAGTCGTTTGTTTACTACAGTACATTAGATTAACATCGTGAGGTTTTAAATAGAGTATTTGACACTGACCATTGTAACGTTTTTGAAGAGTACTTAACACTGACAATTGTATCGTCTTTAATTAGTATTTAACGCTGATCATCAAACGCCTTCTTTAATTTATTGTATGCGTTCAAGTCTTGCTGCATCGTAAATCTTCAAAGATGTCGCAATCTTTGTGCGTTGTTCCTATGTTTTGATTGATTTAAATTTAGAGGGCTCGTCTAAATAATATCACTTTACAGACTGTTCACTGAACTTAACGTTCAAATATCCCCGTGGCTACCGTTAATTAATATATTTACACGCGTTATCTCTTTTCTTCAGGATTTCTCCCTGCCATTCTCTCACTTCTACGACCTTTATCGCTTGATTTATGATTGTAGTTTGCCTTAATTGGACGAACGTTTAAAATGTCATTTTCCCAATCCACAATAACATGTTCTTTAGTTTTTTATGAATCTCGCTTTTCAATTAAGTATTGTATACGCGCTCTCGTCAAAATGTATGCGACTGTATGTTCAACATTATTGTATGCGTTTTTCAACACTTTTATTATGAAATAAAAAAAAATTGAATGTCCGCACTTTCCCTGCAGACTGAAATTCTTTTAGATGGCGTTAATATTAATCCCGCATCGAGTTCTTCGATAGCAAATAAATGATAAATAGCTTTTTAAAAATTGTATTTTTACTCACGGAATACGCTAATTCTTATCTAAACTACTATTAAGTTACGTAATACGAATGATGTTCAACCACGGGATGTAATCATTTATAATCCAGTATACTGTTCCAATAAATAACGAGTGCTTCCACAAATACACAACAACGAAAATGAGTACTTCCAAATTTGCGCTTCTTTTAAAATCATGCTATTTTGTTCAGGTTTGAAGAGTTGTATGTTCGCTGAATGGTGCTATATGACTTTAAAATGACCCCTAAGCACATCAATATGTATGTATATTATATATACATATATATATATATATATATATATCTATATATATAATATACATACATATAAATATATATTGACATAATAATGTCACAAGAGGTTCAATGAACCACAATTTTATGAAAAACTCGCACAAGGAGAAGAAAAGGGAATAAAGTAGTTCCCTTATATTTAATTTTTCCACCCGGTATAAACTTAAATTGCCAACTTTTAAACTAATTCACTTCGACCACGTGTATAAATAATTACTCTTGAGAGATACTTCAAAACAAGTTTTCACTTTAAGATATAAATTCAAAAGCCATTCGTTCCAAACGTATATAAGTAGTTATTCTGTAAATACTGAAAATAACTTCGATTTTGAGCTATCTTCTTTAATATATGCAAAACTAAAATCCATACCCTGTTGGAATGCAAATCAATAATTGGGAATGTAATTGCAAGCTTTAATTAATTATGTAATTAATTTTTAGGTGCAGATATACCATTTAAAAGAAAAATACAATATGTATTCTCGTTAAAAATACCATTTTTATGAGAGAGGTACTTTTGCAAAGAAACCCATTTCGGGCTAACTCTAAAACAAATTATATCATTTAATTAAAAAAAAATACCATATTTCTTTGCCTAAATAAACTACGATTTTGAAAGTCTTGGACAAAGTCATAAATAAAATGCGTCATTTATTAAAAATGTTCCAAAAGTCATGAAATAAGATAATTATTTCTTGTGAATGATTAAACACTCTAATACAAACAATGAACTATCAACAAGAAATTTATAAAATGAGTAAGGTAAGCAAGTTTAATAGCTGTAGGTGTTACAAACAGAATGAGACGGCGACCAATGGCTTCGTGCATTAGGAAGGAATGGACGACATCATGCGATAGACAAAGCTTTAAGACCGGGAAAACCGCACATAATTCTCTCATTAGAACGCGAAATTTTCAGAATTACTACATCACCCTGGTGTGTCATGTTTCAAAATAAAGCCAGAAAAGTCGTGAAGATGACGTATTGATTTTGTTTTATTATATAAGACGAAAATAATTAATTTGGCATTCATTCATTTTATGACACTGAACATGTAAGTTTTGAATAAATATTAATCCTTTAATTATTTTAAGACATCGAACGTGTAATTTCGAATAATTTATAATTCATTTTACGACATGCAATATGTAAAATGGAACTGTGAATTATCAATCATAATTATTACTACAAAAATTAAACGATCCTCGAAAGATAATCCTGATACAAAAGCAACTGATACTTTTAATCGATTAGCAATAAATGCACTTTTCAGACTGATATTTTAACGTAAAATAGATATTTGAATTGGAACCAGGAAGTATTTAATGCCGTTAATTACAATGGAAATAAGATTTTAATAAGCGCTGTTTGACAGTAACAACTGCAAGTATATTTTGTTATGTTTCTTATAACCCTATAGCAAATTAAGTTAAAATAAGTTCTTAATTTTAAAAAAATTATTTGTTAAGGAGATAATTTTTAGCACATATTTGAGGTCAGAGTTCAATGCATTTAGACTTCTACTAAATTATGTGTGCAGCGTCGTTGACTTATTACACTAACAGCCTGGGAAATAAAAAAGATAAGAAATTATCCCAAGAAGAATTGTTGTAACTCAAGGAGGAGATATTTGGATTCTGTAATTGTTAACAAGAATATAGGTCAAAATTGTGTTAATTTTTAGGAATAATTCTTTGTATAAGCTTAAGCTGTAAACAGATTTGTAAACATTATTTAGTTTAGTTGAATGTAGGAGATTCTTTAGATAATATAAATAAAAAAGAAATGTTTTTGAACGCATACGTTTTTTAAGATTTCTGTTATATTTCATTTTCGTAAATTTTACAGCAAAATTCCTGTTGAGTTAACAAGGCAAAGAAAAGCAAACAGTTGGATAGTAATTTCTATTGCATCCTCACAAATATCATTTGCTGTGCCTAAGTCGCGACTCTAATTTGGGCTTCCAAAACGTATATGGCGGTCACAGCAAAATTAATAACGTCCTGTGTGTAGGCTGAGCAGACACAGCAAAATTAGCTACGGTCCAACGTGTAGGAGGCCTAGTCACAGTTAAATTAGTAACGCTCCAACGCGAGGCCGTCTATCAAAGCAATATATACGTATGATATATATATATATATATATATATATATATATATATATATATATATATATATATATATATACACAGGGTATCTACGTCATCCGTAAAAGTTTTATAACTTTTATGTTACACAAGATATTAACTTCCGGTTTTCTTTAAACGATAGCCACGACTAGACTGCACAATTTAAAAATATTTTCACCTGTATACAGGGTGTGCCAATATGGTTTTTGTTAAATAGAACACCCTAGATTTGATACCACATTCTAAAAGCTCTTTTGATGCTGATCAAAATCATACAGAGGTACTATACGTATACAATGGACGGTTTGATTTTTATGAGTCATTCTATGTCAAAATCATGTTAACTTTGAAAAATTGCAGAAGTTATCGTATTGAAGTTGGAGATTTGGTTCTTTTACGACATATTTTTTCACATCCTGTTGCATTATTATTTAGCATAAGGCATTATTTTCTATTTATTATTTTTTAACATTGATCATATTTTATAATTGAATATTTTATGTAAAGAGTTATCAAAAATTTATCTTATACATAAAAAATTTCGTAAAAAATGGCAAAACCTTAAACGTTCAGAGAAATTTCCAGTAGAGTACAACGTCATTTTGCTGGCTTTAAAATAAGAAAAAGAAACTTTAATTTTTGGAGGTAAATAATTTAAAATTTATTGTTATTTGATTCAGGGGCTCATTTTTGTCATACAATCAAACAGATTAAGCTGTGAAGTGTATATGATTTGTCTTTTTAAACTATACAAATATTAATCGACTTCGCTTTATCATTCAAAGCAGGAAAAGTTTTAGGGAAAAAGTGGTAAATTATTTGATTATTGTAACGTTGTGCACTCTGTGCAAATTAAACTGGGCTATCCGAGGCATATTAAAATTTTAGGGTATTAAAATACACAGAGCGGTGGTGATCAGAAGGAGACTGAGTGTATAATTACATCGACGTGCAGCGTTATCATATCAATATATATATATATATATATATATATATATATATATATATTTATATATTGTAGAATTGCTTTATTTAATTGAATCAGCTAGTCAAGGCAAAGAAAATTATAAATTAAGATTTCTACAAGTGCTTGAGTAATAAAAGACCAAATCACGACATAAATATAATAACAAAGGGCTGCGAGTATCACAGCATAAATTTGTACGCCCAAGCCGTGGGGCAAATATGACAGTAGATATTGCGTTCAAGCGTAGGGGCTAACAGGTGTTAACACAGCATAAATATGACAAGCCCAAATCGTGGGGCTCGATTATCATAGCAATATATATATATATATATATATATATATATATATATATATATATATATATGTATATATATATATATATATATATATATAATAGGGTAGCTTAAGGGTAGATTGAGTCATAAGGGTCGTAGGATAAATATAAGCAACTTTAACTCTAGGAAAAGCAAATAATTCCAAAAATTATAAGAATAAATCGACGATTCTACATAATGTCAATTAAGAGGACACTGTATTTATAATATACCGAATTAAATGCATGAGAACATAAATATGTCTAAGTATAGTTTACAAGTAAAGATAAGATTTTAAAACTCAATAAATTGCATCAAAATTAAATTACCGGGAAACATAGATAAATTGGCATTGCAAATATTTAACAATTGCGTCGAAAATATCAACGTAAACGCATCTTAAATAATCCATTATTAGAAAATCGTTACGAGACTAGAGAAGAACACATTTGTTCAGAAAACCAACATTCAGGCGGTTTAATTGTTTGATAAATTAACAAATATCAAATACGTGAGTTAATGAAAAGTCAAAAGTTGGAAATCCTAGGATCATTCTGCAATATGCTAAATGCGGGCGTGATGAATACAGCATTCGTCAAAGATTTAAACTAGGTAATTTGAAAAATCCGAGTTCTGCTAGATAAGGCAAAGGTACCAGCCTTGATTGTAAACACGCCAATGAAAACAATTGGAGGAAGGACTTATATATACGATAGAAACTGAACGATAATTTAGCCTATATCTAACTGAGCAATAACTATGTTTAAAGGTGTTAAAAACTCACGCAATTAGTGAGATAGAAATTAAACAAATGAGATTTAAAAGTGCGAGAATTTTGTGCAACGAAATATAAGCCGATCTATAGATAGACGTAAGAACTTAATTAAATTCATTTCTAATATTAACAAAACAGGGCTCTGATTTGGGACGTTTAATTTGGGACTTCTAATTTGGTGATATTCTAATTTTGAACATATTTTAATTTGGACGTATTCTAATTTTGGACATGCTTTAATTTGAAACGTTTAATTTTGAATTTACTTTAATTTGGTACGATTTTAATTGGAAGCGATTTATGGCAGGCGATTCCTATATGGGGACGGCATTTTGTTGATATCTTAACGCAAACAAAAATATACCAATAAGCAAAGCGGACACAGCAAGGGGATGCAGATCATAGACTAGGATGGAACTCCAGAACCCATTCCAGGTTAGCAATTTTTAATACACCGTATTATTGAAAGACTGTTTTCAATTTAATATTTGCTATGCATTGTATATTTGTAAGAGTCATCAAAAAGGTCACTTAAAAATATGAAAACAAGGGAGGGTATCTTGGAACGTTTGAAGGTCACTGAATGGAATTAAAAGATATTTTTGCTGGCTTTGAAAAAAGCATAAATCTGGTGTATGTAGATATTTTGTATAAAAAGGAAAATTTTGAGTGTTGTAAATATTATCAATTATTAAATAGTGTGTTCTAAAATTGCTTTGTTTGATTCAATAAAATTTATTCAGTAAGCTAGTCGGTGTAAAATCCTAATTTAACATTTCATATCAAATGGGGCGAATAGCACACCAATAAAAGGAATATCACCGCAATAAATATGACACCCGCCGTAAGGGCTTAATACATCCATCTCATAGCAATAAATATGACGCCCAACATCGGGGCTTAACATAAATAGAGCATATTACAGCAATAATATGACGCCCAACATTGGGGCTTAAAATAAAATAGGGCATATTACAGCAATATATATATATATATATATATATATATATATATATATATATATATTGCAGAGGTGTTTTATTTGAAAATAAATCAAGCCCCATCTTTGGGCGTCATAAAAATGCAGTGGTCTCGCTGGAATTATGTCCAAAAAATCGTGCCCTACACTTTTTGTGTCATAAAAATGCAGTGGTCTTCTATTTAAAACCCCTACTTCCTTCTTTTGTGATCAAAATATAACTCCAGTAATTTGCATCTAAATATAACTTCGTTACAAATTTCGTGTTTGATTATGATATGTTCTAGCTTGATATTTACAAAAATTGCTTTTCCAAGTTGATCTACCACGACTAGCTCTGTGCACCAACTCCTATGATATACTTACCCCAACTACACAACCTTTCAACACCTTTACACACAACAAAATACAAAAATAAAATAAAACCTTTGGACAAACATACACTCTTTTATTCATCTGACATATATGATTACTCCGACAATCTCAAAATTTACACTGTCATATTTACAATAAAACATTTCACCTTTTTTTTTTAATCTAAATTATTTGTGAGTTATTACACTTCAACATTTTTATTTTTCAAAGTAGATGGGCCTATTGTGAAACCCTAAATTTACCTTTACTTGGTCTATGGTGAGCTCAGTATAAATCTCTTTTCCTGATATGCATGAAATATTGCATGGTCAAATTACTCTAAAGACCAGTTTACTCTTTACATCAAAAATTATTACACCTGTTTTTACTTCTATTCTTCTATTAATAGAAAATTGTTTTTTATATACGGCAATCAAATTAATTTTTAGTTTATAAAATTTCCACCACATAAATCTAAACACACCTAGCTCTATAACACAATGCCAGCATCACAGTTCAACAATAAAACAAACTTCGTTACCTGGTGTGTTCTTCGGACGCAGCACCTCCTCGGATGGCCTCCACCAAACTCACGTACTTGGATTTTTCCCACGTTCTCACTTTTACATGGACAGCAACTCTATCTCATCTCGCTCATCCAGTTCCCCCAGTTATTAGTGGATGCTTTTTATAGCACCATTTATCCGAATCCAAAATCTGCCTCGTCTCAATTTAATGTGACACCAGCACTCCCGTTCAAGAAATACTTGGTTTGCATACCTCAGAAGCGTCATATTTTTACTCGTACAATTATTTATAATTATTTATTTTCAGTCCGTGTAATTTGTTAGTAACAACTCGTGCACTTATAACACTTGTAAAAATATACGACGGGTTGCACTGTGTCGCGGTTTAAATTAGGATGTCTTCTCGATACTACTTAATGTACCCGAAACGAATTAGGAAATTAAGAGAGCCCTACCACCCTGGCAAGAGATTTTATAATCTTCAAATCCCTTCTCTAGTCACGTCTTTTTATAGTTTGTGCTGAACTATTCCATTGTATAATACCTCGACATGTTATCGCATCGTCTTGTAGCTTATATATATATATATATATATATATATATATATATATATATTGCTGTGAAACCATGTATTAGAATCGAGCCTCACGAATTGGGCGCCAAGAATGCTGTGAAACCTACAAAAAGCTATTAACTTAACTAGTCCGTTGACTTTCTTCTGTTAATCGCCTCTTTACTCTTTTCCGCCTCGGCTGCTCACCTAGTTAAAACTTTCATCCTCATTCATAAAAAAAATTACATTCCTACCACAAACATCAACGTTAACTCTATTTACATCAATATTCATAATACATTAAAATTTCAAAATTAAATTTCAGCATAAATTTCAGTATCACAAAACTTCAAGATTAAATTTATTATCATTTTAATGTGCATCCAGAATTAAAGTCCTTGTAGGATGCCTACTAATTAATATAACAATATATGCAGACCTGAGTCTGAGTATAAAGGGAGCATCTCCCACCCCTTTACGTTAATTAACCAGGTTCGTCTAATTGAGCTCAAAGACATACCCACATTTTCATCATAATCAAGAACATAAATACTAAATACCCCTTTCTACATAAACAAGAAAATTTCACCTTAAAATTAAAAATTTGTTGTTAGTACAAATTCACTACTGTCCATTTTAGGTAAATAAATTATAAAGTTATTCAACACACACCAAAACATCAAAAATCGAACAACAAAGCATAAGTTACCTGAAGGTTAATGCACTCGTGGCTCCAATGTACATCGTCCTCTGTTAATCACACCATTCCAACTGGGTTATGTTTAGGTCCTCGGATTACTGGTCGCCTTTAAAATTTTCTACACCACCATTCATCTAAAGTTGTTTCAGTGCTTTTCCGGAACTCATCTGTGTATATCTGTATCTTGTTTTGTGGATCCAGTCACGTCCACGAACCACTTAATCATTTAACACCCCCGAAAAGTAGCAAAGAAATTCATACTTCTTTCACGCTATACGCCAAAACTGCCTACTTTTGTGTATTCATTTGTCGTTGCAAATTTGAATAATTGGTACAGTGATACTAGACTTTATTACCTTGTATCTTCTTTTCTAAGTGCACTAAATTACTTTCACTGTAGCACGTAAGGAACAAACTGTTTTAAATTACCAAAATATACGAGCAAACCAATCGCAACCCAGTGATGTTGCTCAAATCACGCCTTTTACTATGTGTCTCTGTCTTGCGCATATTATCCGTCTCTATCGACCCTGTTCTGAGTGGTACTAATCGATATTCTTTAGTTATTTAGTTATTTTCAATCCACGTAGACTGTGAAATAACCCACCTTATTAGCATTTCCCGTAAATATTAAGCGACGGTTTCTCCAACATTCTCTGTAACCATTTGTTATCTGCAAAATTTACGCAGAACGAGACTTTTAAAAATACGCAGGTGTTCAATCGTCCTACTTCTAAATAACACTTCTACGATTTGAATACTATTGGGTTTTTACAAGCTTTTATACATATTATATGTTACTAATGGTTCAATTAACTCCAATTAAAATAATACCCTTTAATTTTTAGTGAATCCTAATCAAATATTCAATTATTATCTGTACATTTTGTTTAATACTCGTTACCCAAACTTGAATCAATTAATATAAATTTTGCACGTAATTTCCATTTGTTTCTTTACTCGGAATAATTAAATTACACGTTGAGCATTTTAATACTGCTTCTTTTTATAGCAAGCGTCTTGTAAATAATTTAACTCCCTTATTTTTAATGAAACGAATGAATTTTTATGCTCCACGGTTTTTTTTTTAATAAAGCGTATTATCTAATAAAATTCCTTATACACGGTGATTAAAATTATTTGGTGTAATTAATTAATTTTCTACCCTGGTCTAAATATGAGTAATATATATATATATATATATATATATATATATATTGCAGTGGCCTTCTATTTGAAAATCAACCCCCATCTTTGTCGTCATAAAAATGCAGTAGTCTCGCTGGAATTATGTCCTAAAAATCGTGCCCCACACTTTAGGTGTCATAAAAATGCTGTGGTCTTCTATTTAAAACCCCTACTTCCTTCTTTTGTGATCAAAATATAATTCCAGCAATTTGCACCTAAATAAAACTTCGTTACAAATTTCTTGTTTGATTATGATATATTCTAGCTTGATATTAACAAAAATTGCTTCTCCAGGTTGATATACCACGACTAGCTCTGTGCACCACCTACTTTGATATACTTATCCCAACTATACATTCTTTCAACATCTTTACACACAACAAAATACAAAAATAAAATAAAATCTTTGGACAAACATACACTCTTTTATTCATATGAGATAAATGATTATTCCGACAACCTCAATATTTACATTGTTATATTTACAATATAAAATTTCATCTTTTTTTCAATCTAAATAGTTTGTGAGTTATTACACTTCAACATTTTTATTTTTCAAAGTAGATGGGCCTATCGTGAAACCCTAAATTTACCTGGTCTATGGTGAGCTCAGTATAAACCTCTTTCCCTGATATGCATAAAATATTGCATGGTCAAATTACTCTAAAGACCCGCTTACTCTGTACATAAAAAATTATTACACCTGTTTTTACCTACTCAAATAATAATAGAAAATTGTCTTTTATATACGGTAATCAAATTAATTTTTAATTCATTGAATTTTCACCACATAATTCTAAACACACCTAACTTTATAACACAATGCCAGCACCACAGTTCAACAATAAAACAAAATTCGTTACCTGCTGTGCTCTTCGGACGCACCACCCCCTCGGCTGACCTCCACCAAACTCATGTACTTGGATTTTCTCCACGTTCTCACTCCTACATGGACAGCAACTCTATCTCAACTCGTTCATCCAGTTCCCTCAGTTATTAGTGGATGCTTTTCATACCACTATCCGTCCGAATCCTAATTCTGCCTCCGTCTCAATTTGAAGTGCCACCAGCACTTTCGTTCAAAAAATACTTTGTTCGCTTACCTCAGTAGCATCCTATTTTTACTCGTACCATTATTTATAATTACCTATTTTCAGCCCATTTGATTTGTTAGCACCAACTCGTGCACTTATAACAATTGTAAAAATATACGACTGACTGCACTATGTCGCGGTTTTAATTTCTCATGCTACTTAATGTACTCGAAGCAAATTAGAAAATTAAGAGAGCCCTGCCACTCCTGGCAAGAGCTTTTATAATCTTCGAACCCCTTCTTTAATCACGTATTTCTATAGTTTTCGATAAACTACCATATTCCTTACAAACAATTTTCTAAATTCCTCCACTCAAAGCACAACGAACTTTTAAAACTCAGAATTTCACTCCTTCCACCACAGCATTACCACGAAAAACTAGCTATCAGTTGCAACCGTCGACGTGTACCTAGAAAATTTCTCCTCTCCATATCTCTAACCATCTGCAAAACACGACCATAGTGCCTGCGTCCCTATTTTCCTTAAAGTCATGTGTTCATAATTACTATTTTCTGTCTCACTCGTGTTTTCCTACTTTCCTCAAGCCCCCACTATTGCCGTGCTGTCTGCGGTTACGATATCCCCGCTAAATGTGCGCCTTGAAAATCGATATCGTCGACAAACTTTTTGCATCTTTGTTTCACCCGTTTGTTTTTATAATATACTCGTCTGTCACGCGTTTGAAAACTGCTTGGCTTTCTACCAGCTGATATATTCTCTGTCTCCCTTGGTTGCCTTCTAACGATTCTGTCCCTTAAAATTATTAATTTTTGCTTAAAAAGTAACATACGTGTTCGTTAACCTGGCTTTCCCGTTGTATAATACCTCGAAATGCTATCGCATCGTCTTCTAGCTTTCAATGAATAATTTATTTATTTAAAGCTTCTATTCCCAGAACTTCTCGACCGTTTGGTTAAGTTATTTTATAGCCTTCTACGAATTAAATCAACATATCTTTTAGTTTACGATGCTAAATAAATATCCATTGCATCAATTATTGATTTTTATTTACTGCAAAGCTTTAATAGTTTGCCTTGTATTAAATTAACGTATAAAATTATTATTTTTTACTTACCGCAAAGCTTTAGTATTCTCCATGGTTGTATGCAATAGTCAACCTTGTCATCGGTCCTACTTGTCCTTGCATTAAATTGATATATACAAATTATCACTTTGAAGCTATATAAAAATATGTCACTTAACATTAAAAATTTCTGTATGTAATCGTCTACATTGTCTTATACTAGAGTATGCAAACTATTGATTTGAAGCGTAATAAATAAACTATTATTTTTCTATGCACAGGGTCGTTATACAAATACCTTCTGGGCTTATTTACACACGTTGACCTTTAACCTACACAGTATATGCCCCCTATTTGAATACAAATTTAAACAACTATTTGGCTTATTTTGGATTCAAATGCGAAGCATTATACCGACTTTTATCACTACCTATAACTATCTATCTAACCTATCACTATTTATTTAACTTATTTCTACCTATTTGTATCTCTTTATATCTATTTTCCTTTATCTCTATTTACCGCGGTCACTGTCGGAACTATTTTCCTGATTTCACCAGCTGATAACCTCTGTATTTTTTATAAGGGCTACTTTAAAAGGAGTCCCAAAGTGTAGGGAAATATAAAAAAATCGTTCTTTCTGATCATCAGGGTACTTTGGTATTTTCCACAATAGGCCTCGGTCCTGCACAACCATCAACTTTAATCTTCACCTGAGTTAACTAACAAATATTATCTTTTTGTTTAGAATCGGATTCTTCGGATTACAGAATTCTGGGTTGTGTACCCACCTAGTTTCTCTTTTCTGTAAAATATTTACTTTATTTTTTAGAGCTAAACTGTATGAAACAATTCTGCTGACAAAATAGACTGATCAATAATTACTAATAAAAGTAAGTAAAAGAGATTATACTTACAAGCAAAAGTTCTTTTAAAAATGCTGCTGATTGATTTTGCTGCGTAAGGGCGCAAGGTCTTCAAAAGTAATTAATTCCACACTCGAAAAACCAACAAACACTCAAACTCATGATAGCATGTCCGTTGTTGTTCCCAAAAACAATTTTGTTTCTCTTGAAGCCGATGGTTTTAGCTCTTTCATTCATGTATAATGTTTTTTGTTTATAGAATTTTAGCGCTCCGATTTTTATGTCCTCTGGCAACCTGTGAGTATTTATTCCTAGGTCCGCTGAGTCACTTAACAATTATTTTGAAATTTACGACAATGAAGGTTTTTGGAAATTTTGTTGGTTCGTTAGTTTCAAATAAAATTAGTTATGGCAACACTGGTATCATATCAGATTTCGATTAAAATTAAGGGCTAAAACGGCATTTTCTTCTTATCTTCACGATACTCCAGTCGTTTGATTGCCTTTTGGTAATTTTGGCATTGGCGGTTAGGCAGAAATAATTAATTATATTGCACAATGGGATAGTAATTTGCATAACTGTTAAATTAATGTCGCTCTGTGGTTTAAATTTGATAACTGCAGTTAGAAGTGTACGCTATATTGAAACTACGCTTTACAAAACTTGATTGCAATAGTCGTTATCAGTAGACGCTTATGGACAATCCTACTGCCACACTTCTTCCAGCATCCACATTTCCTCACACATCTGGACCAAATAGTTTTCTTCGACTAGGCATTGCATCTTTCGAGATAAATATATCTTGCATTTTCATCTTTCGAGATAAATATATCTTGCAATTTCATTTTAGCATCCTCATTTCCTCCCACATCTGACCAAATAGTTTTCATCTTTCGAGATAAACCTATCTTGTTTGGTATCAATTAATATTAGATTTTTCTCAGCTACCC
This sequence comes from Platerodrilus igneus, assembly GCA_036346225.1. Lineage (NCBI taxonomy): Eukaryota > Metazoa > Arthropoda > Insecta > Coleoptera > Lycidae > Platerodrilus > Platerodrilus igneus. The sequence goes on from JARFIW010000735.1 coordinate 1,365,282, forward strand.
GAATTTCTAGGAATTTTTTAGATAGCATATCTCCCAGGGAGCTACCCTCAATTTAAGATTTTTTTTACCGACAGCGATTTCTGACCGTCCTTATACATTTTTTACTCACGCAATACATTAAATTAGTCTAGAATTTTACGTAGAATTCAAATCTGCAAACAAATTTAAAATCCGAACCCCTTACAAAGTTACACACATACCTTCTAGCGAGCATACCGCTACCGTACCACTAATCGCTTTTAATGTCATACCATACTTTCTATCTTGGTTGACTCATCTTTCGAGATAAATGTACCTTGTTTGGTATTAATTAATATTAGATTTTTTTCGGCTACCCAAACCTCTAGGAATTTTTTAAATAGCATCATCCCCAGGGAGCTACCCTTATTTTAAGATTTTTTACTGGTAACGATTGTTGGCCGTCCGCATGAAGTTTTTAACTATGTGACGCATCAAATTAATCTGTAATTTTATGCGGAATCTGAATCTGCAAACAGATTTGATATAAGACCGTTTTTTACAAAGTTACACATATACCCTTTGCGAGATAAATCTTTCTCCACATTTCCACCCACGAGATAAATGTGCCTTGTTTGGTATCAATTAATATTAGAATATTCTCAGCTACCCAAATCTTTTTAAATTTTTCAGATAGCATCATTCCCCCGGGAGTTACTCTCATTTTAAGATTTTTTTTACCGTCTTTATAAATTTTCTTTACTATGCAATACATCAAACTAGTCTAGAATTTTATGCAGAATCCGAATCTGCAAACAAATTTAAAATTAGACCACCCCTTACAAAGTTACACTTTAAAGGCCTCAAACCTTTAAAATTTTTTGTTCATCTATGGCATATGCTTTATCCAACCATTCCCGAAAATCTAAAACCGTGGGGATTTTAGAAATGAACCCTTTATAAGCCATAAGTGTTTAATATTTAAAACCATTTTCAAACAGTAATGTACTGTTTTAAAATATTCAAAACCACGACTTCTAAAATTTTAAACAGTTATCAGTTTTCTGGTTTAACATTTTTAATTACTAAGCACGTCGTAACAGAATTATATACTCAATCCTAAATATATACTTGGAAAATACAATTCGTTACCGAACTAATTTCCTGACGATTATGGATTACCCAAATTACATGTGAGAGCGCTGTATAATTTTTTTTAAAAGTGTATATCTTCTCCAAACAAATACGTTAATTACAGAGGAAGAGTACGCTGAACGCAGGCCAATTAATAGCAATTTAATACGGCTTACTGACCTACCTTAAATGTTTGTACCAGGAAACACAATAAAATATATAGAAATATAACGACTATCTTATATATTTATGCCTCCCATGCGTAAGTTGCTGTACTTTTAGGATTGATGTACCTTTTGTCATCCTCGCTCAACAAACTAATTTTATTAATTAATTGAGCATAAAGTTGGTGTTTACATGGTATCGTTTAAGACCTCGTACATATTTTCCAGATTACTAGAAGATGTTATAACCATATTTTATGTTAAAGGATTTCACATCGGTAGTCTCTTCTCTAATTTTTCTGCAGACGCCGTAGAGTTTGTAGTAGACCTTTATTGCTGTATGTTGTGTTCTTGTTTCATTAAGTAATCGAATAAACCGCTGTTTCTGCTTCCAAAAAAACTCGGACACTCCATCGCCGACACTGGAGTTCTTTATGCGATAGCTAGCCATACGGTTGTTAAACGCTGTGCTAACCATTTCTACACCATCTTCGGCAGTAGCGGTAGCTGTTGCATTTTTATGTCTGTTGCTTCTCAAGTGTGCGGCATAGGTAGCCCTGTCCATCTCGAAATCGCATACTTTACACAAAATTTGTGGTTGTTTTGTACAAGGCACTTTAACAGCAGTTGGAGCTGAACGTTTACGGCTTAATGACATACCGTGCTGTTTTTCCTGGTGCCACAGTAAGTTATCCATTCTCGTAAAAGCGATATCGCAAAACACACAGTTTAAGTACTTTGCTGCTGATGGATGTATAAGCTTAACCGTGGACGATGTTTCACCACATTTATTCTGGTGTCGTTTGAGACCATTTTTCCAGGTATAGGAAGACATTTTTCTTCGACCAGCTGCCATGGATAGCGCCATGGTTTATATACATTTTGGAAACAATCGAAGATTGTCGAAGACACTCAAAAAGTGCACAAACGCGGTCACTAAAACAATTAGCATTAATACCAAGTATTCTGTGCTTTTGTAGGTTGTTCATTTCCTAGAACCAAATCTTCCGCATAGCGGTCGGTAGCACGTAATGATTTCGAGAACCGGCAAGTACTCGATATCGCCCAAATAGAGAATTAGATGTTCGATGTCTGTCAACTTCCGATTTCCTCGTAAAAGGTAGAAAAAACTTGGTCAATCATCCATCTAACTTATACTTCGACCCGCCCCCGTTCTGATAATTTCCAAACATTTTTCAAATGACAATGGTTTCAGAATTTTAAAACCTCCGAGCGATCTATAAGTCGTAATCAATTACACGTTCGAGCTACTGGTAAATTAACATATTTTATAGTAACAGTGCGCTGTATAATACATGCATACCCCTTCTCTGCGCTACTGATATTCTTCTAGTTGCTTGAAAAAGTCAGTCGTCTTTTTACTGCTAAGACCGCTGCAAAGCATCATTCTATACTTTCTTTAAAAGTATAGCACATCGCGCACTTTTTATTTTCTGATAATTAAATTTGGCTTATGTAGGCTTTTACACTTTCGCACATTTAAACATCTAATACGATCGATTAACCACTTTCGATTATTCTAACCGGAACCACCATACATTCTGCCGCACCGTTTTTTTTTAATCCAACTATCCGATGGGCTTCCACACACTATCACCTAACGTATCTTTCCTACTATATGTTAAACAAAAACTACCGGCATCGCCATTTCCGTATGTGGACGTAAGCAGATGTTTGTGGATGTGTACGAGAATATGTAACCATATACATTAATCAGTCTAAGCTATTTTGTTAAGTCCAAGAAAACTACTATTTTTCTAAACCACAGTTACTAATCACCTTTATAGGTTTAACATTTCTACCATTCCCCAATGACTGGTGTTACATACATGGAAATTTTAATTTCTCATTGGAGAGAATTCTTATTCTCCCACGCACTGTTGCGTTGTTGCATGCCCACCCCTTTTAAGAATATATGCTCGTTATAACTTGTAGCACCCCCAGTTTTACTTAACTACGCTTTGTGAGACCCCTTTAATCTTTTTAATCGTGTCTTTCTCGCTTACAATACAGTAGGACTTAGCCCTACTACCGACAAATAATAATACTAGATTCCTATTAAATTCGTCTTTGAATTTCCCTACAACTTTTATTTGTTGACAAGCGGTATATTGTATTTATTATCCGCGGGGTAGTCACTCTTTTAATATAACGATATTTTGTTTGGCATCAACTAATATTAGATTTTTCTAGGGAGCCAAAACCTGTAAATAGATTTTAAATAGGACCACCCCTTACAAAGTTACACCTTTTAAAGACCCAAATCTCTAATCTTTGCCTATCTTTATTTAACTACATCCTTAGAACCTTTTCTCGCTACCCAAGCCATATGCTTTAACCAAAGATTTCCCGAGACATCTAAAATGCTGTGTCCCGCGAACACCAAGTGGAGATAACACGTATACTCTGTCAAGTGAGATAGAAGCAGAAAGGATTTGGAAGGTGGGCGAAGAATTTAAAAATTATGGAATCTTAAAACTAATATATACAATAGATTTACAAAATCTATACAACTATCTAGAACTATATCTTTATGCCCCCATGCGTAGATTGATATGTTTCCAGGATGACGTTACGCTAGTCATCTTCGCTCGATGAATTATTTTTATTAATAAGCTGCGTGTACAAATCGTATTTTTTACTCCGGATAAATACGCCGGCAAGTACTCCATACCAAATAAAGAATTAGATGCTTGGTGACTGTTAACAACCGCTTTCCACATGTACGCCCAAACACATCTCAGCCCATGCGCACCCCTGACCATGCGCACCCCTGCCCGTGCGCACCCCTGCCCGTGCGCATTCCAACACATGCGCGCTCCTACCCATGCGCACCCTCTCTGTGCGACTACTATTTCGTGGTAACGTCACAGCCTTTTGCAAATATAGAGCAATGTAATACTATTTTAAAATTTTTATTCTGGCATACACAACAAAATTTAAAAATATTTATTACCAAGCATGGAGTCATTTAAACTTAATTTTAATAAAAAGTTAAACACAGAAAACAGTCCTTTTTTATGTTTGTTTGGAGTGTTTTAATTTTATCTAGTTTTATTCGCAGCTTAAAATTTAAATCGACACCCAAGTCCTCAATCTCTTTTCTAGCCAATAGTTTGATACATAGCGACCGTCTAGGTTTTGGAATTGTAAAATATACCGAAGTGTGCCTCTATATATATAGTCTTTGATTCCACTGACAACCAGATCCATTCCTTCGTGTAATTCTTGCAGCTTGTGACAATCTTTTAATTGCGGCTCTCCCACTATATCCTGCATACGTATCTTATTAGCTTGATCGACTTCTTCTTGTCGGTATTGGAGGAAATCCTTATTCTCCTACTTACTGTTGCGTAGTTGTATGTCCACCAATTTTGGAAATATATGGTTGTTATAGGTTGTAAGACCCTCGGTTTTAAATGATACGAAAATTTCTTTACTAGTTTAACGGAACCCCTATGCGTGTGGTGTATGCCAAGGTTACGAAACCCGCATTCCTTAGTTCGTCTATGTTATCCGCCATTTCAATAAATACGTTTTTAAAATAACCTTTTAGGAAGTATACGGATTTAGTACCATTCTTTTTCGCAAGGACGCCTACATAACTAAAAGAGTCTTTTTTACTAACCACAAATGCATACAGCTTGTAGAAACCGGATGTATCTAAGTCAGTCCATCGGCACATAACATAATCTTTTAATTCTTCCTCATTTTCTCTAATAAGATGTTTTTTGTCTAACACATCTTTGTATTGTTCGCGTATTGTCCAAGTGTTTTCCATGTAGTCCAACTTTCGCTTTTTTGCATCCATTTCCTCTAATTCATGTTGTCTTTTTCTTCCACTTACAGCGTATGGCTTGCATAATGGGGTAATTTCCTTTAGCATAAACGGATAGAATTTACTGCGAATATTTACGCGTTGTCGTACACCCTCTGTGCGAATGTCAGGCGTATCTATCAACCCCAATTCCGAAATGACTATATCTTTTGGAATTGTAGAATATGGTGTTGCAGTTTGTGTAAAGTATGTACTACTTGCTTTAATGTAGCACTTGTGTAAAGTTTTTATTTTATCATGGCTATCTTCCTCCTTTACTATCTCCAAATAATTTACAGGTAAATAGTTAAAACTAAAAGCCGAAAGCACATACTTTATCAATTTTTCACTTTTCTCTGGTTTTTCTGACAACTTAATTTGCAAGCCCATCTACTTATTTCTATTACCATTCTCTCAATACACTTACTGTAATAGGTTATTATACACTAAACAGCAGCTATTTTGTAGCTTGTCCGATAGCTTACTCTACATTTTTGCAAGTGGTACCGAGTACATTGGCGCCTTTGGGTAGTATAACTTACTATCTTCCAATAAGGTTAAACAGTCTTTTAAGGGATTATACACCCATTCCGCACTGACATAGCTTCCAATTGTACAGTTGTATATTGTCGCTTCCAATCGCGTTATACCATGTTCCTTGTCCAAAGTAGACGCAAATGTTTCCCTTAAACGTACATCTGGACAACGTAAAAAATCTAGTATATGATTGCGAAGTTGTTTATTAACACCAGGACTTGTTATCTGACACCAAATTTGTTGTATATCTTACTTCTTGCGTTGGTTGTTAGCCATGTTAAACAATCAATTCCCACTCTTTTATCGTCGTCAATTATAATATTATACTTTTTTCGTATTCGCCCTTATAGCAAAAGTTTGGTTTGTGGTTAAATAATTACACATCTCGATCTTGCTAAATATGCCAGCAAAATCTTGGGTTACATCCATGCCAAAAAGATAGTAATAATTTCGTCTAATATATCTGGTAGTTCCTCCAATAAAGCTTCCAACTTAACATCTACTAGTTCCATTTTGTATGGAATACATATCGGATTTTGGATTTTTTTATTAATGCATTCGAGGTCTTCTTTTCCGATAATTTCTTTTACTCTCTGGCCAATCTTGTTAGTGCTTTCCAGAGAAAACGTAAGCTTATCTTTAACACCATGCCTCGCGGAAACAAATCGGTCGAACTTTCTTCGTTGATAGCTGTTAAATGCACCACACATTTCTTTTTTTAGGATAAACATCTTTTTGTTTGCAGATGTTTGTTCGGCGTCAGAAAGGTCGCAAATTTTAACCAACGTTATATTGTCACAAAATGGTTCTGTAATTGGTGTGTGTAGTCCGCCAGTCGGCATCCGTTCGCCTTCGACATAACAAATATTACCAATATCTGTCACCAGATTATTGTTGCACATACTTTCTGCCAACAGCCATAATCCAAATCTCTCATTTGTCGATTTCACTTTATTCTCAAGAAGTTGAGAAACGCTAATCACCTTGGAGACGCTCATGTTTACCGTTTTAGCTACTGTCGAATACTAAATTGAATATAAAAAATGCCCCTTATGTCTCCTACAGGGTGGGGGCGCATATTGCCGAAGATAGCCGAATATGTTGGACACCGTCATATCGCTTACATTCTCTTGTTTAGGAACAACTTTGTTATCCGTCTTAGGTCGGATTTAATCCGACCTAGGTCGGACTGGGCAAGGGTGCGCATCGACATATATCCGGATATATGTCGAATATATGTGAGATGTTAAGTTAGGGTGAAATTGCCCCATAGGGTGAAATTGCCCCATAGGGCAAAATTGCCTAATAGGGTGAAATTTCCCCATAGGGTAAAATTGCCTCATAGGGTGAAATTACTCCATAGGGCGAAATTGCCTCATAGGGTGCAATTTTACACTATGAGGCAATTTCGCCCTATGGGGCAATTTCACACTGTGAGGCAATTTCGCCCTATTGGGCATTTTCACCCTGTGGGGCAATTTTACCCTAACCTAACATCCTACATGTGTTCGACATGTATCTGGATATATGTCGATGCGCACCCTGCCCAGTCCGACCTAGGTCAGATTAAATCCGACCTAGGACGGATAACAAAGCTGTTCCTAAACAAGAGAATGTAAGCGATATGACGCTGTTTAACATATTCGGCTATCTTCGGCAATATGGGACTCCACTCTGTAGGATACATAAGGGGCAATTTTTCATATTCAATTTAGTATTCGACAGTAGCTAGAACCGTAAACATGAGCGTCTCCAAGGTGATTAACGTTTCTCAACTTCTTGAGAATAAAGTGAAACCACCTAATGAGCAATTTGGATTATGGCTGTTGGCAGAAAATATGTGCAACAATAATCTGGTGACAGATATTGGTAATATTTGTTATGTCGAAGGCGAACAGATGCTAACTGGCGTACTACACACACCAATTACACAACTATTTTGTGACAATATACTATTTGTTAATATTTGCGACCTTTCTGACGCCGAACAAACATCTGCAAACAAAAGGATGTTTATTCTAAAAATAAAAATTTGTGGTGCAGCTATCTACGAAGAAAGTTAGAACGATTTGTTTCCGCTAGGCATGGTGGTAAAGCTAAGCTTTCGTTTTCTCTGGAAAGCACTAACAAGATAGGCCAGAGAGTAAAAAAAATTATCGGAAAAGAAGACCTCGAATGCATTAATAAAAAAATCCAAAATCTTATATGTGTTCCATACAAAGTGGAACTATCAGATGTTAAGTTGGAAACTTTATTGGAGGAACTCCAAGATATATTATACGAACTCGAAGAATACTATTACTATCTTTTTGACATGGATGTAACCCAAGATTTTGCTGGCATATTTAGCAAGATGGAGATGTGTAATTATTTAACTACAAACCATAACTTTAGCTATAAGGGCGAATACGAAAAAAGTGTAATATTATAGTTGACAACGATAAAACTGTGGGAATTGATTGTATAACATGGCTAACAACCATTGCAAGAATTAAGATATACAACAAATTTGTGTGTCAGATAACAAGTCCTGGTGTTAATAAACAACTTCGCAATCATATACTAGATTTTTTACGTTGTCCAGATGTACGTTTAAGGCAAACATTTGCGTCTACTTTGGACAAGAAACATGGTATAACGCGATTGGAAGCGACAATATACAACTGTACAATTGAAAGCTATGTCAGTGCGGAACGGGTGTATAATCCATTAAAAGACTGTTTAACCTTATTGAAAGATAGTAAGTTGTACTTTCTAAAGGCGCCAATGTACTCGGTACCACTTGCCAAAACGTGGAGTAAGCTATCGGTTAAGCTACAAAATAGCTGCTGTTTAGTGGATAATAACCTATTACAGTACGTGTATAGGGGAATGGTAATACAAAGAAATTGACGGGCTTGCAAATTAAGTTGTCCGAAAAACCAGAGGAAAGGGAAAAATTGTTAAAGTATGTGCTTTTGGCTTTTAGTTTTAACTATTTACCTGTAAATTATTTGGAGATAGTAGATAAGGAAGATAGCCAATATAAAATAAAAATCTTACATAAGTGCTACATTAAAGCAGGTAGTACATGTTTTACACAATCAGCAACACCATATTCTACAATTCCAAAAGAAATAGTCACTTCGGAATTGCGATTGATTGATACGCCTAACATTCGTCCAAAGGTTGTACGACCACGCGTAAATATTGACAGTAAACTCTATCCGTTTACGATAAAGTAAATTGCCCTGTTATGCACGTCATACGCTGTAAGTGGAAAAAAGACAACTGGAATTAGAGGAAATGGATGCAAAAAAGCGAAATTTGGACTACATGGAAAACACTTGGACAATACGCGAACAATACAAAGATGTGTTAGACAAAGAACATCTTATTAGAGAAAATGAGGAGAAATTAAAAGATTATTTTATGTGCCGATGGACTGACTTAAATACATCCGGTTTCTACAAGCTGTATGCATTTGTGGTTAGTAAAAAAGACCCTTTTAGTTATATAGGCGTCCTTGCGGAAAAGGATGGTACTAAATTCGTATACTTTTTAAAAGGTTATTCTTTAACGTATTTATTGATGTGGCAGATAACATAGACGAAATAAGGAATGCGAGTTTCGTAACCTTATACACCACACGCAAAGGGTTTCCGTTAAACATTGTATATTTGTCTAGTAAAGAAACTTTCGGATCATTTAAAGCCGAAGGTCTTACAACCTATAACAACCATATATTTCCAAAAGTAGTGGACATGCAACTACGCTAAGTGAGTGGGAAAATAAGGATTTCCTCCAATACCGACAAAAAAAAATCGATCAAGCTAACAAGACATGTACGCAGAATATAGTGGGAGAGCCGCAATTAAAAGATTGTCACAAGCTGCAAGAATTACACGAAGAAATGGATCTGGTTGTCGGTGGAATCAAAGACTTTATATATAGAGACAAACTTCGGTACATTTTACAATTCCAAAACCTAAACGGTCTCTATGTATCAAACTATTGGCTAGAAAAGGAGATAGAGCACTTAGGTGTCGATTTAAATTTTTAGCTACAAATAAAATTAGATAAAATAAACCACTCCAAACAAACATAAAGAAAGGACTGTTTTCTGTGTATAACTTTTTATTAAAATTAAGGTTAAATGACTTCATGCTTGTTATTAAATATTTTTAAATTTTGTTGTGTAGGTCAGAATAAAAATTTTAGAATATTATTACATTGCTCTTTATTTGCAAAAGGCTGTGACGTTACCCCGAAATAGCAATCGCGCGTAGAGGGGTGCGCATGGGCAGGGGCGCGCATGGGTTGGAATGCGCATGGGCAGGGGTGCGCACGGGCAGGGGTGCGCATGGTCAGGGGTGCGCATGGGCTGGGATGTGTCTGGGTGTACACGAGGGAAGCGGATGTTAACAGTCACAAAGCATCTAATTCTTTATTTGGTATGGAGTGCTTGCCGGCGTATGTATCTGAAGTAAAAAATACGATTTGTTCACGCAGCTTATTAATAAAATTAGTTTATCGAGCAAAGATGACTAACGTAACGTCATCCTGGAAGCATATCAATCTACGCATGGGGGCATAAAGACATAGATATGAGATAGTTGTATAGATATTGTAAATCTATTGTATATATTAGTTTTAAGATTCCATAATTTTTAAGTTCTTCTCCCACCTTTCCTTATTCCAAATCCTTCCTGTTTCTATCCTGGTTGACAGAGTATACGTGTTATCTCCCCGTGGTGTTCGCGGGACACATCGGTTTTAGATTTCTCGAGAAATGTTTGGTTAAAGCATATGTCTTGGGTAGCGAAAAAAGATTCTAAGTATGTAGTTAAATAAAGATAGGCAAAAATTAGAGATTTGGGTCTTTAAAGGGCGTAACTTTGTAAGGGGTGGTCCTACTTAAAATTTATTTACAGGTTTGTGCTCACTAGAAAGATCTAATATTAGTTGATACCAAACAAAATATAGTTATCTTAAAAGGGTGAATACCCCGCGGATAATAAATACAATATACCGCTTGTCAACAAAAAAAAAGTTGTAGGGAAATTCAAAAACGAATTTAATGGGGATCTGGTACTATAATTTATTGGTACTAGGGCTAAGTCCTACTGTATTGTAAGCGAGAAAGACACGTTTAGAAAAATTAAAGCGGTCTCACGAAATGTAGTTAAGTAAAACCGCGGGCGCTATAACTTCTAATGAGCATATATTCCCAAAAGGGGTGGGCATGCAACAACGCAACAGTGCGTGGGAGAATAAGGATTCTCTCCAATAAGAAATTAAAGTTTCCATGTACGTAGCACCAGTCATTGGGAAATGGTGGAAATGTTAAACCTATAAAGGTAATTAGCTATTGTGGTTTAGAAAAATAGTAGTTTTCTTGGACTAAATAAAATAGCTTAGACTGATTAAGGTATATGGTTACATATTCTCGTACACATCCACAAACATCTGCTTACGTCCACATACGGACATGGCGATGCTGGTAGTTTTTGTTTAACAAATAGTAGGAAAGATACGTTAGGTGTTAGTGTGTGGAAGCCCATCGGATCGTTGGATTCAAAAAGAATAGTGCGGCAGAATGTATGGTGGTTCCCGTTAGAATAATCGAAAGTGGTTAATCGATCGTATTAGATGTTTAAATGTGCGTAAGTGTAAAAGTCTACATAAGCAAAATTTAATTATCAAACAAAAAAAAGTGCGCGATGTGTTATACTTTTAAAGGAAGTATTGAATGGTGCTTTGCAGCGGTCCTAGCAGTAAAAAAGGCGACTGACTTTTTCGAGCAACTACAAGAATAGCAGTAGCGCAGAGAAGGGGTATGCATGTATTATACAGCGCACTGTTACTATAAAATATGTTAGTTTACCGGTAGCTTAAACGTGTAATTGATTACGACTTATAGATCGCTTGGAGGTTTAAAAATTCTGAAACCATTGTCGTTTGAAAAATTTTTGGAAAATATCAGAACGGGGGCGGGTCGTAGTATAAGTTAGATGGATGGTTGATCGAGTTTTTTCTACCTTTTACGAGGGAATTGGGAGTTGACAGACATCGAGCATCTAATTCCCTATTTGGGCGATATCGAGTACTTGCCGGTTCTAGAAATCATTACGTGCTACCGACCGCTATCGGAAGATTTGGTTCTAGGAAATGAGCAACCTACGAAAGCACAGAATACTTGGTATTAATGCTAATTGTTTTAGTGACCGCGTTTGTGCACTCTTTGAGTGTCTTTGGCAATCTTTGATTGTTTCCAAAATGTATATAAACCATGGCGCTATCCATTGCAGGTGGCCGAAGAAAAATGTCTCCGAAAATATCTTTAATTGCAACTTTTGCGGTGTTTCCTATACCTGGAAAAATAGTCTCAAACGACACCAGAACAAATGTCGTAGTGTAACATCGTCCACGGTTAAGCTTATACATCCATCAGCAGCAAAGTACTTAAACTGTATGTCTTGCGGTATCGCTTTTACGAGAATGAATAACTTACTGCGGCACCAGGAAAAACAGCACGATATGACATTAAGCCGTAAACGTTCAGCTACGTCAGCTGTTAAAGGGCCTTTTACGAAACAACCACAAATTATGTGTAAAGTATGCGATTTCGAGATGGAAAAGACTACCTATGCCGCGCACTTGAGAAGCAACAGACATAAAAATGCAACAGTTACCGCTACTGTTGAAGATGGTGTGGAAATAGTTAGCACAGCGTTTAACAACCGTATGGCTAGCTATCGCATAAAGAACGCCAGCGTCGACGATGGAGTGTCCGAGTTTCTTTGGAAGCAGAAACAGCGGTTTATTCGATTACTTAATGAAAAGAAAACACAACATACAGCAATAAAAGTCTATTGCGAACTCTACGGTGTCTACAGAAAAATTAGAGAAAAGACTACCGATGTGAAATCCTTTATCACAAAAAATATGGTTATAACATCTTCTAGTAGTCTGTAAAATATGTACGAGGTCTTAAACGAAACCATGTAAACATCAACTTTGTACTCAATTAATTAATAAAATTAGTTTGTCGAGCGAAGACGACAAAAGGTAAATCATTCCTAATAGTACAGCAACCTACGCATGGGAGGCATAAATATATAAGATAGTTGCTATATTTTTATATATTTTATTGTTTCCTTGTACAAACAATTAAGGTAGGTCAGTAAGCCGTATTAAATTGCTATTAATTGGCTTGCATTTAGCGTACTTTCCCTCTGTAATTAACGTATTTGTTTGGAGAAGATATACACTTTTAAAAAAAATTATACAGCGCTTTCACATGTAATTTGGGTAACCCATAATCGTCAGGAAATTAGTTCGTAAACGAATTGTATTTTCCAAGTACATATTTAAGATTGGGTATATAATTATGTTATGACGTGCTTAGTAATTAAAAATGTTAAACCAGAAAACTGATAACTGTTTAAAATTTTAAAAGTCGTGGTTTTGAATATTCTAACACAGTACATTACTGCTTGAGAATGGTTTTAAATATTAAACACTTATGGCTTATAAAAAGTTCATTTCTAAAATCCCCACGGTTTAATATTTTCAAGAATGGTTGGTTAAAGCATATGTCATAGATGAGCAAAAAAATTTAGAGGTTTGAGGCCTTTAAAATGTAACTTTGTAAGGTGTGGTCTAATTTTAAATCTGTTTGCAGATTCGGATTCAGCATAAAATTTTAGATTAATTTGATGTTTCGCATGGTTAAGAAAATTTATAAGGACGGTCAGAAATTGCTGTCGGTAAAAAAATTTTTAAAGTTAGGGTAGTTCTCTGGGAGATGATGCTATATAAAAAATTCGTAGAAATTCGGATAGCTGAGAAAATCTAATAATAATTGATACCAAACAAGATAGGTTTATCTCGTAAGATGAAAATGGTTAGTCGAAGAAAGCTATTTGGACCAAATGTTGGAGGAAATGAGGAAGCTAAGATAAAAATGCAAGATATATTTATCTCGAAAGAGGCAATGGCTAGTCGAAGAAAACTATATGGTCCAGATGTGTGAGGAAATGTGGATGCTGGTGGAAATGTGGCGGTAGGATTGTCCACAAGCATCTACTGTTATCTCTTAAGAATTCTACCGATCTTGACAGGATTGTGCGAAAGCTTGTAAATTTGTTTGAAGTTCACCTGTTATGGTAAGTTATGTTATTGATATAGTTAACAATTCTACCGTTTCACATTATAGAAATTTTTTGCGTGGTTACTTTTTTTATATACATTAAAGTCATGGTATTACTATATTGTGATTGGTGCTTGTGTACCTCTGGAAAATTTGGTGCTACTTCCACTGTATAATCTGTTCGTTGGTTCTGGAACATCTGGTGTACTGCAAAATACTGAAAGGTATCGTAGACACGTATATCTTATTGCAATGTATTGATTCTGCTGCAAAATCGTCTGCGTACCGGAATGCTATTGAACTGAAATGCCTACATCAGTGTACTTTAGAACAAATCTTCATGCTGGAGCAATTAATGAGAGTAAACTCGGTTAGAGGTAAATTAATATCGTAATATTTGTTTGGTAGAAGTGCATTTTGGCGTTACAAGCTGCCAACTCTTGGTCGGTAGGTTCCCTTTGTCTTTGGAACTTATATTTTGTCGAGTTACTAGGATCGCTTCCAGTTCGTTGCAGCCCATGTGCAATTTTATCTGGTTCGGTAAGTGTTTCATGCCGAGTAACCACAGAGTACTTGAATGTCATCGTAACCTTAAGGAACACACTTTGCCGACTTAGGTCCAAATTTTTATGATACCCTATTAACGTTTGAACACGGAATTTCAAAGTCGAATAGTTTATTTCTAAAGTATATTCAGCAAAATTAGATAACTAGAAGAAATAGTATTAAAGCCATAATTTTCGAAACGTTTGCACTTAGCACTCGTAATTAGGGGGTGAAGAGATCATTACCTCAAAGAATATTTTTAGTAAAAGCGTATGCCGTAAATAATAATCAAAACATAAGTAAATTTAACTATTTTACTAGTTGGAATAAATATAATGTTTCTCTACAGGTTTACACAAAAAGTTAATGTCTTAGTTAATTCTGCAATTTATGCAGAGCATCGAGTGACAAACGTTTGCACTCAAATAGTACGTATTATTTTGAGCGCCATTACAAAGCGTATTTAAATGTTAATGCTTACCAATGCATCACATGTTTAATTGCATCTATCGTTTTGTTCTACTTCCAATAACATGCAAAAACCTTACTTTGGGAGTGATTGCAGTACATTAAATTAAGGACAAACGAGTTTAGCGCAACAAAGATACAGCTGCTGCTACGGCTGCTTGAGTAAGAACCCGCTACATTTATAAAAGCGTAATTAAGATTAAAGCTTTTTCAAGAAACCTTTTAACAACGTTTTTCTTGCTGGATTTAATAACTTAGGACCGTAATATCCTACTCCCTTCGGAGCATTAAATCATTCGTATTTCGATATACTCTATGAAATGCATTGAAGGTATAACATCCAATTTCGAATTATAATAGCTTTGCAGGCTTTTTACGCAAACGCATAAATTCTGTTTCATCGCGAGCGTCACCAGTAATTAATATATTATTTCCAGTTTATCATATTATCTTTGAGCATTTAAACGAGAGTACACTAAATAAATATGAATTATCGTCCCAAGCGTTACTTTATTAACACACTTTCAAAACACATTAACAACTAGCTCTTGCAAATAACGCATATCCAAACTAGAATCATTGACTATGAGCCGTCTCTAAACGTTGGACAAAATGCAAAGCGTTTCTCCTCCTTACATACAAATTATTAGGTGGTCCAAAAATCAATTCACAAAAACTTTCGTAAACTTTGCGGTACATCGTATGACGTAGCTTAGGGTTCTTCATTATTTCAATCACAAAAATGGTTCATTTGCCCCATTCAACGTTCGTAATTAACTAACAATACACGTGCGTATGTGCGATTGTGAATACTCGTACCAGTTAATAGTCGCAGCACAACTGATCAGGGACAGCCCTGAAAATTGATGAATCTGATTTTATTGCTTGAAGCAACTCAATATGCGATAGTTGATAATGGCGATCAACTTCGTAACCATTTTTTTAAAACTACGAAATATAGTTCAAAAATTATTTTCACTGCATATTATCATCCTCAAGTTTCGTCAGTTTAAAGGATAAACCGACTACTCAAGATTATGCTCGTTTCTAATGTACCTGAGAACCATGGGATAAGTATTTACCAATAGTGGTTTGTACTGTGAGTACTGCAGCGCATTAAGTTATTGAAATGACTACAGGTTTTGCTAACTTTGCAAGAAAGATAGTCATTATTAGTTTTTGTGGAGGGACGAAGAATTCTTAAAAATTAGAGAACATATCGCTTGAAAGTAAAAATAGCTTAAAGAAGAGTGCCTGAATTTGAAATATTGAAACATTTCAATGCTCAATTAGTACTCAAGTTTAGGGACTATTTTTTATTAACAAAAAAATTTCTACTAATATTTATAAACTAAACATTGAAACGGGAGCGAATAGTAGTTGTTGGCACAACAACAATTTGAAATTGAAATATGTATATTAGCGTAACCTCTCTCTCTTTACTTCATTAATGTAATCTTTTTTTTTATTTTATAGCAGACGTTTAATTAAATTTTTGCAATTTTTTTGTAGTTCTGATCTACATTTTATACTAATTTTGACGTACATTTTCTTCTCTTCTCTTGAGAGTGATTTCTGAATATGTTGAGGAGGTACTTTTTTATACATTTGAGGACACTGAAAATGCTCTCTTCTCTACTGCCACCATAAGTGCACTCACCTTTAGTCGTTATAATCCTGTTACCTACTATCATCTCACCCTTAAGGTAACGATTTCTTCCTTTCTGGTTAGACATGACGCGTGTCTCCCGCCATCCTGCGGTCTGCCTCTGAAAGAATGGGTAGAACTTCCCCTGGTAACTAGCTAAGCATAGCTTTACCCTTGTCTAGGCTGATCTGTTTTCTCTTTATCCTTTTATCTTTGCATATTTCTTTCCTACACATTAACCATTTTTCTATATCTTAACTTATATCTTTTTTGGTTGGATCTATCCCCAGCTCAAGTTGCGGAAATAGTATATAAGCCAGAGTGGTACTAACAGCTGAGTGTAACTCTAAATTATACACTATAACCATACCAGAATCCACCGTCAGGATACTAATTTAATCACTGATCGAATTCTGACAGAAACAAAATATTTTTTTTCGCATTAAAGTTGCAGATTGAAAAAAAGCACGTTGTAAATTGAGGGGTTTATGTAGGTTTAGTTTTTAAGAAGAAGGCACGGAGGGATATATTTTGGGAATCTATGGGGTCAGTAGCCTCCGGTGGGTTTTAGGTACAATAAAAATATTGTGTTTCAGATAGAGAAAAGTCTATGGTTTAGAAGATAGGGAAACTTTGGGGGTTTGCTTTAGCGAAACATACCCAGAAACTTGACCGCATGAGCCGCAAAACACGACTAGACCCTTTCCACTTCATAGAGAGGAAAACGCTTCAGGATTTACCATTTTCCGTGACACCTTTGGAATTTTGATTTTTCCACATCTTAGCGATAAGGTTACATTTAATCAATTTAACAGTGTTCTTCAACAGCTGTTGGCAAATGTTTAAGGTCTTTGGTTCAAATTCTTTTACAAAGTGAATTCCATACATGTTGCTGTGATTTAAATTCCTTTTAGATGGACTTAACCTGCTTGAATGTAATATTCGTTTAAACAAAATATTAACTTTGATACTAAACATACTATAATAAACGTTCTTGGACAAGGATCAGAACTACACCCAAAAATGTAGCGTTGTATAGAGTATTAGCAACCACCGACTTTAACCGCTTATATTGGTTCCAGGGTTGGGGAGGGGAAAGGGTACCTAGTCTGGATGGATGCAATATTCGTGTTAATAAAATTTTTACTTTGATACCATCAAAACTGAAATTAATGTACTCCAAAGTAACCAATATGCCATTAGCAACCATTAACTTCGTGCTTGAATATAAAGTTAGTTTAAACAAAGTATTAATTTTAATGCGATGAAAACTGTAATAAACTTAATCGATCCAAGATCAGACCTACGCACAAAAGTGTAGCATTTTATAGGATATTACAAACCACCAATTTCAACCGCTTTTATTGGTTCTAATGGGGGAAAAAAGGACCTAGTCTGATTGAATGAAAAAGTTCATTTTAGCAAAATTTTCATTTTGATACAATTAAAGCTGCAATTTACGTTCTTGGGTAAGGAGCAGACCAACGTCTTAAATGTTATATTTTATAGACTATTGGCAATCATCAACTTAAACCGCTTAGTTTGGGTCTAACAGGTTAGAGATAGGCTTAACCGGCTTGAATGTTACATTCTTTCAAAAAAAATTTATATTTTGATGCCGTGAAAATTATAATAAGCGTTCTTGAGTCAGGATCGGATCTCAGTCAAGTTATAAAATTCCATAGGATATTAGCAACCACCAACTTCGACCGCTTATATTGGTTTCAATGGGAGGAAACAAAACTTAGTTGCAACCATCAATAGTAAAGTGTTCATCTATCTCTAAATTCGATAAAACCAATGCTAAACCCAAATCAACGTTCACAGTTTCATAATAATTACCTGTATTCGCGATAAGAGATAGGCTACAATACCATATTTCCCTTTTTTGTAGAAAATTTGATAGTCAAACTCGTCTAAATTAAAAATGCACTTTGTTGTACTAGAATTTAGATTTCTAATACAAAATTGCCAAACTAACGGTCAGGGGTCGTATTCAATTAGGAATTGTTTTCCATAAATATAAGGTCTAAAATGTGTAGTATCTTCAACTAAGCTTGTTGAGTATATAAAAAAATACTCAGGAGAGAAACGCGGGAGTATAACCAAGCAGATATTAAACAAATGCGGTCTTCAATATTCTTATCTGATGTCTAGTTAGAGCGGTGAAGATTCTTAGATTCAGAGCACTTATTACTACACTCGAAAAATAATATAAAACGGTGAGGTAGCCCTATACTTGGACTGACCTCTGAAACAGAAACTTATTGTCCAAGCGGTGACAACAGACTGTGTTAGGCCGCGCATTAAAGGTAAAAACGGGTTTGTCAAATTTAATTAAAAGAACAGATATTACCATATTACTTAAATTTTAAAGTATTAATAAAAAGAAACTAAATGCATATATACAAGGTTGGACGGAACATACCGCCCACCAAAACGGAAAATTTTAATTTTTATGTAGATGGAGGGGGCAGCGTTTATTCGCAGGCCGCCTAAACTCACCACGCGCTGTACTAACGGTGGCAACGCGGACAATCCTGTCGGCACCAAGATGCACGGAGATAATACGCCCAAATGACCACTAAAGAAGAGAAAGAAAATCGGCTTTAATTAGAACTAAGTCTCCCGGTTGAATACTATTTTTGGCTACATGCCATTTGGATCTTACTTGAAGGGTATGCAAGTATTCTTGGGACCAGCGCGCCCAGAAGTCCTGGTAGATACGCTGCCATAATTGCCATTGAGACAAACGATTTAAAGGCAGTGCCGTCTGTGCGGGACTAGACGGGGAGGAAAGAGCAAAAAGGGTAAAAAATGACCCGGCGTTAAACAACTAAGGCCGTTAGGATCTTTACTAATTGGGGTCAGAGGGCGCGAACTGAGGATAGCTCCAAGTTGGATAAAAACGGTTGACAACTCTTCAAAGGTTAAAACCTGCTCTCCTACAACACGAAATAGCAGGATTTTGACGGATTTGATGCCAGCTTCTTAAAGATCCCCAAAATGGAGCGCAGATGGTGGGCTAAAATGACAAGTAATTAGTTCTTAAGAAGCTGGGGCTTTAGCAAAAGACACCAGTTCACGATGGGCGCTGACAAAGTTTATACCACAGTCGCTGTACAATTGTTCACACCGACCACGACGAGCAAGAAACCGACGAAATGCGGCCACAAAAGCGTCAGCGGTTAAATCGGAAACTAGCTTCAAGTGAAGAGCCTTGATACACATACAAATACAAATGCAGATGTAGGTTATTAAAGCTTTGGCGCCGCAGATTAGGGTCACGGTTATTGTAAACGGGCCGCAAAAGTCCACGCCGGTGTGTAAAATGGTTTATCTAAAGTTATTCTAGTAGATGGAAGATAGCCCATGGGGGCTGAAAAAACTTGGGATGGGTTTTGGCGAATAGATCTTCTCGCTGAAACTATCTAAAATCTTTGGTTTATAAGGAATATTGTTGTTTGAAAATCTGCGTGATAATATTTGTGGTAGATGTACTAAATATACAGATCGGTGGAACGGCTCTTACTGGGCAATAAAGCGGGGTATCGTTTATCGTATGAAATAGGGGCGTAACTTAACCGGTCACCTACACGAAGCACGTCATTTAAAAGAAAGGGGGATAATTTTTGGAACCTTTTAGCAAGTGGGGTCCCGGATTGAAGGGCCCTGATCGCACCGTAAAAGATGCTTGTTGGGTATGTTTAACAAGGCATTCCAAAGCAAACTCGAACTCATGAGCAAATACAGATCCAGTACGCTTGGTTAAAGGATACCTTACATTATTAATAAAGCGGGAAATATAAGCCGTTATACGAACGAGAGAAAGAAAAGGAGACTGATTTTTAAGCAGGGCATCCAATACTATTACAGGACAAAGTAGTAGTGAATGTAACGGACCGTTCTTTACGTAGTAGCTTTTGCGGTTCAAGAGAACAAGTACGTGGAACATGATTTATTTCTTGAAAATGTACTAAAATAGGTGAAGCCGCCCACCATAACGAACATTGGAACAATTCGGCGGGTAACAAACCACGTGACACAACTTCAGCGAGATTATCGTTATAAGGCACGTGAAGCTACATGGCGTTAGAAGTTTTATCTTGGATATAGGCTACTCTGGTGGCCACGAAAGTCTTCCATGTTTGGGACGGGGCGGAAATCTATGAGTGTTCAATCATCGATTCGGACCAACAGCATATTCTATTAAAAGTGAGATGGGAAGAAAACACGTTCAGAACAAAATCTAGTAATTTATCAAATAAAGGCAACGGCTAGCAGTTTTAGCCTTAGCGGGGAAAGGGGTCGCAATGGAGATACTTTAGACTTCGCACATACCAAACCAACTATACGTTCTTTAGAACCGTTAAGAAAACGAAAATAAACGACAGCGCAGTAGCCGCGTTCCGAAGCGTCTCTCAAAACAATGTACCTTACACGAATCGTAGTGAGAAAGGACTAGCAGGCGCTGTAAGAAAAAATCTGCAAGAAGAAGAAGGCTATCAACATATCTTTCCTATAAACGACAAAGCTCCGGTGGTGAACGGGCATGTCAATCTAGTTTGAGGGTCTAAAGACGTTGGAGGAAATGCTTTATTAAAAAGGAAATGGGGAGAGAATTTCTAACAGGTCAAAAATGCGGGCTAGATTAGAAGGAATATTACGTTTTGTACAAGGAGTATGTATAGGGTTGACCACTAAAAAGAGATTATCTAAAGAGGGGTTCCACTGGAGACCCAAAACTTTTACGGTAAGATCAGAAGAATCCTCAAAGCAATGCGGTTGCAAACACCGATGAGAAGCGAAAATGCCGTTAAGTAAATTGGGATGATTACTAGACCATTTGTGCAGGTCGAAGTCCCTCGTTTCAAAAGGGCTACAAGCTGCACTGTTAAATTCAAGGCGGATTTAAAAGTATCTTGACCTGTCACTACGTCATCAATATAGGTATGATGACGAAGAGCGAAAGCGGCTAGAAGAAAGAGTCCAGCTTCAGCATCGGCAAGTTGCAAAAAAGTACGTATGGAAAGAAATGAAGCGCAGTTGACCCCATAAGTAACGGTATGAAGATGAAAATTCTGGATAAAATTATCAGGAGAGAAACCCTACACAATCCGTTGATAATCACTCTGATTGGATGCAATAAGAATTTGCCGATACCTTTGACGAATATCTGCAGTGAGGACGTAACGATGCTGACGCGAAATTGTAATAACACTTTAGTGAGGCCTCTTTGCAATTTGGGACCAATTAATAAATGATCATTCAGCGAACCTCCGGAAATACATTGGGCGGAGGCATTAAAAACCACGCGAAGCTTAGTGCTAACATTGTTAGGTTTTATAACACAATGATGACGTATATAATTAGAATGATCAAAGTGACTTTTATTAGGGATAGGCTGCATGTGTTGAAGATTGATGTATCCTTGAAGAAAATCTTTACATTGTTGATATGCAAGGGGCTGTTTGAGAATGCGTTGTTCTAAGGAAAGAAATCTTTGTGTTGCTAAATCACGGCTTCCGGTAGATGTAGGAGCAGCATCCTTAAATAGCAAAGAAACTACAAAACGGCTTTGATCTGTCCGCGTATGAGTTTCTTTGAAAATAATTTCAGCTTTCTTTTGCGCTACTGAAAGGATTTCGACATCGGGAAGTGATTCAACCTCCCAAAATTTTGCAATAATTGGTCTGTAGAGCAAAGTAAAGCTGTAACCTGCGGGGTGCTTGACGCGTGAATCGATCACATTAAAATATATCCGAAAACGGTATTCATGCCTATGGGTGTATGGTGTTCAACAGGAACACGATCATTTACTAAAATTTGTGGAAAAACATCGGCCCCTAGTAATAAATCTATAGGACCGGGTTTTGAAAACCGTGGGTCGGTTAACTGAGTGTTATGTAATGGCGGTAACTGGTTGACGTTGACGCAAGTGGTAGCAAAGTTTTCACAAATCTTAGGTAAGACTATTGCGTAAATGTTAAAAAAATGATTCACTTTGTTCACTAGTTTAATAAAGACAGAAACAGCGCCGTAAGTAGCCACGGTCATAGAGCTAAACCCGTTAAGGGTAAGAGGTGACGAGTAGGTTTTAAACTTAAGTGCTTAGCACATTGTTGAGTAATAAATGAAGTCATACTACCGGTGTCGAACAAGCAGCAAAACTTTTTAAAATTACCGAAACGATTATGAACTTCAATTCGCGCAGTAGATATAGGAATTATTGGTAGCAGAGGAGAAACGACTCACTCATGGAAATCCGCAGGTACTCAAAGCGGAGGGGAAAGATAGCTTGCAAATATTTTGTTTGGCGTAATCAGACGAGGCGGTATAAGCTGTAGTACAAATACTACTTTTTAAAAGCGATTCTAATGGGAGGTTAAAATGTAGCGAGGTATGATGCCAGAGGCTACACATGCGACAAGTCATAATCGATTTACACTTGAAAAAAGTATGCGAACTGCTTAGACAGTTTATGCAAAGTTTACGTTCTTCTACAAAATTATAGCGGTCGTTAGGGGTTAATTCTAAAAAGGCTCGGCATTTATATAGCGGATGGTTAACTTAGCAATGCGGGCACTTAGCAACACGATTAGTAGTACGGACAAACACTGAAGCACTGGGACGTGCGCCTGGTCGGCTCTGCGCGTGGACACTTTTGTTCCTGTCTGATTTCTGATTTAGAGATAAGTTGTTTAGTGATTTACATGTTTTGTTTAGAAATGTATTGATTTCAGTATAAGTAGGAATAGTGGCGGAATCGTGCTGCAACTCAAAACCTCGAGCTGTGTGTACGTCCAGTTGATTTAAGAGCATCTGAACTAAAATAAACCTCCACTCCTTAACCGGAAGATCAAACTTTTTTAAGGCTTCCAAATTATCGGTAAAAGCCTCGACTAATTTTTGTAAACCAGAGAGGTTATCAGAGTGCAGTTTTGAATAATTGCCCAAATTTGCCCAATACGCACTCGTAATGTGGCGGATATTTTTAAATTTAATGCGCAGTTTATTGTACGCGAGTGTACAATGACTTTCAGTTAAATCAAAATTTTTAGTAGCAGCCGGACCCTGCAGAAGTTATTTTAAATACGCGAATTTGTTTATTGGTGACAATTCCGGGTTAGTATGTATGATGGAGTCGTATAAATCAATGAAACATCTGAACATGAAGAAATCGTCCCCAAAGGAGGGGACCTGCATGAAGGTAAATTTATTTTCGATTTTGGGTGAGTGGCAGAAACAATAGCGCTAGGTTCTGGCGGTTTAGATTCAAAAAGTTTCATTTTGATCGACTTGATTAAATAAAAGGTACTATCAAACGTTTTTCTGATTTTATCTTCAACATCAAACAAATCTTCCACGTTTTCATTCGTGGCGGTCAAGGAGATAATGTTATTGTGACTTTGATAGAAGGCTTCTTCTAATTTAACCATATTCTCAAGGTGCGATTTAAATAAAAATTGTATTCGGCATTAGAAGCGGCCGAATGCGTGATTACTTGTATTTCTTGAAAATTTTGAATCTGCATGTATCGTGAAAATTTCAACTTTTTAAGTTTATCTGCCATTTTAAATAATAGCTAAAGCGCAAATTTTTTTTAAAAATTTTATAGAAAATTGGTACGACAAAATACTCTTAAACTTTATCAATTTAGGCACCAATTAAATAATCGTAGGTATATGTAAATAGATGTAAATACAAACAAATCAATGAACTTTGTATCAAACACGATAGCAAGTGGGAATGAATGGAATTCAAGTAATATAACATTTGTATCATCAGGACAATATGTTTTATAACACAAACTTGACCTCAGGTAAATAATTAATAATTATGTTTTGAATTATAGTACTAATATCTGCTACTGGCAATATCTGACTCAACAAGAATCAAAATTTGAATGTTGAGTACATAAAAAGATATTCAGGAGAGAAAAACCTGAGTATAACCAAACAGATATTAAACAAATGCGGCTTTCAATATTTTTATCTGATGCCCAGTTAGAGCGGTGAAGATTCTTGGATCCAGAACATTTATTACTACACACAAAAGATAATATAAAGCGATGAGGTAGTCCTATACGGGGACTGACCTCCGAAACAGAAACTTATCGTCCAAGCGGTGACAATAGACTGTGTTAAGCCGCGTAGTCACCAAAACATATGGCAAACAAGATAGAACATTGAAGGTAAAAACGCGACCGTGTTTATCAAATTTAAATAAAAGAGCAGATATTACCATTAACAAATAAACTGAAATTTTATAGTAATAATATGAAGAAACTAAATGAATATATACAGGGTTGGACGGAACAATGTTAATGGTCATCTTTTAATGGTAGCATAATTTTTCTCTGTGCTATTGAGAATTCTTAAACAAAAATTAATAGGTTTGTAATTTTGCGCTAAAATTTCGCCACTGGCAATTCCTGAAACGTCTGTGGTTATTTGAAACGTTCTTCCTAAATTGGGGTTTACCATTGGGGCATTAGTTAACAGTTCTTTACAATGTTAGAAAGCAGCTAAATCGTTTTGATTTTAGAGTCTATCTCTGTTTTACGGTTTAGGCATTTTGTAAAAAATTGTATCATTTTTGAAATGTTCTTGATGAATCGTCTATAATATTCTATCAATCCTAAGATAGATTAAATTTTTCGAGGGTTTTCTGTAAGGGGTATTTTTTAACGACCCCGATTTCATCGGGGTTTTGTTTATTACCAACTGATGTTACTATATGACTTGGAAAGGCTACTCCTGTACGTAGAAATTCCGATATATCCAAATAAACTTTTAAATTAAATTGCCTAAATTTTTCAAAAATTTACTTAATATAAACAGTATTCTTGCAACAATTTTGAACTGTGTACACGATACCTTATGTGTAAAAAAATTCTTTTAAAATATTGTCCATGACACGCTGAAATGTGATAGCTGCATTTCATAACCCAAAAAGCATTTTACTGTGCTTATGGCCGTTACTGTTTGAAAAAGCAGTATTTTCGTTTGGGTCGAGGTAAATTTCTAGTTGACGGAACTCTGGTGCGAGATCGATTGTCGATAATACTCACATTTTCCTATAATATCTAGAAATTCTTCGATTCTAAGTAAAGAGTACCTATCTTCAATGGTTTTTGACTTAGTTGTTAAGTAATCTATGACCAACGTCACATTTTCTTCAATTAGCGTAAGATTATTTTGAACCATCCACACAAGTGAACTGTATCTGAAATGTTCTTGGGGATATAATTCTATTGTTTGTGGGTTTCAGGATCTGATTTTAAATCTCGGTTTTAAGTGAAAAGGATAACGAAATGATTTGCAAAATATACTTCACATCAGTTTACATATGTGTAAAAAGTGCTAGAAGGAGTATTCTGAGAATTTTTATTAAAAAATGTCTTTGTATTTTTAACATATACGTATAATTTTGGCTTTTCCTTCAATAAAAAGGTACTTTGTTCTAACTAGGTTGGAAATACTTAATTCAGTAAACCGTATCGTTGAATTTTTCTTTACGTTATCAAAAATGAGTTGCACATGTAATTGATGATTAACATTAATTTCTTTATGGGCTTATGGCGTTCTTCTTTAAACGGTACAATATAAAATCCGTTTTCAGAAAAAGCAATTGATTCTTGAATAACAACAGGGTCGATTTTCAAATCGGGGGTTAAAACTCGGTCTTTGCCTATATTAAAATCTATTTTTAAGTGAGTGGTAACTTTTAGCTTAAATTGATGACAATGATGAGAGTTTAGTTCTAAAACGAATGGAATTTATTTTTGCCTTGTGTCTAAAATTTCTTTATTATAGTCTATCTTAGCTGCTAATCTTTTAAATTCAGTACTTCCTAATAAAGCGTTGAAACGTTCGTGCTAATCTATTATTTAAAAGTTGATTTCGCGTTTAGTTGCGTAATCTTGTAATGAAAAAAAAATGTTTTGATTGTCACTAATTGCGTTGTGTAAGCTTCTAAGGGCAAAAGGTTCATAAAAAAAATCTTTAAAATATTTAAAAGTTGGTTTGGAGTTTATAATTGTAGTGGATGTTCTTGTGTCTATAATGATTTTTAAATTGAAATGTGGAATAATTATTAACGGAAGTTTTGGTTTAGTAGTTATCGTATTCAAGTTGAAAGAAATTGTTCCGAATTCGGTATCGGAAGATTTTCATCACTATTTTCAGTTCTTGGTCAAAATCTGTCTCATCATAATTGGTGTTTTTATATTTTGTTGGATCGTCACAGTACGGTTGCTATACATTATGAAGTTCTTCGGGTTGTATTCTAACGCTAGTGTTTTGTTGACGATATCCAGGATTTTTGCTGTTACATGTTTACCTTCTACCTCTCTTCTAGTAACTTTTGTCATATTATATTAATTTGGTATTACATATATTTGACTCTACTTATTAATCGTTTCGTCCGATACTTTTATTTCGACGTTCTTGTGCTCCTCAAAATCAGAATATACTTGAACTATGTCACTTGTTGGTTTGTGCTTGGTTCACTATAGGTGGTTGGTCGTTTGTTTCATTTTCGTGTACTTGTTAAAAAATTCAAAAATATATCCATTCCAGCCTTCTGGATTATTAGTAAAATTATTGTCATCTACTAGTACGTTTATTGCGTTTTATGACAAACAGTCGATGTTTGCGTTGTGGTTATCCTTTTGTAAGTAACGGTAGTAACGGTATACTCAAACTCAAGTAATCTTAATTACCATCTTGTTAATTTCGAATGTAGTTTCATAACACCGTAAAGCCATGTTAAGGATATGCCGCCAGTGACTATGATAAAATTTTGGGCTTAAGTGTAAGGTCTTAAATGTATAAATGCTCCAATATTTATTAAAAGTTCTCCTATTATAACCAAATAACTCATTTCCTTATCGTTTTCGTATTGTTTTAACTGCAAAGATTAATACGCTACTAACGCTAAGGGGAACTATAATAATTATTTAATGCTACACAAGGAAACAAATAAGTAACAACGTCGTCAGCTGCGGGAGTAACGTATTCAATATATCACGACTAGACTCGACGGTGAGTGGGGGTGAGAATCTTTTATCGTCACTGACATATAATACCGACGGATAACGCAAGTCTAAGAGAGCGCCACCTAAATCGAAATCAAGACTACGCTCAAGGTTGTTTAACGGCCATTGGTTTTCAGGTAATTTCAATTTCAATTAATATCATGCCTATTGATTTCTCAATTGCGACAAATCCTAGGAAACGTTACCTGATTATAGTTTCTGTTTTTGAGTACTAATCGGTTTGATTTATCAAAATGTATCTAATTAACATGGTCATTTGCTCAATCTTGCTAGCATTAGGAATGCAATCAAAGAAAACGGCATAATATATCGACACTTTAGCCTTTTGTAAATTAGGACACTATATTATCTATGATACTAATCTAATCAGCTCATTATGAATGGTTTTGCTTAGATAAGTTATCTACATAACTTTTTCCTTAAAATTCTCCGGACGTGTTCTTTCATCACTTAATCAAATTCCGCATGGATCCGAATTGATTTTGAAAAATTGTAATTATGATGTTTGTATAATTTACCTGTTTTATCTTAGAACGCCAAGCAACTTTCTACCACAATTTTGATGATTAGACAGGATTTACACTAAAACTATAGTACAGTGATTTATTTTGGATTAGGCGAGTCTTTTGCTTCTGCACCTATGGTTAAAAATAATTTTAACCTATGATAAAGATCAAACCATGATGTTTTGCTCTCTAAGTGATTTTTGAAGTTTCGTATGGTTTTAACATATCACGAGGCTAGGGATGGCCACGGGCCCGGGCTTTGGCCCGGCCCGGCCCGAAGCCCGGCCCGAATATCAAGCCGGGCTTCGGGCCGGGCCGGCAAAATTTTTTTCGGGCCCAAGCCGGGCCAAGCACGTGTCGGGCCCGGGCCGGGCCGGGCCAGACTGCTCAAGCTTTTCGGGCTTTTCGGGCTATTCGGGCCGGCCCGAAGTTTATATAACAAAATATAAAATTTTTCAAATAACTGATTAAACTTTTATGCTCGTTCATGTCGAAATATAAAAAAATGGGGATTCAATTATAAAAATTAGATAATTTTTCAATTCTGAATTTTTCACCTCCTAAAATTGTAGAAACTATTTTATTGTTTTTATTGAAAAACATTTCTTAAGGTGTAATGGAAACAACCTGCAATCCGTTTTGATTAAATGTTTATCAACACGATTTTTTAGATCAATAATTCCTGGATGCACAACAATTGAAGATACATGCACTTAAATCAAAATAACCATCTGTTAAAGCACCATTTATATATGCCATAAAATACAGGATGTGCTATTCAAAATAATTAATATGACAGATATTTGCAAGACTTCAAAACTATTTTAGCTATAGTTTCGCCTTGTTCGGTAACTCCTACACAAAGTTTCAATTTGCCAGTAAAATTGTAGTTTTTAAAATACTTTTAATGGATGTGGAATACCCTGTATACGTCTTTTTTTATATTAAAGAGCTAGATTCTTTGTAAGTATATGTTATTATTTTACTCAATACGTAGCAGATTCTCTATATACGGCGAAAGCAGTCTTTCCATACTTTTGAAGAACCCTGCATATATTATTATTGAACATTTTGATAGATATGATTCTCGGCATTTTTTTCATAATAATTAAGATTTCCAGTAAAGCATGCGGTAAAAAAATATTCATAGACAACAAAGTAATGTCTACCTGATACGAGAGACTTGAATAATCAGTTCTCTGAACGGATGCTAGCACATTCTCGAAATGTAGACCTATACACAAGCAATCTGTAAAATGGAAATTGACAACGTTCTTTGTTTAGAATATGAGGAAACAATATTCAGTCGTATATTGAATACTTCCTTTGAAATATGTTACTATATACTAGTAGTAGTACATGAATTCTAAAATGCATTTTGTTACTTAAGGTTGAAGTTTGACGCAAACCACCTTCTATTTTGGATTGCCTGTGCAAGTGTGCATCATCTCCAAATACCTTTGAGATTCTTCGAGGTTAAAATGATACTATAAATTATAATTTATTAAGGTTGATATATTCAACTTTTGTAGAAAAATATAATAATAGTAAAGAAGTATTTTATACAACTGAAAATACATATATTAACAAATGATACGTTCCATTTGGATGTTGAAAAATCTATACATCTCTTAAGGTTTTAGTTACATTCCGGCCCGAATCCATCCCTACACGAGGCCAAGTAGCTGAATCGGAAGCCAAGATTTTTTCAGGGTTTATAGCTGTAGATTTAAAACTAGAAGCTGTTAAGGAACTGTTGTTAGTTTCCTCCGCCCATGTGAATGCAACTGAAGAATTAAATGCTACTGACAGAGGTAACCTTGAGCAATAGCTAAACTTTTAAAAATTTATAGAAATAATTCGTTTGAAGTACAACGTCTTAACATGTGCTAAACAAATTGCGTAACACAACCTCAGCAGGTCGCTCTTGCATGGATTTACCATTGTAAGATTATAAA
The DNA here is from genome assembly GCA_036346225.1 of Platerodrilus igneus. Lineage (NCBI taxonomy): Eukaryota > Metazoa > Arthropoda > Insecta > Coleoptera > Lycidae > Platerodrilus > Platerodrilus igneus. Next base: position 1,395,235 of record JARFIW010000735.1, read on the forward strand.
TTGTTGGCCATCATACGGATGCTAGAGAAATCAAAGAAAAGACGACTACGTTTTTGAATTACCAGTTATGTATTGGAAAATCATAGGATTTAAGTATAATAATAAAAATATATTAAATGCTTATCGTTCACTATAATGCAAATGAATACTTTTTATTAACACGAAGGCTTTCTAGTGATATCTTTTTAAGTAACTACGAGCTGCTTATTCTCACATTAATTTTCTACATAGTATTGATATAATTCCAATGTAGGTATATATAAAGTAGATATTATGCAGATTCTCATCAGTTTTGCAATCTCTTAATTACAAGAACTTTTGATAAGAAAAAAAGTTTCCCTATTAATAAGAAGCGCAGAACAATTTTATCCGTATTCCACCTGTAGCTCAAATAATTGCAATATTGGAGTTGATATAAGTAATATTTAAATGTGAAAGTTTAGTAAAAGCACAACCCCTCAAAATAAATTTTAAAAACCTTCCAGCAAGGGACTTAATTAATTTAGACGCAGCCGTACCGGATACTGTAGCATTCTTGTGTCGTGCAAAAAGGCTTTTGTTTAAACGGTTTACTAAGGGCAACTTACCAAAACTAACATTGTTTTAGCTTCGAAGTAGACAAGTCAATTTAATATTTAATTTGAAAAACAGATTGTCAATGCTGGATTCGAAGGCAAACAATGATTTAAGAGAGAGATGGAAGGATTCAAAAACACAAAGCAAACAGGGAAATCAAACAAAAATTTTCGAAACTCTTAAGGCAATATATTATAGCAAACGATGAAGATAATATTAATGTAAGTTTCAACATTCTATAACTGTTATGGTTTATTTATTAAACTGTTTACTTTACTGATTTATGGAGTTGACCTACTGATTTATTTACTTGTTAATTAACTATTGAAAAAATTTTAATACGATGCCGCAGTGGATATTTTTAAGTAAATTATTCATTTAAAATTCAAGTTTTGTCTAATTTATTCTCTAAAATATGTATATCTGTACAGTTCGAAGTTTGAAATTATAATGGTCAAACACGATGGCGAAAAAAATAGTCATCATTTAAGTACAATATATTTAGACCCAGTTTCAAATTTTTAAAGAAACCCTTACACTTTAGGCATGCTTTATATGAATATTAGAAACCCCTTACTACGTTTGCTGGTAAGAGAGATGAAACTTTCAATTCTATTTTCTCACGGGCAGTACTAAACAATACAAGGTAGGGTTTACTACTTGTAGGAATCCGCGGAGAATTAAACATTGGATAACATTAGAGACCTATTGAAGTTAAAGTTTTATCACAAAAGGCACACCAACTACTTGATGTAGAATATGTTATCCCTATGACCAAATAGAGGAGAACACTATCATTCTGCCATGCGTTGTCAAGAAGCGGTAAGTTTAATATTTACAAAACTGAATTCTTCAAATTTAACTATCACAGAGAAATTTTACAATTCAAAGACTATAATAATCTAACACTTAAAATATTTGTTAAAAGCTCAAATTCTCAACTACAGACTAACGTTAGACAAAGAAACCCAGATTCATTCGAAACTGCATTAACTGAGTCATAGATTAACGAAAATCTTTAATATTAGACTAATCAAAATAATTTAATTAATGCACCTACTAAGACCAGGCGCAGAGTAGTTTCTAGAGCAAAAAAATATACACCTGTCGCTAACAAATCATTCTATAGACCTGGTTTTAACCTAAATTTCCACATACGACGGTTCTGTGCCAACCCACTAATAGAGCATTGCTGAAGTACCGATAAACATAAAAAATGAGAACGGTATAGCAGATTTTATAAAATGTAACAAAGAACTATAATCTTCCAGAGCACTATAGGATATCGAAATCTGTTTTGAGTTGGCCACAATTATCAACAGCAACTAAAAGGAAGCGAAACTAAAGTATACGAAACCGTTATTCATTGAACAACTGGCAGAGGAAACGTAGATTTTGCAAACAAACAACGTAAATAAATATAAAAATAAATATAAATAAATATAAATACAAGATAACAAATGTTAGAATTTGCACATTTGAATATTATTATTAAGCATATCTGGTGTTTGTAAAACTCCTCTAAAAAATTGGTAAACAAACATACACTAACTTTTTGTCTTTAAACAATTTGGGCCAAAAATCTCGAAAGAAATTGGACAAACTTAACAATTTGTTCTAAATGGAAACTAAATCAAGCATCAAGAGACATTACATCAATGCAAATATTTCACAATCTTGCTAATGAATGCATGAGTTTTAACGGTTTTCATTTAACTTATCACATAGAACAATAGAACTTGATTTCTAGTATGAAACTGTGTAATTAAAATAGCGTAAATGATACATAGACGTCACGTTGGAGAACTTAAATGCTCTAAAAATGAAGATGAGCGTTACGGAATATTAAACTGTAACAAGATGTTAGCGTCAATATTTAATATCAATGTTTTTTAAATCACGATATTGTAAAATTGTATCATTGATTAATATATTTGAACAAACTTTAAAGCTTATGTAAATTCCTTGTCGTATACTATCATTTTATCAAAATCTTGTGGGAATCTTCCATAGTAACATAACAATTCTAAAAACTACTTGATTGTCTTAGGAGTCTCGAATATAGAGAAACTTTTCGTTGCCAATATTTTTTCAAGGATTTTTCAACTCTGTTTAGCGCTATAACGTGACTCAAATATTGTGTTTGGGGCACTAAAGCCTGATACGTTGAGTTTAACATTAAGTTACTCTGTCTTCAACTTCCGAATGCATTTCTAAGTTTTCATACGTGCTTTTGGTGGAATGTGTTGAAGATTATAATGTTACCTATATAAGACAGGCACGTTACAATTTAAAATCCTTTTAGCACGCTGTTCATGACTATTTCGACAGTTTATGGCTAATTTTTAATTGTACCGATAGTGACCTGCTTCTACGTTATGGAGCTAACCTAGATTTGCAAAAATCCACGGACAAGATCTAGCGTCAAAAGGTAGTTTGCTTCTTCCAGCTTGTAGAAGGTATCTCTATGATTTAGCAGGGCGTACCTATCATCAAATGTCCTTCCGTTCGGCTTTCTGCAATCTACTACAAGTGTCCATACTTTTCCAGCTGTGCCAACTTACTTGGATACTAGCAATAAGGAATGCGACCAGAGTGATTTGATGTTTATGGCACCTTGATTAAGCACATCCTCTGAATTTCAGTAAGCCTATAGCATTTGGTGAAAATAGAATTGTCGTCATTTAATTGTGTGTGGCCGCGCTTTTGTTAGTAACTCTTAGTGTTTCTATATCGCAGTAAAATGAATCGTCGTATTGGTAGCAAAATTTTCTTATTGTATCTTTCCTTTCTTTGTTGCAATAGTTTAGTCTAACATTTTTAAGTTTTTTTTAAAAGATGTTTTTATAAAATATCTTGATCTTTACCTATTTCCATCTTGCATACAAAATCTACATTTCCTCTGCCAGTTGTTTAGTGAATAACGGTTTCGTATACTTTAGTTTCACTTTTTTTTAGTTGCTGTTGATAAGTGTGGCCAACGCAAAATAGATTTCGATATCCTATAGTGCTCTGGAACATTATAGTTCTTTGTTACATTTTATATAGTCCGCTACACCGTTCTCATTTTTTATGTTTATCGGTACTTCAGCAATTCTCTTTTGGTGGGTTGGCACAGAACCGTCGTATATGGAAAGTTACTAAAATTTAAGTTAAAACCAGGTCTATAGGATGGTTTATTGTTAGCGATAGGTGTATATTGCTTCGCGTTGTTAAAATTTGTACAAACTACTCTTCGCCGCGTCTTAGTACGTGCATTTATTAAATTATTTTGATTAGCCTAATATAAAAAATTTTCTTCATCGATGACCTAGTTAATGCAGTTTCCAATGAATCTGGGTTTCTTTGTTTAACATTAGTCTGTAGTTGAGAATTTGAGCTTCTAACAAATATTTTAAGTGTAAGATTATTATAGTCTTTGAATTGTAAAATTTTTCTGCGATAGCTAAATTTGAAGAATTCAGTTTTGAAAATATTAAACTTCCCGCTTCTTGACAACGCGAGTTAAGGTTCGGGCCTTTGGAGCGGTGTTTTTAAAAACAATTCCGAAGACTTAACAAATTTATTTTAACTTAAAACAGAAATTACAATGGAATTTTGAATAACTTGTAAAATAACTTTCATACAAAAAACATTTAATTAATAGTAATAAGGTGAGTACCTTGAACAACGAAGTATGTAGTTCGAAGACTGACTGCCGGAACTTGAGCTCCCGGGCTTTTTATAATAACCTGCCCCTCACACGGCTGTGGGAACTTGCAGATCTCATGTCTGCTTTTCTCTTAATTGTACACTTTATTACAATGTAACAATCTTATTTCTAAGTAATTGTGGTATGTTAACCGCCTGTGACCTGCCACCTACAGTGTCACTGCCCTCTCGGATGCAAAGTTGCATGTCCGTTCTCATGAACTGTCGATAACCTCTCTGGGTTATTCTTGTATTACATTGTTGCAATGAACTTATACTTTATTTAACAATTTCTAATAATTCCTATTAGATTCAATATATTCAATACATATAGATAATTGGGGGATATATAACTCGCGTGGCAGAATGATAGTGTTCCCCTCTTATTTGGTCACAGGGATAACATATTCTACATCAAGTAGTTGGCGTGCCCTTTGTGGCAAAACTTTAACTTCAATAGGTTTCTAATCTTATCCAGTGTTTAATTCTCTGTGGAATCCTACAAGTAGTAAACCCTACCTTGTATTGTTTAGTACTGCCCGTGAGAAAATAGAATTGAAAGTTTCATCTCTTTTACCAGCAAACGTAGTAAGGGGTTTCTAAGATTCATATAAAGCATCCCTAAAGTGTAAGGGTTTCTTTAATAATTTGAAACTCAGTCTAAATATATTGTAATTAATTGGTGACTAATTTGTTTCGTCATCGTGTTTGACAATTATAATTTCAAACTTCGAATTGTACATATATACCTATTTTAGAGAATAAATCTGTAGGAACCTGAATTTCAAATGAATAATTTACTTAAAAATATCCACTGCGGCATCGTATGAAAATTTTTTCGATAGTTAATTAACAAATAAATAAATCAGTAGATCAACTCCATAAATCAATAAAAAAAACAGTTCAATAAATAAACAATAAGGGTTATAGAATGAAGAAACTTACATTAATATTATCTTCATTGTTTGATATAATATATTGCCTTAAGCGTTTCGAAAATATTTGTTTGATTTCCCTGTCTGCTTTGGCTTTTTGAATCCTTCAATCTCTCCCCTAGATCACTGTTTGCTTTCGAATCCAGCATTGACAATCTGTTTTTCAAATCAAATACTAAATTGACTTGTCTTCTACGAAGCTAAAACAATGTTAGTTTTGTTAGGTTGACCTTAGTAAACCGTTTAAACTTAAGATTTTCCAATACATAACTGTTAATTCAAAAACGTAGTCGTCTTTACTTTTATTTCTCTAGCATCCGTATGACGGCCAACAATTTATAATCGCACAATGGTAAATCCATGCAAGAGAGACCTGCTGAAGTTGTGCTACGCAATTTGTTTAGTACATGTTAAGACGTACTTCAAAAACGAATTATTTCTATAAATTTTTAAAAATTTAGCTATTGCTCAAGGTTACCTCTGTCAGCAACATTTAATTCTTCAGTTGCATCCTCATGGGCAGAAAACCAACAACAGTTTCTTAACAGCGTCTAGTTCTAAATCTACAGCTACAACTTCAAACCCTGAAAAAATCTTTGCTTCCGATCCAGCTACTTGGCCTGATAGTTTGAAGATCAAGAAACAATATTTCTAGTAAAAGCAGCTCTGCAAAGTACATATATCCATATATTTGTACATCTAAACTATCTAAATGAGTTATAACTGGAACACATTCGTGATATTTTAAAATCATACGAAACTTCAAAGACCGCTTAGAAAGCAAAACATCATGGCTTGATCTTTGTCAGAGGTTAAAATTATCTTAAACCATAGATGCAGAAGCAAAAGACCCGACTGATCCAAAATAAACCACCGTACCTCAGTTTTAGTGTAAATTTTGTCTAATCATCAAAATTGTGAAAGAAAGTTGCTTGACGGTCTAAGATAAAACAGGCAAATTATACAAACATCATAATAACAATTTTTCAAAATTATTTCGGACCCTAGCGGAATTTGATCAAGTTATGAGAGAACACGTCCGCAGAATTTTAAGAAGAAAGTTATGTAGAGGACATCAAAGCAAAACCATTCATAATGAGCTGATCAGTTTAGTATCAGATATAATTTATTGTCCTATTTTACAAGAGGCTGACTGAAGTGCCAATATATTATGCGGTTTTCTTTCATTGCATTCCTAATGCTAGCAAGATCGAGGAAATGACCATAATAATTAGATATGTTTTGATCAATCAAACCGATTAGTACTCAAAAACAGAAATTACAATCAAGTAACGTTCTCTAGGATTTGTCTCAATCGAGAAATTTTTGGCAAATATTAACTGAAATTATCCTGGCAGAAATAGATAAATTAAAATTGCCTTTACTGAACAATAGGGCACAGCGTATGGCAGTGGGTCTAACGTGAAAGTTTCTCGTGCTGGTGATCAAGCGATATTTGTTAATGTTCCCCACCTTGCGATTATTTGTCGTGTTTAAACATATAGATTTCTTATCATTAAAACCACCAAGTGGCATAAGATGGAAAAGTCGGATAGATGCAAAGTCGATAAGATATATAATGGGTAATATTTATTATACGTTGTTGAACATATATGAAGATCCCAATTTGAATCTTTGTGCACAAGATGACGCATCTAGTTTATTTAACCATATCAAACAATTTAAATTTTTATGCATTTGCTCACACTAGGAATTCATATTATTTAAAGCTTACAAAACTTACGGTATTGATTTGATCTGCATGAAATTACTTTTTTAATGTATACAAATAAATGTGCACCCATAAATTAAAAACCTTGAAAGTAATGATTGTGTTAAGTTGCCAGAGCATTGTTGGTAATAAAAAATTCTTTAAATATCCTAGAGCAATAGACTAATGTTAAAAGAAACTAGATTATACGGAGCCCCAACATACGTGTCTAGCCTCTGTAACTAGAAATTACCTCAACGCAAACTCCCTAGGGTGAAAATTAACAATTAAGGAATTACATAATTGGCAAAGTTAAAGGTAGCAATTATCAATTACACTAATTGATATTCGGCGGATATTCGTGAATAGAGTCGTCACGAACTATGTTGTGAAAAAGAATTTGTAAAACTGAAAGTATCTCAAACTATTTTTTGCATTCTACTACGTCGAAGAACGAGAATTTTACACACCTCTGTGCATCCCCTGATCAACGCGCTTCTTAGTGCGGCATTGAACTGTAATATAAATGCTATATCGTATCTAAATACACAATGAGTAGCGCTGATTTAAGGTTACGGAGGAGTCTCCGTTATTCGCTATCCTTTGCACAAGGTGGGGAAACTCAATTCATTAGGCAAGAACTACGACAAGCCCTATTTTTCACGCAAATGTTCCAATATCACGTATGTGCAAAAGCGACAGATATACACATCAGCTACATCACATCTCTATATTTACGATTCAAATAGTTGTTCGTCGCCCTCAACTTCTTTTTATATACACATATTAAGTGGAATATAAATAGTCGTCATATATAATGGCAGCATAGTCCAAACTTATACACACATACACAACCGCACACATGCACACATATACACGTATGTATATATATATTGCTGTGATAAGGGGTTGTTTAAGGGTGCACTTTATAGTAAAGGTCATTTAGGAATGAGTAATTACAATAAGCAGCAGAAAACTGCACTTATTTAGTGAAGAATTGAGAAATAGACATAGTTTGCAAATAGTAGGCAGTCAGCACCCTGTATATAAAGTATAAATAGCTTTAAGCGACGCAGATAAACCTAGGAGGACGCATAGTTGGCGTAGGAATGAGAAATACATTCATTAAGTAAATAGTAAATATTAAATACCCTGTAGATAAAGTTGTAGTTAATTTAGGTAAAGCAAGTAATGATATTTTTCAGTGGAAGCACGCGTATATTTATAAATAAATGATAAAGTGTAATTAGACACACATTCAAAAAGAGTTCCAGACGATTAGATTAATACGGGGATAGAAATAGAGCTTCAGGTAGCTAATATAAATGCGTACAAATATCTAACCATTTTGATAAGAAAGCAGATTAAAAATTGCGTGAATCGCATGTAAATATGAAAATTTAAAGTCGAACTGCATCAGTTGTTTATGGAAAGGCAATTAGATCTATCAAAACACAGCATGTTGAGAACGAAGGACAGCTGCAAGCAGGTTATGAATCGTGGAGCATTACATCAGAAACTGCTTTAAATGTAATTATTTGATTGGTCAGAAATAAGCGACGAGTTCTAGACCATACCCACTGATGGAGTGGGAATTCAATAATATATTAGCAAGCACCGTGATAACGAAGTTAGTTTTGAACTCAACAAAGGCCGAAGTGCGCCCTGATGAAATAAAATAATACGTAAATTTTAAAAGTGAAAGATAAAAATAAGTGCCAAGATGAAAACTATAATTGCCGATTAAAAACGTAAGTACATTTTTAAGGAATTTATTTTTAAACTAAAACATAAAAATAATAGGGCTCTGAAGTCCGGGGGAAAAACCAGTGATACAATTCTGAAGTACGGGGGGTGAAATAAACTACAATCTGATGTACGGGGAAAAATAAACTACAATCTGAAGTACGGGGATAAACAAACCACAATTCGAAGTCTGAGGTAAATAGACTACGATTTCAATGTCCAAGGGGAAAATACAGTAATACAATTTTGAAGTCCAGGGGAAAATACAGTAATGCAATTTTGATGTCTGGGGGAAGAATAATACAATTCGAAGTTTGAGAAAATTGAATGATAATAAGAAGAAGTTTGATATAAAACGACAATAAATTGGGGGTGCATAAATTAATAATGTTAGTCCATAGTGTAATGGCAATAATTTAAATGAATTGGGGAAGATAATTTTTATTTCAAATGCAAGCGTCGATGTGAAGAAATAAACCAGTTCAGATTTTTTTAGTTATAAGACATTTTGTTTTCTACATATTTTTTTATTTTGAATTTGCTTAATATAATATGCTTGTGAAAAAGACAACAAAAGAAGTTGCATACGTATCAAATGAGTAATATGATAACAGGTTTAGAATATTCTACACTTTGTTGATAAAGATAATAGGTTTTTCTTTTTGGTAACTTTGGGTTTTGAGTAAATAGTAGATGATTTGTTAATAAATGAGATTTATAACAGTATCTAATTGAAAAGTGTATTTCAAATAAATTACAAGAGCTGTATGTACATAATATATTGGTTTCCTTATACAGAAAATCGAAATTAACTGAATTTTATAATTTCAAATAAATGCTAGCCGAGGTCATATGTAAATAGTTCAAGGAGGAGCTACGAATTTAATGGGAAATTGATAACAAGTAGGCGGTAACGTATCGAATTTTGCTATTGGCAGACAAGGTTGGTTCAATATAAAATCCAGTTAAGTTGATAGCAGTATTAATAAGACAGCCGGAGGAGGAGATAATTACAATCTTGTTTATTCATAGTAAATATTAAAATGGTCGTCCAATAATTTAGAGTACATAGCAAATTAATAAGGCGCACAACAAAAGGGCTCGAGAATTACAGTTCATAGCAATATATATATATATATATATATATATATATATATACGATATCGCCGTACTTGACATTTGTGCAACTATCAATTGCCTGCTGGTCGCCACCTCTCTGTGCTTTTAAAATAATTTAAAATTAACACAATCAAATTTATGCCTAATTACAGGCACAGCGTGAAACGACGGTATGATAACAAGCAGTGTTTACTCACTCCTCTGCAATACTCAATTCACCTGATTAAAACAAACGAAATTCACCAAAATTTGTACAATGAACTAAATAAAATTTTTGTCATATTACAATTTGCAAATCTGCGCTCTTTTTAATATCATTTACCTTTTATAGCACTTTTAAGTCAAAATAAAAAAAAATACCTATTGAATTACCTCTTTACGAAGATTATAGATTTTTTCATCTTTTTAAAGCAATTAAAGCCAGCAAAAAATTTATCTTACCACGAATGGTTTTGCTGAACGTTCAAAGAAACATCCCCCTTTTAAACATAATTCTATCATAATTATCACATGTAGATTTTTAAGCTTCCATCTGAATACACAATTATGTAAAATTACAAAATACTACGTGCTATAAATTGTAAATATTTCTGACCTTACAGTTCTCCTGTTTCTTTTTTTTCTGGAGGTGCCTGTCCCCAACTTCCCATTTGTTCTGAAACTCCCGACAATTCGGCTTAGAAATCACTCTTGATTATTATCTAGTAGCTTAGAGTCGTTTATTCAGGTGCTTAAAGTCGTTTAATCAGCAGCTTATGATGTTTACCAGCAACTTACAGTGTTTACTAGCAACGTAGAGTGTTTACCAAACACTTAAGTATTTACCAATGACATAGTGTGTTTACCAGGGACTTAGAGTCCTAGTTTAATAAAATAGGAAAGATTTCTATGTATAATAATTATTTCTGGACACGTTTATATCAACGGCAAAAATTCTATAAAAGTTTATTACAACACGCACTATACTCTTTATTTCACTTTATGTTTAAATTTCGTTAAATTCAACTTTTAAATTTAGAAACTTTCACTAAAATTTCTATTTACGTAATAGTCTTCTTTCAAAATAGCACAGTCGGCGCGTGGATTAGAAAACAAATTTCCTTTAATTGTTTCGTCAGTTTTATAAAATCAATTTCCTTCTCGAATATTCCACGCGTTCTTATTGGTTGACGGAACGCTATCGGTTGTTTGTACGTGGTAAAGGCGTTTCAATTATGGTTATATCTGCAACGTGTTGGATTTTGAATGATCTAAAATATACATTCTAAACTGCACGTATATCGAACTTTCTAGAGGGACTTGATTAACAAATGGTATCAAATATGGCATTTCATGTACATTCTAAATTGCACGTATTACGGTCGCCTCAAGAACCATAATTTATGAAATATGCTTGTTTTTTAGTGTTTGACCGTTACAAATTAGTATAAATTACACGCATTTATTAGTTTCTTTCTCAACTATGTTTTGATTAAAATAAATTTTATTCCACGGTGATTTTTCTTGAAATATGTTGAATTTGTATGTGTTTTGAGCATAAGAATGTCCTTAAATGTACTAAAATGATCTAATTGCTTCAGCGGTTATTTATTTTAATAAAATGTAGTGAACTTATTACGCAATGAGCTTCCTTTGATTAATTTCAGCTTGTTATTGATTTTATACAGGAAGATTTGTATTTACTTTTCCGTAATGAATGAACTATGCACATTTTTGAGTTTATATGTGTGTTTTTCGTGTTGTTTATGATATTTACATGAGGTATTTCTTCCTTGTGAGCTAATATGACTTAATTAACCTTATAAGCATAGCAATATATATATTTATATATACATATATACATATATATATATATATATATATATATATATATATACATATACATATAGCTGTAAGCGTCATTAAAAGAGTGATAGATACAGCAATTTGTAAAACTTGAAATTTTTCACTTACCTTTCTGTTTAGCTTTGCCTGACCAGCTCAACGGAATTAACGGAGTTTTTAAAATAAAATCACACACAACAATATCACAAAGCATTTATACAGTATGGAATATTTTCTCTTATACAAAAGCATATAGAACATTTAAAACATTGTTTCTTTCAAACATAAAATAATTTCCAAGGCGTACTTATTCCAAAAAAGGATTGTTGCTTCCTTATTTTAAATTTACAAAATTAAGGTTTTTCTATTGGTTGGTTTACCTGGTTATGTTTATTGCCATGTTTGTAAGGTTTGTTTGGCCAAAATATCCTTGACAGATCATTTATTAAAGGTAAGATTATTTCGAACTCTGAACACAAATTTTCCTAGTAAAAAGCATTTACAAAAAAATATATGATTAGCACTTATTATTCTACCTTACAATAAAGACAAATCAGTTAAAACTAAATCTAAAAATTATACTTGCAGAATCACAAAAATGCTCTTCGTAATTAAAATTTCTTTTTATTTTAAATTAATATCCAATCATTTTACAAGATTTTTCATATTAAAATTCCTGATTTCAAACAGCAATTACCAAAGTACATTTTTGGTTAAATGTTTCTTTCGATTATTTAATAAAATCTTTAAAATAGCGTTAAATTGAAGAATTTTTCTTATTCATTGTAATTAATAAGTTTATTTTGGGTATGTAATTTGCGTTTAAGAGCATCATTTCTACATTCATTGTTTCATAATAATTATTAAACTACGGCATGCTCACTGCATACTTCAAATATCATCTTTGCGACGCAATAGATCCGCGCTTCAATCAAAAGAACATTTCGCCATCTAATTTAAGAATCAAAATAAATCTAATAAATAAATTAAATGGAAAGACTCGAATAAATCTCGTTTTTAATAAACGCTTCCTTATATACCTTAAATTATCTGTATCTAGAAGGTTGTAGAAAAGTGTGGAACATTATGATGCAAAGGTTATTAGAAAAACCAATTAGCGTCTACAATCGCGGTGTTTATTCCACGTAATATTGTTCCAGTTATTAGTTACGCTACGCTGTTTGTTCTTGTTTTACGCATATACTATTATTGTGGCGTCTAATTCTAATGCTAAAGATAATCAATTTTATCTGACATTTCTTGGATTTTTGTGGGTTTTCCGTGCTCCGGTCGCTTCTTGGTATAAAGGATTATTTATTAACGAGCTATTTTTGTAGTTCTAAATACCGATGACTCATCCTTTTAAATTCTAGAAAATTCTTTATTTATAATAAATTACTGTAATAGACGGGGTAATTAATTTAAACTTTAGTTGCATTTTAATGCAAGAGGGGTTGCATTTTTTAGAAAATATTTGCTTTGGTGTTTCAGTACACAAAATTAATAAGAAAATTGAGGTTTTTAAGTACACGTTGATTGTAGTTTCTTAAGCTCAATGCTGAAAATTACTACTATTCTGTTATTTACAGCACATAAAAAAATATTTTTACATGTATCGGTTTGCGCTCGCATTGAAATGCGTTTTACCTTATTTTACAATTAACTATTTTTAAATATACAACCTACGCTACTTGCTATGTATTTACAATATGCTTTTGTTATGTAGGGAGATTGTTTATACACGAGGCATTTGATTTTCCGTTTGTACATCAATGAATAGAGTACGCTTGTATTGTATGAGGCAGAACTTTAAATTTACACAATTTTCGGTTTTTTCTAGTTTCTTCTATATTTTGTTGAGATATAGTTGTATAATTTGTGTTTCAATGACCTCTCGTGACCCCTTATCATGCCAATATATATATATATATATATATATATATATATATATATATATATATATATATCATTATTATCATCACTAGGTGTTTAGTCCTGAAACTGGTTAGACGCGTGCCTCCATGGTGTCCTATTCTGAATTAACATACACATTTCCTTAAAATTCCCACGGTCTACATGTTTCACTATCTGCGTGCAATATTCTGATCTAGGTCTACATTTACCTCTCTATTCCTATATCTGCTTGTAATATAACGCGCATCATTCCTCAAAAATGCCTTAAACATATCCTACATTTCTATTTCTCCTATTTTTTTTGTTTCAGACCAAGATTTTTACTCCTCTTTTATTTCCATAACCTCCTTGTTATTAACTTTATCTGTCTATGTTGAAACATAAAATTGCAAAAGGCTTCCTCCTTTACCTGTCTGCCTTTCCTACTGTCTCTATTTCATATGCGTATAGTGTTGTGCTCCATACATATGCTTCCTATACTTCTGTCATTGTTTCTATGTTTGTTGTTTTTGAAAATAGCCGCTCCTCTTTCTTGTTATAAACAGTTCGGTTCCCTTTCTATTGTTTTGTAAATATATACCCTATTTCACCGATATTTAGTGGATGTGGAAGGTGTTAAGCGGCTTGTGAGTACCAAGATCCCCCCAATCCTTGAACATTTGCCGAATTAATAGTTTTCCAATAAATACCTTTGCAAAATCAAGATTAGGTGAAAATATTGTAATACCAACAACTGTAGTTGTTTATAAGAACAATCAGGTTCAAATGCAATTATTTTTGTCATTAGTTTTCTATCTTCGATCTGGTTGGACTCGTACCTCCACTGATTTCTATTCTGAGCTAGCCAACACAGTTCCTCAAGCTGCCTGGATACAGCTCGGTTCCCCTTCCATTGCTTTGAAGATATATATCTTATTTCGCCGATATTCAGTGGTATGGGAAGGGCGAGGCGGGTCCGTGGCGTAGTTGGTATATGTGTGACTACTACGCCCAAGGTCCCGAGTTCGAATCCCGACACCATCCGATTGAAAATTGTTAAGCGAGCATTTTTCACAAAAATACATCCTCGTTCGGATGAAAGGTAAAATGGAGGTCCCGTGTGTGAGTACTGTCACGCACGTTAAAGATCCCTACTTTGCTTGGAACAGCAAGAGTTTGGCAAAATTCCAAATTTTCCAGGTAAAAAAAACTCGCTTCCTGGCCAATGTAGTACCTTCGGGTGGAGCATTGGGAAATCACATGTAAGGTATGGGAAGGGGTTAAGCAATCTGTGGCTACCAAAATCCCTCAACACATAGACATTTGTCAAATTAGTACTTTTGCAATAAATCCTTTCGCACAGTCAGCAGTACTTGAGGATATTGCAAAACCAACACCTGTATTTGTTTATAGTACCCATCAGGTTTAAGTCCAATTATCTTTTAGTCATTAGGTTTTCCGTCTTGGAACTGGTTGGACGCGTACCTTCACTGATATCTATTGTGAGCTAGACTACACAGTTCTTTGACATTCCTACAGTCTAGATATATATGCCCTATTTCACCGACATTCAGTGCTATGTGAATGGGGTTAAGCAGTCTGCGGTTGCCATGATCCCCCAACACAAACATTTGCCGAATTAATAGTTTTTCAGTAAATTGTTTTATACAATTAACATTAGTTAAGAATACTGTAAAAACTACACCTGTAGTTGGTTATTATAATCATAAGGTTTAACTACAATTATTTTTTGTTATAACAAGATTTTCTGTTTTGGAACTGGTTGACGCGTACCTCCATTGGTTTCAATTTCGAGTTAGCCTACACATTTCCCTGAAATTCCCACAGCCTACATCTTTGACTATCTATGTGCAATAGTCTAACCTAGGTCTATCTCTTCCTTTACTTTTTTCTATCTCTGCTTCTAATATATTCCGCACTATTCCCTCATGCCCTAGTATGTGGCCCATTATCCATTTGTACTCTAGTTTCTAATTTATTTTCCCCTCCTTCTCATATTAGTACTTGAGTTTCATTTTTGTTAATTTTCACCCCATATCTCTCTGACAGAACTGTTTCTATTTCATTAAGGGCTGCTTCTAACTCTTCCTTGCTAGATGCTAATTTCGCTATATATATATATATATATATATATATATATATATATATATATATATATATATATATATATATATATATATAAAATCTGGAAATATAAGCATATCGAACTTTTGTCCTTGCATAATAATTCCAAATGTCTTCCTGCATTTGACAGTATTCATTGTCTTTTCGAAGTGCAAGTTAAAAATTAACAGAAATAGGGCATCCCTGTCATACCCCTTTCCTAATGTCTACTGCTTTACGTTCCTGTTCTAATTCTATTACAACTGTTTGCTCTTTGTATACGCTACTTACCATCCGTCTATCCCTGAAACTCATTCCAATTTATTGAGTATTTCGAATATATTTTCCGTTTTACATTATCGAATGCTTTATATAAACGCCTTCTCCTTTTTCTATTGCCTTCTCCATTATCACCCTCAGAGTTAAATAGCCTCCCGCGTGCCCTTGTTTGGGCGAAACCCAAAGTGATATTCTCCTGGTACTTTTTAGCCCGTTTTTCCATCCGTCTTTGTCCAATTCTAGTTAATATTTTTGACACGTGTGCTGTCAAACTTACTGTTTGAAGATATTCACATCTAGTCGCGCCTCTCTTTTGTGGTATAGTGACTCTGATGTTACGTTTGAAAACTGTAGATATTTTGCCTGTCACATACATATAGCTTACAAGTTTGGAAAGACGTTCTGTTAATGCTTGTCCAGCGGCTTTTAGAGTTTCTGCATGCACCTTATATATACGCGGTGCTTTACAATTTTTTAGGTATTTTAAAGCTAATTGAATCATCTCTGAGTATAGGAAGTCCCAAGTCATCGTTTTCAATGTCCGATTCCTATTCCTGTATTGCTAGTTCCTCTCCTGCATGTAAATTCTAAATATATTCTTGCCATCCAATCAATTTCTCTAAAGATGTCTACCTCCGCACCCCCTTTGTTTTGCTATACGGTTTTATATCCCTAAAATTCTTTCTAATTAGTTTGTATGCTTCGTCTGTCTTTCCCATTTCAATCTTAGTTTGTACCTCTTTGCACTTTCCATCAAACCATTTCTCTTTAGTCTTCCTGCATTTTCAAATAATTTCCCATATTATGGCTTTGTATCTCGATTTTCCAGCTTCGTCTGGTTTGTTTCTGTATTTTCGTCTTTCTTCTATGAAATTCAGGATATTCTTTGTTATCCATGGTTTTTCATTCTTTTTGTGTATACCCCAGTATATCTCTGGCCGCCATGTCTAAGCTGGATTTTTCTTACTCGATTCCGTTTCAGCTTCCTTAGTATCAGAAATTTTCCCGATATCTTCGAGCAATTCATTTGACTTTTCATCAAATTTTTTTTGGATATCTTTATCTTTTAGTTACTCAAAGTCAAAGTGTCTTTTTCCGTTCCTTTTTCTTAAATGTTTAAATTTAAGAGGGGTTTTCATAATTACAATGTTGTGGTCAGTATCTATATCTACTTCTGGGTAGCTTATACAGACTGATTTCTATAGCGTTGTCTGACAAAAATGTAATCTATTTAATAACTTCTTATATCTCCTGGCACCTTCCACGTGTATCGTCTCCCAGCATGATATTGAAATAATGTTTTTGTAATGGTTAAACTATTTTGGTCGCAAAATTCTACCAGCCTATTTTTTCTGTCGTTTCTCGACCCTAAATCAAATAAACCTACTACCGTTCCTAGCCTACCTTGACCTACCACTGCATTAAGATCCCCTGTAATTATTAAACTTTCATGTCTCTTTACGTATCTTAGTATCTCTTCAATATCTTTGTAGATAGCTTCTACATCTTCCTCACTGTAACTACAGGTGGGCTTGTATAATTGTATTAATACTGTATTTACCAGTTTAGATTCTAATCTAACCATGAGTACTATTTCATTCTTTTGTAGTTTTTCTATACAACTCACAACTATCCCTACACTAGAATTTCCTTCCTTTGATTCTGAGTGAATTACTCTAAAGTTGCTCAAAAAATTCCCTGCATCTGGCCACCGAACTTCGCTGCCCCTATTATGTCTAATGCTAACCTATCTATTTCAATTTTTAAGTTCTCTTGCATACCTACTTACTTCATACTTCTGACATTCCACGCTACGAGTCGCAGAATGTTTCCGATTTTTTCTTCTAAGTTATCCGATCACATACTCCGGTGTAGTTCCTTCCCGGATATCCGAATGGGGGACTATTTTATCTCCGGAATCTTTACCTCAGAGGATGCCATCATTTTAAGTACAATTTAAGTACGCTGTGCACTTGTGGGGTAAAGTGGTGGTTTTCCGTTGCCTTACATATCGCAGTAGTGTTTCTTAAAATGCCATACCGACCCCTAGGGTCTCTGCCAATCTAAGTACCGAAAAACTGCTGCCCTCTTTCGGGGACTTGTCTTTATCTGGTTGGTCACTAAATACCCCACTAATTTGGTTAAACCTATAGTTCGGCTTTTTAGATCACTGGAACTCTTAAGCCGTTCTACCCGTTCTAGTAATCTAGAACTTCTTCAAGATGCAGGTCCATTTAGAACGGATATATACATATATATATATATATATATATATATATATATATATATATATAGCGTCCTAGAAAGACTAAAATATAAGTTCACATCCTGTCCAAAACCTCAGATTTTCCTTTTTTCAGTTACTAGCTCGATTTCGAATGATCATTTGGGCTTTGCCTAAAAGTCTAAGTTATTATTTTATCTTATTAACTGTAATACGTTAGTATTTATTAACTTACTTTATGTAATTAACTAGTTAATATATATTGCTATGAAATAGCCCTTATTTAGGATTTAAGCCCCTACAATGGGTGTCATTAATATTGCTATGAAATAGCCCCTACGTTGGTGTCATTAAAATTGCTATGAAATAGCCTTTTTAGATTTTAAGCCCCTTCGATGGATGCCATTAATATTGCTGTGATATCGCCCTTACGTTTGGTGCACTATTACAATTGCTGTGATGTTCCTCTTTCTTGGGTGTTATTAATATTTGCTGTGATATGCCCTTTTAAGCCCCACGATTGGTGGATTATTTAATATTGTTAATGAATATCAACCCTTTTTAAAATTCTGTAGTTTTTTGAATTTGCTTTTCCAATACTAGCTCACTGAATGCCCTACTTCACAACAATAAAGATTGTTAAACTCTTTTCTTTCTATCTGTTTAACTGTTGAAATAGTTCAAATAAAGCAATCCAAAGTTACACACAGTATAATGATTGATAATATGTACAGTTTTATGTCAATTTAAAGATTAGCCCCTGAATAAATTATTCACATTCACCAAATTTAATTTTCCTGAAAGCCAGCAAAAATATTTTTGTAATTACTATAAAGTACTTTTCGAATGCTCAAAAATGCTTTTCCCTATTTCAAATTCTCAAATGACTTTTTGTTGATTTTTAAAGATATATAATGTTTAGCAAATATTAAAATTGAAACAGTCTCTAACTAATAAAACTTTAAGATCTCTAACCTACGCTTTCCTTGCTCGTCACTGGAATTGCCTCAGAGTGTCTGTGGTTATCACCCCTTGATTGTTACGGCTCGACCTGCTTTACTGGATTTACCAGAATGATGGATTAATGGTTGCTTGTATTTTTCCCCTTGGATTTCTGGAGTAACTGAGTATCTTCACGTAATTTCAGACGTACATTTGAATATGCCTTTGGAGTATTTATCCACACAGACCTCTTTTTCTTTTTTTGTTCAAATACGTTTACTTGTATTTTTCTTGGATGTTTACTCGAAGCCGTTTTATATTGGCACTTTCAAATTTTTACCTTTAATAAATTATTTACTCTCACTAATTATTACTGGTACGTAATTTTCACTTTAAATCGACGTGATTCGTGCCTTTGTTGCAGATATACTAAACGTTTATTCATTCCACATTGTATTATACGCCTTTCCTATCAATGCTTTAATTGGTGCGCGTCGCGTGTTTATTGATAATTTCCGCTTATCTGTTTAGTACCTTGGTAACTTTCAAATTCCCTGGTTTTAATGTTGTTCCTACCATCAATCTTGCACGTTGATATTCAAAATGTCACAGCATTTTATTAGAATTGCCAAATATCGCTTTCATTCTGTCACGTATTTTATATTTGTCGTTTAAAAGTTCAAAACTTATCGTATAATTAACCGTCTGGTGTTTATTGTTTGTTTCAAAATATGTTAAATTCCAATGAAACAAATGCGTTTGGTCACGTATTCATTTCTAATAATGACGTACTTAGAATGCGTTTACCATTTTATGGGTTTGAAATTTTTAATAAAATGATTTAATAGCTAGTATTCCAGATTGTTTATCTTTACCGAGTACGTGTTTATTTTGATGGAACTTAATGTATTTGAAACCTTATCTTTGTTGTATTCTTTAACTTAAAGCGTATTATGAGACGTATACGTTCCTACTGTAAATAAATGGTATCTGATTATTGCAAAATGAGCTTCTTTCTCATGCATTAAATTAAATATACTTTATATACAGTGTGCTCGCAATTGACTTTTTGTAAAACAGTAGATTTACTCCTATAATTGTTGGAATTATTTGGTTTTCTTAAAGTTAAAATTATTTATATCCTCTTACGATCCCTATGACATAAACTACCCTAAAACTACCCTCTTATCATAGCAATATATATATATATATATATATATATATATATATATATATATATATATTTTGACGGGATTAGGGGTCACAAGAGGTCATTCAATTCTATTAATAAATCCCACCAAAGTATAAAAGGAACTACACAAACCGAAAATTCCGTAAATTCATGGTTACGCCCTGTACAACACAAGAGTACTTTTATTCAATAAAATGCCATGCAAAAACGCAAATTGCACGTATATAAATAATCACCCTGTATAACATAAGCATATTGTAAGTATATTACAAGTAAGGTAAGCTGTATATGTAAAAACAAATAATTGTAAGATACCGTAAAACGCATCATTTTAAGATAAATACAAAGCCATTTATTTTTACTTATTAATTATCAATACATTTTTGATAAGAATGCCTTTAATTTGCTGTAAATAGCACTAGCTTTACACATTTAGCGTCAGAACCTACAATCTTGTTAAAAGAAGCTCCAATTCTAACTTTTAATAGGTGTACTAAAAACACGTTTTGATGTAAAAGCAAATATTTCTATAAAATGCAACCCCATTTGCATTAAAAAGCAAGCAAGTTTAAATTAATTCCCAGTGGATTATATAAATTTATTTTAAATAGAGAGCTTTCTGGAATAGACGAAATTGTGAAAGAAATTTTATTGGAATTGAAAAAATTCGTCAATTCGTATGAACTCATTAATAAATAAAACATTTTATACCAAGAAGCGGCGCGTAAACCTAAGTTACCCAGAAAATGTAATAAAAAGTGATTATCTTTTGTATTAGTATGCGAGGTCACAATAACTGTATTATGTAAAACAAGAACAAACAGCGCTGCGTCACGAATAACTGTAACATCATTACGTGAAATAAACACCGCGATTTTAGACACTAATTGGTTTTTCTTAGAAGCCTTGCATTATAATGTTCCACACTTTTCTACAACCCTCTGGAAATAGATAATTTAGAGTATATAAAGAATCGTTTATTAAAAACGGGCTTTATTTGAGTCCTTTCATTTTATTCATCTATTAGATTGATCTCGATTCTTAAATTAGATCGCGAAATGTTATTTTTATAAAAGCGTGTGCTGTTGAATCGCGAAGATGATATTTGAAGTATGCAGCGAGCATGCTGTTGTTCAATAAATATTATGATACAATAAATATAGAAGCGATGTTTTTACGCAAATTACATACAAAAATGGAATTATTAATTACAATAAATAAGAAAAATTCTTGAATATAACGCTATTTTAAAGGTTTTATTAATTAACCGAAAGGAAGATTTAACTAGATATGTACTTTGATAATTGCTGTTTCTAATATCGAAAATCTTGTAAGTTAATTGGACATCAATTTTAAATAAGAGGATATGTTAATTACGAGGAGCATTTTTGTGGATTCTGCAAGTATTATTTTTAAATTTATTTTTGACTGATTTGTATATAGTACAAGGTAGAATAATAAGTGTATAATATTTTTTTGTAAATGATTTTACCAGGAGAATTTGTGTTCAGAGTTCGAAATACTCTGACCTATAATAGATTATCTGTCAAGGATTTTTGGGCCAAACAAACTTTACAAGCGTGACATTAAACATAACCAGGCAAACTATCCAAAAGAAGAAGTTTAATTATGTAAATTTAAAACAAGGTAAGACAATTTTTTTTGTAATAAATACTTCTTAAAAATTATTTTATGTTTGAAAGAAACAATGTTGGAAATGTTCTATATGATTTATTATAAGAGAAAATATTTAATACTGTATAAATGCTTTGTGATAATGCTGTGTGTTAAGAAAATTTTTCATTACAATACCTCTTGCAAAGCTCCCCTAAATTAGCATACCCCGGCTAGCTTTACTTCCAGCTTCTTCAGAGGTACTTACCCATCAAATGATTACTCTCCCACTTAGACTACCCAACAAAAATTACCAATCAAATAATTCGACAAAACACACAACCCTTTTATTCAGACAAATCAAAAATTTACGTCACCAGCTCAATATTTACAAAATCGGATATAAACATCTTCATAAAATTTTACAGTATCAACCATTGAATCCTTTTAAATTTAATGAATTAAATTTATTTTAACATTTTTTTTATATACAGCTCAAGTAGATGAGCCCATCTTGAAACACTAAGTTGAGATTTACTCTAGTCTATTGTGAGGTCAGTATAAACCCTGTTACTCTAAATTCATAAATAAATTGCATCTTTGTTTTCAACAACTCTAAAAACCCGTTTACTCTTTACATCAAAATTATACGTCGTTTATTTACACCTTCAAATAATAAATTCAAATTGTCTTTTTCATATAACCTTCAAATTAGATTTTATGTTAAAAAAAAAACACCAAATGTCAAATCAATCTAACACAAAATACCAGCACAAAATGTTCAAGTAATAACAAAAGGAAACAAATTCCGTTACCTCGTGTAAGCTCTTGCACCATGACCTCTGAAGATGTCGTCCACCAGATTGTCGTCGTTGCATTCTATTCAACTTCCCTCTGCTACATGTACATAAAACTCATTTCCACAAGCTATCCAATTCTATACAGACGCCTTCAATACATCTACCCATATAATTGTCCAAATAAGTTAATCGGCTTCGGAATCTCCCATACAACCAGCACTCCGTTCCTTTTTCGACAGCTCGGCACGCGATTCTACAAACTTCGCACTCGCGCCAGTTGAAAATCTAAGAAATTTTCACACGGCTCGCAAACACGTCCGAGAACGACTAATTAATTTTGTATAGAAATCGTTACGTTTACACCTCTTAAATCTGCATCTTATTTCCACCAATCGCAAACCCAGTGACGTTGCTCAAATCCGGCCTTTAATTATCTGTGTCTCTGCTTTACGCTTTTGTCCATCCCTTTCTACCCTGGTCTGAGTGGTACAAATCGATGTTCTTTATTATGGGCTATTTCAATCCACGTGGATTCGCGACGTGACTTACTTAAGTTAAATAACCCCGTATCTAGCCTTCCCGTTAATATAAGCTACGGTTTATCCGACCGTTTGCATTATACGCAGAATTTTCATGTTTATCTATTCAAATTTATTAGAACTTTGATATTTAAAAATACGCAGGTGTTCAAATGTAATACTTCTACGATTTGGTTATTCTACGTATTTTAACCTTCTTGATAGATTTGTATGCTAGCAACGCGTCTCATATTTGGTATTATTGGGTTTTTGAAAGCTTTTATGCATATTATGTATTACTAATGATTCAATTAACTCCAATTAAAATAATAATAAATGGCATTGACCTCTATCCTTTAATTTCTAGCGAATACAAATAATAAATATTAATTATTATTTGTACACTTTGTTTAATACCCGTTACTTAAAAATTGAATTAATTAATATAAATTTTGCACGTAATTTGTATTTGTTTCTTGGAACAATTAAATTAAATACACGTTGAGCATTTTAATTCTGCTTCTTTTTATAGATAGCGTCTAGTGAATAATTTAAATCCCTTATTTTTAATGAAACGAATAAATTTTTATGCCCCACGGTTTTAATAACGCGTATTATCTAATAAAATTCTATACAAACCCTACATTCTAATTGAATGATTTAAATCTTCACACTAGGCATTTTAGTTACGCGTACTTTTCCCAAAGCTTCCTTATACACGGTGATTAAAATTATTTGATGTCGTTAATTAATTTTTACCCTGGTCTAAAATTGAGTAATGTATATATATATATATATATATATATATATATATACATTATTGTGTAAATTATGTGTATAGAAGAATAGTTAAGTCGAGAGAGTAATTTTGTAAGGACCGTGTATATTAAAAACAGAGATAAATTATTTGCGCGCCAAATTAATTAGTTTTGATTCTGAAACATACGAATAATAGCATGCATTTGTATTAATAAATCGTCATGGTAAATTTGCATACTGTGAAGCTTTGTAGTATGTAAAACTCAAAGATAATGCAAGTATAATTAGTTTTAATATTTGACGGTTGTAATTTGAGCATATCAAATAATAAGCAAGAGCTTTTGTGTATAAATAAAATCGATAATGTAACTAAACAAAGCATTCGTTAAAAACAAATCCTAAAAAATTCTACGGGTTGAACAACATGGAAAGTACAATTTGAAACTGGCAAAACAATTCATAAAAAGAGGGACGAACAAATAAACACATTCCAGGAACCAGAATGTACGTTAGAACATAATTCTTTATAAATTTGGGTTAACGGTCGTAGCAAAGGTTGCAAAAATAGCAGGTGGTTTGAAAGCAAGCAGAGACGGGATACCATTAGCATAAAGTAGACAAGGAGAACAAATAAAAACACGTTGGATAAAACACTCGTTTAAAGTGCGCGACAAATTGTAGAGGCTAACCACAATATCGATTTTATGTAGCTGTAGTGAGATTTTAAAAGAGACAATGAGTATGAGTTAGAAGAGGGTAACGTAGTTAGATGCTAAAACTAAAAGGAGAAAAATCTTTCTGATTGGCTGATGACAAGGGGTATGAGAGCAATTTCTAGGAGCTTTGTAAACGTTGTATTATAATCAGTATTTTCGGACTAAAAGCGGAGTGTAACGTGAAATTCCTTGTTTTGAAAGATTGTTACAGTTTGGATTTTAAGAATCAAGTGACAGTGGTGGTAAATTTCAACAAAACGAAGTACTGGAGTCAGGTTTCAACGCTTATAAATACACTAGGAGACGTAGAGGGGCTCTCTTACTTCTCTTACTCGTTGGGTCCGCTTCAGACATACATAGTAACATCTACGTGAATTATTTTGAATCGGTGATAAGTGCAGTCCGTTGTAATATAAATTAAAAGTGTGAAGCACGAGTAGGTGCTTAGTTAAACGTTGCTGTAATTTAAATACATTCGAATAACGTAAAAGATGTTACTGAGGTAAGCAAGCCCAGTTATTTTCTGAACGAAGGATGCCGATTGTATGGAAGATTTGGAAGTTCAATAACATATTTGGACAAATATATGGGTAGATATATTGAAGACGTCTGCAAAGAATTGGATAACGTCTGAATGAGTTTGATGTACATGTAGCAGAGGGAAATTCAATGGAATGTAACGACGACGTTTTTGTTGGACCACATCATCAGAGGTGACGATGCAAAAGGCGTACACCAGAAATTTGTTCCTATTGTTATTGCTTGAACATTCTGTGCTGTTATTTTGTGCTAAAATGATTTTCCATGTTGGGTGTATATTTTATCAACATAAAAGCTAATTTAAAAGTTACATGAAAAAAACAATCTGAGTTTATTATTTAGAAGTATAAATATATGACGTATAATTTGATGTAAAGAGTAAACGGGTCTTTAGGCTTGTGGAAAACAAAGATGCGATTTATTTTTGCAATTGTAACAGGGTTTATACTGAGCTCATCATAGACAAGAGTAAATTTCAATTTAGGGTTTAAAGGTACGCCCATCTACTTGAACTATATAAAAAATTGTTGAAATAAATTAAATTCATTAAATTAAAAGGAGTTATTGGTTGATATAGTAAAATTTCATGAAGATGTTTATATCCGATTTTGTAAATATTGAGCTGGTAACGTAAATTTCTGATTTGTGTGAATAAAAAGGTTGTATGGTTCGTTGAATTATTTAGTAGTAATTTATTTGGTAGTCTAAGTGAGTAAGGGTACGAATAGGATGGGTAAGTATCTCTGAAGATGCTGGAAGCAGAGCTAGCCGTGGTATGCTGACAAAGGAGAACTTTTTCAGGAGATATTGTAGTTAAAAATATTTTTTTAACTTTCGCAGGGGCATAATCCAGAGCCGCCCAACTCGTGAGGCGAAAATCGTTCTAGGTTTAATCACTGCAATATATATATATATATATATATATATATATTGCTGTGAAATGTCACCATTATTCGGGAACTACGGTTTTCTAATCGAGCCCTAGCGTTGGGCCGTCATGTAAATGCTGTGAAATGTACAAAAAGCCTCGCCAATTTCCTGGAATACAATCACAAAAATTTTCTTTGGAACTCGAGCCTCGCTTTTGGCGCTACGATTTGCTGTGATTCTCTTCTGATAATCGCCTCTTTACTCTTTCCGCCTCGGCTGCTCACCTAGTTAAAACTTTCATCCTCATTCATAAAAAAAAAACGAACACATTCTTACCACAAACATCAACGTTAACTCTATTTACATCAATATTCATAATACATTAAAATTTCAAAATCAAATTGTAGCATAAATTTCAGTATAAAATTTCAAAATTAAATTTGTCATCATTTTAATTTGCATCCAGAATTAAAGTCCTTGTAGGATGCCTACTAATTAATTTAACAATATTTGCAGACCTGAATCTGAGTACAAAGGGAGCATCTACCACCCCTTTACGTTAATCAAACAGGTTAGTCTAATTGAGCTCAAAGACAGACCCAAATTTTCATCATAATCAAGAAATTAAACTGCTAAATACTCCTTTTTACTTAAACAAGAAAATTTCACCTTAAAATTAAAATTTTGTTGTTTGTACAAATTCACTACTGTACATTTTTTAGCAAACAAATTATAAAGTTATTCAAAACACACCAAGACATCAAAAATCGAACAACAAAGCATAAGTTACCTGAAGGTTAATGCACTCGTGGCTCCAATGTACATCGTCCTTTGTTAATCACACCATTCCAACTGGGTTATGTTTACGGCTCCTGATTCTGAACGCTTTTAAAACTTTCTACATCACCATTTAGCTAAAGTTGTTTCAGAGCTTCTCAGGAACTCATCTAAGTATATCCAAAATCTTGTTTTGTGGATCCAATCACGATTACGAATAACATTTGACTATTAACACCCCCGAAAAATAGCAAAGAAATTCATACTTCTTTCACTCTATACCCCAAAACTGCCTAGTTTTGTTTATTCATTTATCGTTAAAAATTTTGGATAATTGGCACAGTAATACTCGCAAATATAACTAGACTTTATTACCTTGTATCTTCTTTTCTAAGTGCACTAATGCATAATAACTTGCATTGTAGCACGTAAAGAGCAAACTGTTTTAAAGTATTCAATAATCACAAAATATAAAAGCAAACTGTTTCAAGTATTGAATCAAAAATCTAAGAGCACTGTTTAAAGCATCGAATAATCAAAAGTCTAAGAGAGCGAAACTGTTTAAAGTCCGGGTTTATATAATAGCTCGCCTGTATGTCGGTTTTGTCCCGCGACGGCCAGTTTTTAGAATTTCGCATACTATGTTCCATTTTCGACAATCGGGCACACTATTCTACAAAATTTGCACATGCGCCAGTTGAAAATCTAAGAAATTTTCCACACGGCACGCAAGGTCTGAGAACAACTAATTAAATTTTATACAGAAATATTATTTTTACACCTCTCATGTTTGCCTCTTATTTTCAACCAATCGTGACCTTCGTGACGCTACACAAATCACGCCTTTGATTATTAGCGTCTCTGTTTAACGCATTTTCTCTTTCCTTTTCTACCTTGGTCTGAGTGGTACAAATCGATATTCTTTACTATCCACGTGGACTCGCGACGTAACTTTTAAATAAACGCTGTTTTGTAGTTCGTGCTAAAGTATCCGACCGTTTCCAATATACGTAGAATCTACATGTTTATCTAAACAAATTAAACTGAAATTGACTTTTAAAAATACGCAGGTGTGTTCAATCGTAACATTTTAAATAACACTTCTACGATTTGAATATTCCACGTATTCTAACTTTCTAGATATATTTGTATGCTAGCAACGCGTCTCATATTTGATATTATTGGGTTTTTTTTAAAAGCTTTTATGCCTATTATACCTTAATAATCGTTCAATTAACTCCAATTAAAATAATAATGAATGGCATTGACTTCTACCCTTTAATTTTTAGTGAATCCTAATTAAATATTAATTATTATTTGTACCCTTTGTTTAATACTCGTTACTTAAAACTTGAATTAATATAAATTTTGCCCGTAATTTCTATTTGTTTCTTTACTTAAAATAATTAAATTACATACAAGTTGAGCATTTTAATTCTGCTTCTTTTTATAGAAAACGTCTAGTGAATAATTTAAATCCCTTATTTTTAATGAAACGATTAAATTTTTATGCTTCACGGTTTTAATAATGGGTACTTTTTCCCAAAGCTTCCTTATACACAGTGATTAAAATTATTTGATGCAATTAATTAATTGTCTACTCTGGTCTAAATTTGAGTATTTATATATATATATATATATATATACATATATATATATATATATATATATATATAATATATATATATATATATATATATATATATATATATTATAGTGGTTCTAAAAGATCAAAAATAAATATAAACGAAGCAATTTCAAAACACCCTGTATAAAGGAACAACCAGAAATTACGTGCGAAATTTATATTAGTATTTCATTTTTAAGTATCAGGTATTAACAAAATTTTATAAATAATTAATGAAATTTAAGTAGGTTTGCAAAGAAATTAAATGGTAGAAGCCAATGCCATTAATTTATTAATTAATTTGAATTTAATTGAACGACTATTGATGTATAATTTGCATAAAAGCGTGTAAAAACAAAATGATACCAAGATGAAACGCGTTACTATCTGACAATTATATCAGTGGGGTAGAAATACGCCGAACTCTAAATCGTGAAAATGTATTTAAAACGTTCGTGTAAAATTAAACACCTGCGTATTTTCTAAATGTCAAGTTCTGTTTAATTTGTAGATAACGAACAAATTATTCTAAGGAGTGCTCAAACGGTCGGTTGTTGTAGCATGAAATGCTAATGAGAAAGTCCACGTGTAGTAGACAGCGCACAAACAAGGATATTGATTTTCTACCACTCAAACCAGGTTAGAAAGATACATAGAAAACGTATAAGCATGAGACCACAATAGTATAGGAGGGATTTGAGAAACGTCATTTGGTCTACGATTGGTCGATATGTTAGTTTGACTTGGTATAAACACGAGGATAGTGTAGCGTAATTTTCTCAAAATATTAAAACGAGGACGGAAATTCGCGGATTTCAAAATGGAGTTGAGTGCAAAATTGTGGGAATGTGTTGTTGTGCGCAGGGGATTTCGGTTAAATGTGGCCAGGAGAGGTTACATTGGAAAGATATAAATAGTTTACGAGAATATTATGAAAGCCTTTATTATTTCGATCGTTCCAAAAGCACCTATGAAGGTTAACACGAGTTGTAAGTATTATAAAATCATTTAAATTGTATTGCTTAGTGGTTGCTTCTTAAATTAAATACGCGGTTAGTGTGCCGAGATTGCAATTTTTATTGTGGTATCACCTCTAATTTTTTTTATCAACTCGTGTCGGGACAATAAGTAACGTAGATTACTGTGAAAGAAGTATAATTGAAATGAAATTTGGAATTTGGTTACACCGAGAAGGCGGCGTTGGCGGATCAACTGAGATGGAGTTCGTCTAATAATAGCAAGAAACGACCTGCCGACCAGATAGAAAAATACATGGCATCATCTACAGAGCGTAGATCTTTAAAAAATTTCTAGGTAACGATTTAAAATTGTGATTCCTATAAACTGTAAATATTGGGGTGGCGTATGAGAGTGTTTTTCAAGGTAGTGTGAATTATTTACGTATTGAACAGAATATGTGTAAATAACTTTATTACGGTATTCAACTAGAAATTGAAGGTGTCTAGAAAGCTTTTAAACGTTGCATCAGAACGTAAAATTTCTGTGAAGAGTACATGGCTGTGTTTTTTTTGTATTTTAAGAGTATGCAAAGTAGAGGGGCATACATTATGCAGAATTAGTTGGGTTATTATGAGCTCACCATACCCCACAGTTTACTTAGATTATTAAAATAAATAATTAAATTATAAAGAAGGAATTTTAGAGAAGGTATTATTCAAGGTCCATTTACTCCGAGTACATTTTATGTGTTTGATGATTTTAAAATTAAATACAGGACATTACAAAATAAGAGTTGCTGAAGTGTAACGTGAACAATAAAATATGGACAATATATATATATATATATATATATATATATATATATATATGTGTGTGTGTGAATACTGGATTTGAATTTAAAAATTAGTTTTAGGTAATTAGGTAGGGTATTAATTATTTTTGTAAAGATTTTTGTACTGTGTAAATCTTCCGGAATACATTGGATAAATATTGTTCTCTGCGGGTTGGTGTTCCTTGTTCTAAGATGTCTTCATTACTTTATTTTTCTTTTTTGTGACCGCCCCCCCCTCTCTATAACTATCTAGCTAGCACGGCATTCATTGGAGTTCTTTTTTTTTTAGCGGGTTTTGCTGCAGGCTATTTTCTGTGCGTACGGTACTTTTTATTTTTCGGTACGGAATACTGTAATAAATTATCCGTAATCTTATTTTTGTCGACTAAGCTCCAGCAGCGACCAACTTATAACTTTCTAAACATTTAGGTAGCAAAAATTGGTAAATAATTTGAAAGACAAAAACTGGAAATTGTTAGTTAATCTTTAACTAGATAGCGAACAATATATTTTGGGAGCTAACTTCGTCTTATACCGAGTACCCCTGTAACTTTTTACTATTCATGTATTTCTTGAACCAAAACCTAGGAGGTTGTTTGTAAACCACACCCTATGGAGTTATGTCACTTTATGTTTTGACAACTTAACTGCATATATCTATCTTTATACTATTTTCCATAGATATGAAATTGTTCCCAAATATGTAAATCTGGTTTGTCTGCTATGGATATCGAATTTTAATTTTTTCACACTATCATGCAAATAGTATTCATTTCTTGAGCTGCAATTTGACAACTAAACATTTTCTGGGGATGTAATTTTCTGACAACAGCATTTGTTCAATTTTTTACTTCACATAGGAAGCTGTAAATGCTTGTCTTTAAATATCTTCAGATACTTTTTAAAATTTTGCCAAAATAAATAAAATTGAACATATAATGGTTCAATGATATATGAAACATGAAAAAACGCAAAGGAATTACTATTTTTTAAATGAACCCAGTGGCACGTTTGCAAAAACTGATACTCAAGACGCAATGTCAGCGTAGGATTTTTACCATGGATTAATATTATTAGATTCCTTAAATAATATAAACAATCTCTATTAATTTAATAAATTTATTGAAAAAGTAATAAAACGCAAATGTAAAATATAAGGTTGTATCGTCAATGCAATAATTTATCATACATTGGTATATAAGAAAACCATTATCAACTTTACACAGTTTACAAACCGTGGTAAAAGTAAATACCCTTAAAAATTTTATATTAGCTTGGGTAGTGTACAGTTTATTATGGCACTATTGCATTGTGTTGTTTAAACATAATACCGAAATAACTAGGAAAATACGTAGTACATTCTTTCTCAACCAGCAACTAAAAGTCGGGGCTTTACGGTATACATACCAAAATTGAAAAAACACCAACACACTTCATTTTACCAGTGTCGAATCGAAAATATTTTAATGCATTGCAAAACATCATTTTAAGTTACTTAGTCAGACAGATATTTATGAAAAAAATTATATAATGCGTAGAAACAAAGCCAGTGACGCTGATACATTAGTAGACAGACCGCGTGGAAATTATGAGTACACCTATTTTTCCATATACCATGAAATTCTTGACGATAACTGCTAGTTTAGTGCAACTCACACGAACCGTGTAAACAGTTTAAATTGGGGATTTTTCTAAAATAGCTTATTAATACCGCCGTCCTATAAAGGAAAGTGAAATCAAATTGCTCACGCATA
This sequence comes from Platerodrilus igneus, assembly GCA_036346225.1. Taxonomy (NCBI): domain Eukaryota; kingdom Metazoa; phylum Arthropoda; class Insecta; order Coleoptera; family Lycidae; genus Platerodrilus; species Platerodrilus igneus. Next base: position 1,427,257 of record JARFIW010000735.1, read on the forward strand.
ACTTGCAATTAATCGTGTCCGACAGGAGCAGATAAACCTGTGACTATCAATCCACGTAACGGGGATATTGTAAATTCGACTTGTAATGAATAAAAGCCTCTGAACGCGCAGGTGATTTGCGGGTTCATATAATCTACCGTTACTTAATGAGTGTTTATGCAATCAATGCGTTGTCAACACTAGTTGGATCCTGGATTACGGAGACCAAAGATTCTGTTGCTTTAAACAGAATAGTTGAACATTATTTCGGTTGTCTAATATGAAGGTAAGTCAAATTCCAGAAATAATTTGAATTTTGTGTTAAGTTTGACACAGGTATCGTAGCATTCTCCAATTTCAACATTCAGTGAGTCGCAATCAAAATAAAAGTGTTTACTTTAAAATGTTGACGTCCAGTTAAGCGAATTTCATCGTCTTTGTTTTTATCAAAAATGACATTTGGCTTCGTCACAGCTAGTACCGATACATCAATTTTCCCTCAATTATAAATTTTAAAGCATTTTCGATTTTTCAAAGTTGATACGATTTTTAATACTGACAAACTGTTGTCAAGATTTTAATAAATAAATTGAGATGAACAAATACAAATTAGGGTTTTGGAGGTTATTGCCTGTTGCATTAATGTTTTTCAAAAGCATGTCCCAAAGAATTGTCATATTCGCTGCTTTATATGATTCCGCTTTTTTTTCTACAAAAGCTTTTGCTCTATTTGTTGCAGACATTTTCTGTTGTGTATTTGAACTAATTTCCATCAATAAATGTTTAATAGAAATATAAAGCTCATACAAAGCCGACCGCGTCTGCACGAGCGGACCACCTACTTTCTGAGACTTTTTTAACTATAGTGTTTGCATCAGTCTTAGTTTTTAAATAATTCAAACAGGAAGTTGATGCTGAAAACGAAATGTGTAATTTTAAACTGAGTCGAAATGTATAGTTGCACCGTGACACAGTTCTGCTGTTGTATTTAAAACCAGGTTTAAACCTTGACTGACGCACGGTACGTAAAATGCGTGATGCAAGCCCATATATTTTTTAAGCATTGTCGAAGCTCTGTTTACAACAATTTTTAATATCCATGCTTCATGCAATTTAAGTCTCAAGTACAACATTTTCTAAGTTTTCTGATATTGAAAACATAATAAAATTGGTTTTTTTTTCCCTCGTGACTATCAGCTAATAAATTGCACCTTTATATTTCCTAAACCCTTACATGATATTACAAGGTCGAGAATTTCTTATTAACAATGAAAGCTCAAGGTAAAGTTGGATGGAAAACGGCTTGAGGAAAAGAAAAACTCTTTAGACATAAACCGCTAGTAGAGTGTTAGCTCTGGGTAGATCATGAGCTTGGGTCATGGGTTGTCAAAAAGACCAAAAAATATGAATAATGAGCGCCACCGTATTTTTCAATACAACAACCTACAAAAATTAACTGTGCTTGTATTAGGGGAATGCGGAAACCTTATATCAACACCACTAACATAGCTATAAACTTGAATTTCACTCTTTTAAAACACTTACCAGAATCTCAAACACCAGATGTCATACAGATGTCTCGACTTGACCTGTGAACAAACAAATGCACAACATGGACACCGTTTGTGTCCTCAAAAATATTTACCAAAAATAAAATAATAGAATTTAAGTTTCAAAAGTATACACCCAGGGTATTTGTAATCATTACCCACAATTTCTGATCAGGAATGATTTGTAAACTTTACTTGTATTTCAAACAATAAAAAAAGTCATAAAAAAATAGATTCTATTTGCTTAAATTTCTTGATTCTTTTTACTATAATATTTTCAATTCGTTTTACTATAATATTTTCAACTAGTAATTTTTTATAGAACCGAAATATACTAATAAGGATTTGTATTTAATAACATAAAGATCTCTGAATGAATCTTTCTTAATAAATTTTATGTAAGGATTTGAGTTCTTTTAATTATTCATATTACATATTCTTCAAGTCATAGTAGCACTACTTCGACTTTAACAATGGAATTTAAATTATCTAAGTGCAGATAAACTAGCATGTGTCAACCTGAAGTTATTTTTACTTAATAGTTATTAAAAGAATTCCTCATGTTGACTAAAGATCAAAGTACATGACCTCAAAATATTTAAACATATTTTTAAATTAAAGTAACATGACATGTGAGGTCTAAATAGGACAGCTGAATATATGTTTTTTATATCTGACATAATATGTCACTCACAACTTTTTAGCTTAGTTAACTTTATCTGTATGTGCAATCATTCTGACAAGCAATAAATTTGTTACTTAATTCATTCTTTCCTTAAACGATTTTTATGTGACTAAAGTTCAATCTAATATTTTCTTATTGCAATTTAACTAATATTGAAAGTGATTAAATGCTAAAAACACTCAGGTGTGGAGATACTGCTGTGAACAAAAGAAATCGGACTATAACCCCAGCTGTCGGAAAACCATGAACATCAGCTTTCTGCGACGCACAAATAGAAGCCACGTAAATACTTACGAAGTTATCACTGGAATTGCAAAGACTCTTCTGAATAAAACCAGTATTTAACGAAACTAACTTCTGCTTGATTTTACATCATATAAAATTTAGTACTCCAAAACCAAACTAAATTTTTTTGAAATTTATACTTTGATATTACTAATGTAATAAACTTATAGGAAATTGTCTATGATATTCTCATATTATATGGTTACGTGATATTGCATTATTTGATATTGTATATGATATTACCATATATGATATTGCACTAAGAGGAAAATATTAATATAATTTATTTAATTAATTTATACCAACTGTTTTATGATGGTGACTTCAATTTCTCTTTTTACGAACTCGACAGCAGGCCATGTGCCTGGAAACCATCTTGACTTTTCTACGCTGCGGAGCAGCTTACCCGTTCGAACGCTGATAGAAAAGTGATTAAATTGACAACTTGACAAAGCTTAGCAACGAATCTTTGACCTCAAAGGTAAAGGAGTCTATATGCTATTATAGATTTTAAGTTTTATTTTAATTGTACGGAATTTTACAAATTATATTTATGTATTATTTTTATTGTACGGAATTTTACAAATTATATTTTTATTTTATTGCTGCTTTATTTTATATTAATAGACAAAGTGTAACTACGAAAAAAAATACGTTACAATATGTGGAATTAAATAACAACAAAGAATGATACCTACCTCTCTTTGATTTGGTAGTTTGGTAGGTAGTGCAAAACTAAAGATAGTGTGTCCACATGGCATATCGGGAACCGAGTTAACAATTAAGGAAAGATATATAGAAGTTTTAATTTTCTCAATGAATTTCATTCCTGGATGATTTTTCATCATTTGAATAAATTCGTCACATATAGTGTTAGACAAATAACTTACATTACATGTACCTTGTCTACCATATGTATGTATTTGGTTTTCCAAAGGGGGATCAAATTTTGACGAGTATTTTAGACATTGAATATAATTTCTGTCCGCATCCATGGCCACGAAATAGTAGCTCCTGTCTTGTAACAAATTTAGTAGTTGCAACTACCCGCTTTAAAAGATCTCTCCAATATTGTGTTACAGCTTCAAGTTGTATTTGCAAATTAATGTCAGTTCTGCTTATCAGTTAAAACCTTTTAAAATAAATGCATTTTGCTGAGCGATGATCCACGGAATTTTCATATTCTCCTATTTTTGCACTTACATTTTTCTAGTCGGCACAGTCCTTCTGAGAAAACTGAATTCGTTTCTTGGAAAACATTTTGCAAATACAGCAATATATTTTGGAAAGTGTTTCACTAAAGATTGACCACTTTCTTTTTTCTTTGTTTGATCTAGTAAAAATTATTTTCATTAAAGTGACGAGTATATGTGCTGTCGCAGTTGCAAACAGTTATTGCTGATGTGGATCGATTTCCAATATTTAAAAAGTTATCAATTAAAACATACCTAACCATCACGTCCGTCATATGTTGAAGCCACAAGGCAACATCATTCAACTGCTGTTCATCTTTTAAATTATTTTCATCAGTTTTGGAGTAATTGATGCAACAAAGTCAATAGATTAAGTTTCCATAATACAGTTTGAATGTTGTAGTCCGTTAGACGGCTGCGTGGCTTAGTTGGAATGCGTATCACTACTAAGCTCAGTATCCGGGATTCAAATCCCGACACAGTCCGCTTGAAAATTGTTAGGCAAATATTTTTTATAAATATACGCCCTTGTTCGGATGAGAGGTAAAATGTTGCTGCACGTATAGGTATTGTCACGCACGTTAAAGATCCCTACCTTGCTTCGACAATATTCAAAATTTCTGGGTAAAAAAGACTCGCTTCCTGGCCAGTGTCGTACCTTCGGCAGAAGCATTTCAAAATCAAATGCAGTGTTGTAGACTGTATTCAAATTGTTCATAATGTCATTAGAAAACACATTTCTCTACGTTCAGAATTAGAAATGATTTTGTGGTATTCTGTTGTCTATCTCTTTCCTTAACCTAAGTCTTGTGTTTTCTCGTTTTTGGCTCCAGACTTAGCGTCGCTTCATTTTAAAGCACAACTATAATCTACAAAGCCGATAACTCAAATATTACTATCAAAAAACTCCACACTCCAAAATAAAACTTTCAAAAAGAAGAAACAACGCAAATTTACGCAAACAGAACATAGCATAGTGCATAGAGAGAAGCACAAAGCTAAAGCAAAGAAGACGTGACTGAGCGTTAACTGAAAGCTGAAAGTTTGTGTCGGCTCTTCTTGTCTAGTGTTCACTAGCGCGCACGTACATCCTTTAAACTAACTACATCACACGATAATATCGACAATCGCTTGTTCCTGACTTCATTCTTTAACGGATACTACGCATTTGCTTATTTTTATAATTTATTATTACGAAGCACGTTGCAGAGATATATAATATAAATAAATAACAAACCATACTTAACGCTCTTTATGCAGTGGCAGTAATATGTTTGTTAAAAGTAAAAGTTTCGTTACGTTATGAATTTCCGTTTGCCCAGAACAGGCGGAAACCCCGTAATAATTTTATAGGTGTACCAGTTAACTGCAGTGGTGTAGGAGTGGGTTCCTATGGAAAAAATAATAAAGTGTAAAATAGGCGAAATGCAAAACTATTTTATAAGTACCACTTACCTTGAAAAGGTTCACTAGGTGTCAAAAACAGGGCGCTAAACCAACCGTCATGTCTTAGCAATCTTTTCGATAGTTATGTGACCCGTAAGGCCGTTACCGGATATATCTCCGTGCGTTCTGTTTTTCTATATCTTGTCTTATCACACACTAACTTTAATCTACCATACGTTAAAAACACTTCTTAGCTTTCTATCGAGTTAAAAATATTTTCAAAGTAAAGGTCTATCTCAAAATACTACTTCATCACCGGGGTAGCTGTATATCGTTTCACAATGATTACCTGTAAATATCTTATAAATAACTCTAAATATCCAGTTAAGCTTAAGTTCTATTAGAAGTGACTCCGGAAATATACACATATTAACCTAAGAATAAAAAACAAACCGAATATAACATTTAACTGGCAGGATATTATTAAAAGAACTTAAGAAACATTTATCCTTGAATGATACCACAGTTTTATTGTTCTAGTTTCCTAAATTGATTAATACGACATTATAAATCGCGTTAATTTAGGAATGCCCTTAAAAATAACGCAATACCAACTTTTACCTTTGACATTCCATTTACACAAAAAACTAACTAGCAATTATACTCCACAAATAAAGCTTCCGTTTAAATTATTACGCTCACATAGCGTTTCAAAAGTTTCAAACTTCGTTTTCAATAAAATTATACTTAAATGTAATAAACAAACTAATTTCGTCTCTCCACAAAACGAGTATAATATATATTTAAAAGTTTGTATGTACATACCTATCAATTATACATAAAGAAGAAAAGCACAACTGGTACTCTGAATTAAATTCCGCTTCTTGATTTTTTAAATCAAATTGAGCATGTCGAGAAACATCAACACTGTACTTGTTTAGTAACTTTGTTACGGTATTTAGTGCGAGCAAGGAAGAAAGCAGTAAAGTAATCAAAGAAAATCGCCTACACCGAATACCGCAACAAAACAAGGGAGTAGGGTAGAATAGAAATCCAAAAGAATTGGATTCGAGATTAGCTCAAAAATGTAGTAGAGTGGGATGAGTGATATAGAAAAAAAATTGGAACCCTTGGTAAATAGTTATACTGCACACCGTTAGTTAAACAAACAGTGTCAAAAGGAGTATTTAGAAAAGTTAGAAACGCACATTTACGCAATTGTCCTGTTATAACGTGATGTAAACAAAGCGCCAATTTACATATAATATAGTATAGGCCTAAACATTTTAAAATATCGAGAATAAAATCTTATAATCTAAATAGCAAATACATGTATACATGCAAATATGCTTATAAAATGTTTCCAACCCTGAATATATACAAGAAATAATACAGTTATATACACAGTCATTGGTACCTGCTTGGGAAGTGTACCTCGTAAGAATCAGAACGTAACATTGAACCTAACTAACGTAACCAAAATTTAAATAAACCAACTGTTCATTTATTCTAATTTAGAATTTGGTGGGCATGTTGTTGACATTAACATTAATGTACAAAGAAAAGGTAATAGTAATAAATGCACTAACATGAGCTTTGGTTTAAATAATCGTGACTTGGAGCATAAGTGCTAAATCACACGTGCATTGTGAACGAAAATTGGTGACTTGCAGTCTGCAATTTATTAGATATTCAGCAGCAAGAAAACGATAAACAGCAAACTAAGTGTCTGTCTGTCACAATAGCATCAAAAGTTAAAAAAGCAGAAAAACTGTACCTTAAACTATTGTCCTCTCTGGCATAATTTTACAGGATTTGATTATGCGGCTTGCTTTTGTCGATAGGCTGGATGCTGGATGACCCAAGTTAACAAGAGCAGAGCACCACGTATAACGACGCATTTTAAAAACCGGACTCAACTACGTTTTGTTGCGCTCAAAGGAGATTATATAGAATTAAAATCGAAAAGAGAAGAGAGCCTTTCAAAAGCTCGACTTGTATTTATATAACTTGAGAACGACGGAGAGGTAACATAAAACTATTCACAATGATAGAATGTTGAATATTCTGCAAACACAGTTAAAAATATATTCCAGACAACAACTGCGAAATATTCCTAAAATTTAAGCTACAAAAAAATAAAAAGCTTTAATAATACGATAATCAGTTCCACTAAATTTTGTAGCTTGCATGGAAACGCAACGTATATTTTAAACATTCAAGCAAGTATGCAATCTTGCATACAGCCAAAAAAAGCTCAATATATAGTCGGATGCCCAACTAACAGAAATGAAAAGAGATTTGTATTATTATCGCCCGGGAATACCGAAAATGCTTTAACTATAGGACGGTTTATCGTTTGTAACTCGAGGAGCCGAATACGTTCAGATATAGCAAAGGAAAATTTCTTAGTACCATTAGAAGCGTTTATTCCACGATGCGTACGAATAGGTATTGGAAAGAAAAACAACTGTACGAATGTGTTTCAATGAATTTATAAGACGAGTTTCTAGGTTTTTATAAGTGATTTAACAATAAACAATCTTTTGTAGAATTTATAAACGCGGCTTAAAATATATTAAACATATTTCTACACTTGCAGAAATTTTTATAGGAGGTTTTAAATATTCATTTTAATTGAATAGCATAGAAACCAGGCGGTCGCTTGGATTAGAATTTATAGAAAGCGCTTAATTAAGGTAGTTGAAAATTAATGCAGAAATCGCCTGCTTTAGAAATTTAACGTAACAACTTCCGACGCATTAGGTCACCTCATTTCATCTATTTAAATTCCCTATAGTAGGGGAAAAAGACTACTACTATAGTAAGCCTGCTTAACATAAAAGGCGAATAAAAGGCGCAGCAAGGGACAGCAGCCTTGCTGGCGAAAAGATATTGAAGGAGAGTCGGTTGGTCTCGGGCGATCCTCAATAATTTACAAGGAAGTTGGGGGTTTGCCGTGACAGATACGACTTCTTGCTGAAATCTTTAAAAACTCAGTATGAGGATGAGGAAGTAGAGTAGGTATAAGTAGGTATACGAGGATATAAATAGGATAGTGATAAAAGTAAAGAGAGAAGAAAATTTAATAGCTATGAGCGATTTTAATGCGTCAGTGGGAGGAGGTAGTGAGAAAAAAATGGTAGGAAAATTTGGGTATGGTAGACGAAATGATAGAAGAGAAAGATTAGTTGAGTTTTGCCAGGAACATAGATTAGTAACCGCAAACACCCTATTCGAACAACATGTTAGAAGAAGATATACCTGGAAAGCGCCAGGTGATAGGACTAGATACCAAATGGATTATATTTCAGTTAAACAAAGATATAGAAACCAAGTTAAAAACTGTCCTAGTTATCCAGGGGCTGACATAGATAGCGATAATAACTTAGTTAAAATGAACTGTAATCTAAAATTCAAAAAATTGAAAAAAGGGCTGGGATCTAAGTAAGCTTAATGATAGTGAAGTAAAAAAGGGATATAAACAAGTATTAGATAATAAGATCAAAGAGATAGCTATAGAAGGGAACGTAAAAAATAGATGCAAAGTAATAAAAAGGGCTCTGCATGATGCAACACAGACTATAGGTAAGAAAAGAAGTAGATGCCAGAAAACCCTGGGTAACAAAGGAGATATTAGATTTCATAGTGAATAAAAGAAAGCTTAAACCTTTTAGAGAATTGGATAGTGAAAGTAAGCAAAAATATAATAGAATTAGAAATAAGATAGTACATGAGTGTAGAAAAGCTAGAAATAAACGGATGGAGGAGAATTGTAAGGGAATACAGCATGATTTGAGAGTAGGTAAGACAAACAGGGCTTACAGTGCAGTTAAAAAGTTCTTCGGGGAAGATAGGAAAAAATATAATGGTACTAAAGATGAGAATAATGAACTTCTAATAAATAAAGTTGAGGTAGCAGATAGATGGAAAATATATTTAGAAAATTTATTAAAGGGGACGATATGGATGAGTTAGAGAACGACCAAGAAGAGGATGTAGAAATAGGGTTCTCAATATTAAGAGAGAAATTTGATAGAGCTATTAGGGATCTTAAACTAAATAAAGCGCCAGGGATTGACAATATACCCCCAGAATTAATAAAATATGCAAGTCAGAAAACTTTAGTCAGTTTATATGAACTAGTAAAAGAAATATGCGACACAGGTGAGGTCCCAATAGATTTCGAAAAAAATATTATTATTCCAATCCCAAAAAAGACAGGAGCTGATAGGTGTGAGAATTTTAGTACGGCTAATTTAACTTCCCACGCTTCCAAAACACTAACAATAATAATTAAAAATAGAGCAGACGCTTTCACTGAGAATTATTTAGGCGAAGACCAATATGGTTTTCGTAAAGACAGAGGGACTAGAGAACCGATACTAATGATTAGGGTAATTATCGAAAAAAGGTTACAAAATGATAAAAAGACGCATGTCGCGTTTGTAGATTTAGAAAAAGTATTTGATAGGGCTAATTGGATTGTTATATTCCGGGTTTTGCTAAAAATAGGAATCTCTCATAAGGATAGAAAAATTATTTACAGTCTATATAAAAACCAAAGCGTAGTAATTAGATTTGATGCAATAGAAAGGAAACCTAAGATTAGAATGGTGTTGGACAGGGCTGTATACTATCTCGCTTAATTTTTAATGTTTATATTGAGGATCCTTTAAACTTAGCTAGAGAGAGGAAATAGATAGCTATTAGTATACAGGAACAGAAAATAGACACGTTACGTTTTGCAGATGATATAGCCATTACAGCAAGGTCTAGAAAAGAGTTAGGAGGGTTTTTAAATATTTTAAATGAGATACTACAGTGTAACTATAATATGAGAATTAACTTAGGAAAGACAAAGATAATGACAAGTGAGTTACAGCTTAGTTCTAAACCAAAATTAAAGGTAGGTAATACGGAGATAGAGGAGATAGATGAATTTTGCTATTTAGGTAGTATAATTACAAAGGACAGACGTAGCAGAAAGGATATAGTAGCTAGAATAGCTCAAGCTAGAAAAATGTATTTACAAAAGATTTAAATTCACATAAGTTACATAAGTTACAAGAAATAGTAAGAATGATGTTTGATAGGTTAACAACATGCCACAACTGATAAGATAAACAATTATATGGTTGATGATTTTGTATATTTATTAAATTTTTACGTTGTACCTGGTGAGAGTACTTGAAAATTTGGTTCAACTCTATTATTATTGCGCTTACTTAATTTGTACAGTAGTGAATACACAGTCGACAAATTTATAAATGAGCGTTTTTCTTTTTGACTAGTGGACGAACATATTCCCAAAGAAGATAATTAACAACTTAAAAATTTAAACTATTTATATATATATATATATATATATATTGTAGTGGATTTTAAGGGTTAAATTTGGGTATAAACAATGCAATTTCAAACACCCTGTATAGAGGAAATAACCATAATTTACGTGCGAAATTTATTTCATGTATTTAATTTAAAGTAAGAAATAATACCATAATTTTATAATTAGGGATTAAAAATTCGTAGGTTCGTAAAGAAAACAAATTGGATAAGCCAATAGAAATTATTAATTAATTTAATTCAGTTTAATTCAAAGGGTTATAGCGTCAGAAAACGCATAAGAGCGTGAAAAATTGATAATTCCAAGGCGAAACGCTTTACTAACAAACAAACAGACATCGAATATATGAAATACCTTGAAACGCAAACTCCTAGAAATATTATTTTAAAACGATCGCTAATTGAAAACCTGCATGTTTTGGAAAAGTTACGTTTTCCTTATTTTTGGAGCATAACAAGCAAGTTTCAAAGAATATTGGTCAACCGACAGTTGCAAAGCACGTATACAACTCCACGTGGAGGAGATATTACGCGGACAGCAATTTCAATTTTCTACCACTCAAGCAAGGTTAAAAGGAAACATCCAATATGCATAAGAGAGGAATAGAGTTAATACAGGCGGGGTTTTCAAAGGTCACTGAAATATATCATTGGTGTAAATAGTTAGTTTTACAACAGACAAACACGGGACAGATGAATGCTGGTTTTCGGAAAATAGCGTAGCGACGAGCTAAATTTCGGGGAGATTGAAAACGGTTATACAAAATTTGAAGAAAGAGTGAGTTCAATTAAATATTTCGCGTTAAGAGGGTTTGGAAAGGTTACATTTTGTATCCTATAAATATGAAAGGGGAGTTATTAAGGCTCTTTTTGACTTCTTTAATTTGCATCGCTTACGACATTCAAAAATCTGCTAACGAGCTTGTAAGTATTAAAATTTATATTTATATTTATAACGATGGTTGTGGCTTTATACTTTGAACGCGGATAGTGTCGAGTTTATTTATATTTAACTAAGGTACAACGTATACTGTAACAATCTCGTAACGTAAATTAAATTATACAATAGAAAAGTGCAATATACTTGGATTTGGATATGGAATAGATCTTAAATGAGTAGCATGCAGCGCAACGTAGATGGTGTTCATCTATAAATAGCTGGAGGCGGCAAGCAGCGCATAACCACGAGACCGAGGGTTTAGGCACATAATACATCGTCAACAGAGATGAAATCTTCAAGTTTTTCCAGGTAACGCATTAGAATTTGATGTTTTTTTATAAACTGGGGATTATTTGTGATGTGTGAGAGTGAACTTTGATGGTATTTTTCGTTATTTTGCGTATTGAAAAGCATACGTATAACTAACTTTTATTATGGTATTTGAATATAAATGAATTAAAAATTTTATTGTTAAGAGTACATGGGTTTTTTGTGTTTGTAGTAAGAGTATTCAAAGTAGAAAGCATACATTAAAAAAACTGGGTTATCATGCGCTCACCATACTCCAGAGTGTACGAATTAGAAATAATTATAAATAAAAAAAATAAGGTATTATTCAGGGCCCATTTACTCCTGCTACATTAAATGTGTTTGATATTTCAATTTAAAATCCAGGACTTTACAAAAATAGAATTTATTGAGGTGTAACTTAAGCACCGAAATGTACATAATCTTGAATTATTATTCGTAAATAGTGGTAAATAAATATTGTTTGATTGTTGTATTATTTTGTGGTTTTATTGAATGGTGTGTGTGAACGGTACAGAGAATGATAGTAAATCTAGGTATCCAAGAGGAGGCCTAACTGAGCTAGCCAGGGAGCTGTTGAAGAAATTAATGTGATGAAGCAGGAATCCGGGTAAGAAATTTTTTTTTTTAAATTTTTGTATTTGGTGAAATTTTCGATTTTTGGTAAATTAATCATTTTCGAATCTGTGAGGTCTAGAGCGATGTTACACGGTAATTTATGACGGCCCAACGATGGGGCTTGAATGATCCGTAGAAACTACCAGTTTCTGTGACCAAAAGGCAGTTACACGGCAATTTATGACGACCCGAACGTGAGGCTTGAGCTCCAGGTAGAATTTTAACAATTGTATTCCAGGAAACTGGCGATCTGAGACAGAGTCTGTTGTGTATAAATTTAAAAAAAATTTTATTGTGTGTGAGTGATTTGAACGTATGCAGAGAAAGGAGTGGTTAGGGAGTCAAGGAGTGGAAATTGGAAGTTACGATAGTGCCTTGTGTGATAAAAATTCAAAAATAGAGGAAGCTGGAAGTAGTAGGGATTAGTCGAGGACGGAATCGGGAGAAGCTGGAAATGAATTAATGATGAGAATGCTAGAGGAAATGAGATTAAGTAGGGAAGAATCAAATAAGAAATTTGATCAAATGAGTGAGACGTTAAGCGGGGTTAGAGAAGACTCAAATCAAAAATTGGAGCAGATGAGTGCTGAATCAAATAGAAAATTTGATAAAATGAATGAGACATTAACAGGTGTTAGGGAAACCATAAGTGAAAAAATAGATAAGACGAATAAAGAAGTTCCTGAATTTAAAAATAGCTTGAAGGTAAAAATGGGGGAAGTTGAAAATAGGGTAGATAAAAATGAGCGGGATATTAGAGGTTTAAATCTGGAAATGGGACAATTGAGGACAGATGTAAGGATTTTCTGTGAGGACGAGATTAATGCTAAAATGACTGAGGTAACGGTCTCGTGTAAGGATCAGTTAGGTCAGGTTGAGAGAGAAGTGACAGGGATTAAACAGAATGTAGCAACTTTAATGGGGGATTGTCCAAGATTTGTAACAGGTAATATGTCGCTGGAGCAACAAATGAAATTTTATGGGGATAGTAGGGTAAACCCTTAAATATTCATTAACAATATTAGAGGTTTAATAAATAATTTATATGATGAACAGGCGAAACTAAATGTTGTGAAAGCTTTACTAAAAGACCATGCTGAAACTTGGTACAATTTAATTGGACAAGAGATTGACACTTACACTGACTTTGAGGACAGGTTTTTGAAACATTACTCGAGTGACCACAGACAGGACCAAGTACGAGACGATTTGATCACGGGTAAATTTAAAGGGGAATTTTCAGGAAGTAGGGAGCAATATGCTATACGAAAGTATAGTATAGCGAAACAACTTAATCCACCAACTACGGACCGACAGATTATCAAATACTTATCACGACATTTTGAGGTTGAGGTGAGGCAACACGTAGCGTTGCAGAATATTGTGGACAGAGAGATGTTTCTAGGGTACCTGCAAAGGTACGATGACGTTAACAGTGGACGACCTAGGGAAAGTAGGAAAAAACAAGTTAATGCTGTAAGATTCGAACGCCGGGACAACTACGCAAAACGGGGGAATAATTTTGCGTACCCGCGACAGAATTGGGAACCGCGACGGACGTTTTACAGGAGTAACAGTGTAGGTAGGGGAACTGCACATAGACCGGGACCAACGAGACAAAACAGTTGACCGGACATGAGGGGGACTTCAACTACAAACCGGGAAGGTAACAACACGGACAGAGTTGAGACGCCAAGGACATACGCAGAAGTGACAGCAAGACCAGGACCAAGTAGGGAGACCAGACCTGGACAGGATTTTTAGAGCAGGACAAACCATAAGACATCACTGTGTACAAATACGAACATCCTAGGGAATTTTTGAAAATAGAGGAAAAAATTGAGCCAGAAATTATAGAAAAACTTTGTTTGCCCATAACTGAGATTAATATTTTTGAGAAAAATTAGGAGCATTATTAGATTCAGGAGCTGAGGCGAGTTTAGTATCGGAGGAATTCGTCAATGAAATTAAAGATAAAGTGTGTGACAGGATAATGCCAATAAAAAGAAGTCACCTGGTTGCGCCGAATAAAAAGCGATTTGCTGTTGTGAATAGCGTGGTTATTTTAAAAGTAGAGTTAGGTTCAGTAAGCTGTTACAGGCGGAAAAGCTACTACGTATGTATTTTCCAGTAAAATTATAAAATGGGGGCGGCCTGTAAAACAAAAATTAAAGGGAGGTCACCGTCACTAGCTAGCGGAAGGTCGTGAATCATATAGAGGGTTAAAATTTTGCAGAAACGGTTAAATTAACTTATAACATACTACAAAAAAATTTGGCACTTACCTTTCATAAATATTGTGGCTTAATGACAACTACCAAGGGCGCCAGACAAGTCGAGAATGTCCAAATGTTCGTGCAAAACCTTGAGAGACTTGTCATCCCAAGGAGGACAATTGTTTCTTTTAATCAACTCTTATCTTTTTTACTACTAATGCAACTTCCATGATAAAAAAATAATAAAAAGAACTATTGACTTAATCAACGGCAAACAAAACTATTTAATTAACAGAGCAATAAACGTGAAACTTTTACATTCATTGACTTTAATTTCGAAATTTAATTGAATAGGTGAATATGGAATTATGAAATTTTGCGTACATAAGTAATTCCCAAACACTTGTATATGAATGAAAACTTATATTATAAATCTTACACTAAATTAATCCTACGGTTTATGGCCAAAACGTCCTAACAAATAAATTAACTAAAAATGGGTCATGCTACTTAACTATAAAACATTACTTACTAAAAATCGTCCATTGTTTGATGGCTTGCCTTCCAACGTAGAACAGCTCTTAAATTGGGGTAGGAATTTCGCTTGTTGCTCTTGTTTGTAATTTTTAAATAATTGAGTGGCACACGAACTCGGCAGGATCTTATTGACAATATCACTTAACTTGTGCGTCACACACCTCCAAGCTTTTTATTATTTACCTTATACCACTATAAATCCGCGAACATACGGGCATAACCCTCGCGAACTGGAAGAGTTATCACCCTTTTCCAATTTTTACTATTGTGATACTAAGTGAAATATTATATCTGTGAGGCCGGAGAACGCTACCCGCGAACTACGTTTCTTTCTATTTCTTGACCACGGACAGCCCCATTGGAAAAACTCTTGATTTTGGCTAAAACCTTAAGTTATATAGAATAATTCCTACTCTAACCATTATTTACGTCATTTTTTGTTATCCAATGACTGAACAGAACCTCCCACGAAAACAAGATTTCAGAAACCAAATCCAATCCCTTTTTAGATGAGGGTCACGGAAGCAATTATTTTTCTAAGGGTTTAAATATATTGTACCTTCTAAGAACTTCTTAATTATTGAAATGTGGACCATACCTATGGCGACAGTAGTCTGCCATTAACAAAAGACCGGTTAACCCACTTGAACCGAAATGGATTTTAAATACAATAGATGTCTTCAGACTACTTAAAATTACTTGTAATCTTCGAACAAATCAAATTGGAATTAGATTTCGCTATTTATAATGTTTTGTTTTCTATAACCCGCTGTCAATCACAGAAAATATTAAAAAGATTAAGTTTTTCAAACAGAAAATTGCTTTCCTTTATTTACGTTAAAAGGTACTATTCCATTTTAATTTTATCAGATTCGTTAATCTGTAACCGACCTAAACTTTAAGTTTATTGTATTTGATTTACAAGGGTAGAGCTTTAAATTATGATGACCTGCCGCTGGAATTTCTAATAGTTTAGCCTGAAGCTATTTGTAACCCTGGTCTTTTATTATAAGGGAGCCTAACTAAAATATGAAGTAATTTATTGTAATTTTTGTCTATAAGTTATGCAAGTTACTGAATTCTAATTAATTAATTAATTTGTTTATTCGTTAACATTACAAAATAATGTTACAAAGCTGTGAACAAGAATTTATAATTGTACCTGGGTTAAACTTTAAAGACATATTAGGGGTCGATTGCATAATAAGGTTAGGGGTTATAATAGATATGGAGAGAAAAATAGTTAGGATTGTGGATAGGATATTGCCCTGGAAGGCAAGTTATGATGTCACAGGGGATGACATGGGGATATGTATAAATAGTATAGAAGGAGATGATGAAGAAGTGAAAGAGATCGACTCAGGCGAATATAAGGTAGAAAGGTTAGATGAGGTACAATTGATAGCGGAAGAAGAGGCTGAACAAGTAGAGGTAGAGTCAAGCGTAGCATTAATAGTGGACAACGAGTCAGAATTAAGAAAGGTAGAAGTAAAAACAGCATTATGTGACACACAAGAGGTAAATGTAGGCATAAGTGAGTTAAGGGGGAAGGATAATTTGGTAATTTGAATTTTAGTGTAAAAGATTTTTATGAAATTAATATTGTATATCAAGGGTCTAGAAGAGATGAAAGGTTTTGTATAGAGGAGAAAGATAAAGATGTTGAGGTAGTATTGTTTGGTTTGTCCGCAGAAAAGGAAATAATAATAAATGAGAAAAGAAAAGTGTAGAGACTGAAGAAAAAGAATTTAAGAGTCAGAATAATAGGGATAAGTTTATTTTATGTGAAGTACAGGGATGATAAGTATAGAAATAAAAGGAGGAGAAATAGGGATGAAGAGTATGAGGATTGTTAGAAAAAAGACACGGAGGGTCAAGAAAAGAGTCAGATTTAAATAAGAAAATGAAGCTTAATGAGTAAAATATAGAGATAGGTGAATGGTAGTGTAGAAGTTGAATAGTTAGAGGTAGAAATAGGTATATAGAAAAGTAGAAGTAGAAATAGGATAAATATGGATAGGTGTATATAGAAAAGTAGAGATAGGCGTATAATAGAGTAGAATTTAAATAGATAGGGATAGAAATAGGTGTATATAGAGAAGTAGAAGTAAGTGTTTATAGAAAATAAGGCTAGGTATAGGATAAATATGGGAGATGTAGATATGCAATTAAGTGTGTATAATTAGGATAAGAATAGATAGGGATAGTAGGTAGGGTTAAAAGTATGGAAAGTGAAGATAAAAAGAAAAGTACAAAAGAGGTACTTAAAGAGTCAATAAAGGACGAAAGGGTAAAATAAAAGGAGAAAATAAAATAAAATAAGAGGGTAAAGAGTTAGTAATAGTTAGAAATAGTTAGGTAAAAGGTAGCGATAAGTGTGAATAAGTAATTAGAAATAAAGATAGGTGTAGATAGACAGAAATAAGTAGAGATAAGTGTAGGAATAGATAGAAATAAGTAGTGATAGGTTGGATAAATAGGTATAGGTAGTGTTAGGTGAGTAGATAGGTGTATAGAAATAGCATATAAGATTAGATTAGAATGTACATATTTAAATTCAGAAAACATGGAGTAGTTTTCCCAGAATTGTAATAGGGGGATTATGTAGTGGATAAATTTGGGTATGAACAATGCAATTTCAAACACCCTGTATAGAGGAAACAACCATAATTTACGTGCGAAATTTATTTCATGTATTTAATTTAAAGTAAGAAATAATACCATAATTTTATAATTAGGGAATAAATATTCGTAGGTTCGTAAAGAAAACAAATTTGATAAGCCAATAGAAATTATTAATTAATTTAATTCAGTTTAATTCAAAGGGTTATAACGTCGAAAACGCATAAGAGCGTGAAAAATCCATAATTCCAAGGCGAAACGAAACGCTTTACTAACAAACAAACAGACATCGAATATATGAAATACCTTGAAACGCAAACCCCTAGAAATGTTATTTTAAAACGACCGTTAATTGAACACCTGCATGTTTTGGAACGGTCATGTTCCCCTTATTTTTGGAGCATAACAAGCAAGTTTTAAAGAATATTGGTCAACTGACGGTTGCAAAGCAGTGATATCGATTTTCTACCACTCAAGCAAGGTTAGAAGGAAACATCCAATATGCATAAGAGAGGAATAGAGTTAATACAGGCGGGGTTTTAAGACGTCACTGAAATATAGCATTGGTCTAAGTAGTTAGTTTTACAACAGACAAACACGGGACAGATGAATGCTGGTTTTTCGGAAACTAGCGTAGCGAAGAGCTAAATTTCAGGGAGTTTGTAAACGGTTATACAAAATTTGAAGAAAGAGTGAGTTCAGTTAAATATTTCGCGTTAAGAGGGTTCGGAGAGGTTACATTTTGAATCCTATAAATATGAAAGGGGAGTTATTAAGGCTCTTTTGACTTCTTTTATTTGCATCGCATACGACGTACAAAAATCTACTAACGAGCTTGTAAGTAATAAAATTTATATTTATATTTATAACGATGGTTGTGGCCTTATACTTTGAACGCGGAAGGTGTCGAGTTTATTTATATTTAACTAAGGTACAACGTATACTGTAACAATCTCGTAACGTAAATTATATTATGCAATAATAAAAGAAGTGTAATATACTTGGATTTGGATATGGGATGAATGTTGAATGAGTAGCATACAGCGCAACGTAGATGGTGTTCATCTATGAACAGCTGGAGGCGGCAAGCAGCGCATAACTACGATATCGAGGGTACAGGAACATAATACATCGTCAACAGAGATGGAATCTTCAAGTTTTTCCAGATAACGCATTAGAATTTGATGTTTTTTATAAACTGCAGATTACTTGTGATGTGTGAGAGGAAACTTTTATGGTATGATTCGTTATTTTGCGTATTGAAAAGAATACGTATAACTAACTTTTATTATGGTATTTG
This sequence comes from Platerodrilus igneus, assembly GCA_036346225.1. NCBI lineage: Eukaryota > Metazoa > Arthropoda > Insecta > Coleoptera > Lycidae > Platerodrilus > Platerodrilus igneus. Next base: position 1,446,226 of record JARFIW010000735.1, read on the forward strand.
AATATAAATCTAAAGGTGTACGTAAAGCTTAGTAACGTTTCTCATAAATTAACAATTTTATTGTTAAGAGTATATGGGTTTTTTTGTGTTTGTAGTAAGAGTATGCAAAGTAGAAAGCATACATTTAAAAAAACTGGGTCATCATGAGCTCACCATACTCCAGAGTGTACGAATTAGAAATAATTATAAATAAAAAAAAAAAGGTATTATTCCGGGCCCATTTACTCCTGTTACATTAAATGTGTTTGATATTTCAATTTAAAATCCAGGACTTTACAAAGATAGAATTTATTGAGGGGTAACTTGAGCACCGAAATGTACATAATCTTGAATTATTATTTGTAAATAGTGGTAAATAAATATTGTATGATTGTTGTACTATTTTGTGGTTTTATTGAATGGTGTGTGTGAAGATAGTAAATCTAGGTATTCAAGAGGAGGCCCAACTGAGCTAGCCAGGGAGCTGTTGAAAAAATTAATGTGATGCAGCAGTAATCCGGGTAAAAAATTCTTTTTTGAAAATTTTTCTATTTGGTGAATTTTCGATTTTTGGTAAGTTAATAAATTTTTGAATCTACTGAGCCAGTGAGAAGTTACACGGCAATTTATGACGCCCAATTCGTGGGCTCGAATGTTTTTTGAGAAAGTACCAGTACCGAGCGAAGTTACACGGCAATATATATATATATATATATATATATATATATATTGCTGTGTTTCCTGTATTATTGTCGAGCCTCACGAATTGGGTCGCCAAGGAATGCTGTGTTATGTACAAAAAGCCTCTCCATTAATCTTAAACTAAGGTTTTCAAATCGAGTCCCACAGATTGGGCGTCAAAGAATGCTGTGATCCTCTCATTCTTCAGTAACTGGCCCTTTAAAAAAAAACATTCGAGCCCCACGTTGGGCGCCAAAGAATGCTGTGAAACCTACAAAATCCGTGAACTACGCTTTTCGAATCGGGCCTTACGAATTGGGCGTCAAGAATGCTGTGAAACCATCAAAAAGCTATTCATTACCTTACCTGTGTTGGTCCATTGACTTTCTTCTGTTAATCGCCTCGGCTGCTCCTCTAGATAACTTTCATCCTCATACATAAAAAAAAAAAAACACATTCCTACCACACACATCAACGTTAACTCTATTTACATCAATATTCATAATACATTAAAATTTCAAAATTAAAATTCAGCATAAATTTTAATATCAAAAATTTTCAAGATTAAATTTGTTATCATTTTCAAGTGCATCCAGAATTAAAGTCCTTGTAGGATGCCTACTAATCACTATAACAATATATGCAGAGTACAAAGGGAGCATCTACCACCCCTTTACGTTAATTAACCAGGTTCGTCTAATTGAGCTCAAAGACATACCCTAAATTTTCATCATAATCCAGAACATAAATACTAAATACCCCTTTCTACTTAAACAAGCAAATTTCACCTTAAAATTAAAATATTATTGTTAGTACAATTTCACTACTGTCCATTTTAAATAAACAAATTATAAAGTTATTCAACACACACCAAAAATATCAAAGTTCAAACAAAATAGTATAGTTTACCTGAAGGTTACTTGCACTCGTAGCTTCAATGTACATCGTCCCTTTTGTTAATCACATCATTCCAACTGGGTTATATTTACGGCTTCTGATTCTCAACGCTTTTAAAATCTTCTCCATCACCATTCATCTAAAGTTGTTTCAGGGCTTTTCCGGAACTCCTCTGTGTATATCTGACCCTTGTTTCGTGGATCCAGACACGTTTATGCACCATTTAAGTATTAATACCCCCGAAAAATAACAAAGAAATTCATACTTCTTTCACCAAGATACGCCAAAACTGCCTACTTTTGTGTATATATTTGTCGTTGTAAATTTTTACCAATTGGTACAGTGATACTAAACTTTATTACCTTGTATCTTCTTTTCTAAGTGCACTAACGTACATTCATTGTAGCACGTAAAGAACAAGCTGTTTTAAATCACATAATATTCGAGCAAACTGTTTAAATTATTTAATATTAAAACCGGAAAACTAAAAAGCACTGTTTAACGCGTTCAATCAAGTCGAAGATCTAAGAGAGCTTGTCCATATTAACCTCCGTATATATAGCGGTTAGCCTGTCTTTCGGTCTGTTTCCCAAAACGGCTAGTTTCTAGAATTTCGTCATTCTATGTTCCCATTCCGCAGCTCGGCATGCGATTTTTACGAATTTTGTACTCGCCTCAGTTAAATCTCAGAAAATTTCCACACGGCACGCAACGTCTGAGAATACCTAATTAAATTTTATACAGAAATGCTATTTCTACCTCTCAATTTTGCCTTTTACTTTCAACCAATCGCAACCCCATGACGTTGCTCTACTCACGCCTTTTACTATATGTGTCGCGGTCTTGCGCATATTATCTGTCTCTATCTACCCTGTTCTTATTGATGCAAATTGATATTCTTTATTATCGATTATTTCAGTCCATGTGGACTATCTGGGTTAAATAACCCCGTATCGCACCTTCTCGTGAATATTAAGCCACGGTTTCTCCAAGATTCTTTGTAACCATTAATTATCTGCAACATTTTCGCCGTACGTGACTTTTAAACTACGCAGGTGTTCAAACATAATATTAATTCTCAGAGCTTTATTTTATTGGGTTTTTACAAGTTTTTATAGATATTATATGTTACTAACGGTTCAATTAACTTCAATTAAAATTAATACCCTTTAAATTTTAGTGAATCCTAACTAAATATTAATTATTATCTGTACGTTTTAATACCGGTTACTTAAAATAGAGTTAATTAATATAAATTTTGCACGTAATTTTTATTTGTTTCTTTACTAGGGATAATTAAATTACCCGTAAAGTTTTCTAATACTGCTTGCTTTTATATAAAGCGTCTTATAAATAATTTAAATTTCTTAATTTTAATAAAACGAATGAATTTTTATGCTTCACGCTTTTATTTAATAACGCGAGTTATGTATCTTTTCCCAAAAGCTTCTACACGGTGATTAAAATTATTTGATGTGATTATTTAATTTTCTACCCTGGTCTAAATATGAGTAATATATATATATATATATATATATATATATATTTATATACAGGGTGTCCACGTCCTCCGTAAAAGTTCTATAACTTTTATGTTATTTAAGATATCAACTTCCGGTTTTTTTTAAACGATAGCCACGGCTAGGCCGCACAATATACAGGGTGTGCCAATATGGTTTCCAACCCAAAGTTATGTTTTTTTAAATGAAACTTCCTAGATTTGATACTATATTCTAAAAGCTCTTTTGATGCTTATCAAAATTATCTAAAGGTATTATAGGTCTACAATGGACGGTTTGCCTTTTATGAATCATTTTATGTCAAAATCATGTCAACTTTGAAAAATTGCAGAAGTTTTCTTATTGAACTTGGAGAGTTGATTCTTTCACGACATAATTTATCATATCCTGTTGTATTATTATCGATAGCGCGATGTGCTTGTTTTTTCTTTTTATTGTACAAGGTGAAGCAAAACGCAAAATGAACAAAAAGTCAATTTTTTTAAATGGAACCCGTCATATTGGATTTTGCCATTGAATAGCGTTTTTGTGGAGCTTTCTATTGACATAATGTTTTATAGGTTACATGAAAAAAAATTCTGAAAAATTGAGTAAACATGTTTTTTATGCAGTTTTGGGACTAGAGAAAACTAAGTAGGCCACTAGCATCAAATCTGAAATATCTTGTCAATATTAATTATCTTAAAAATTTTCCGTTTAATTTGTTGATGTTACAATGAATTTCACACGTCAAGAATTAATTAATATGATATACTGTATTGGAGAAACTGATTGAAACCCTTTATTGGCAATAAAATTGATTACCTTTTGCATTAGTATGCGACGTCACATTAATAGTATATGTGTTAAACAAGAAGACGCAGCGCGCGTCACGAATAGTGGAATCAGATAACAAGATAATAAAGCTCTACAAATTTGAACGCTAATGAGAATTTCCAAGAAATTAAGTAAGATAGGCGTTTATTATTTAGAATGAAATTGCGATAATTCTACAACATTCTGAAAACATATAAAATCGCGTACATAAGAAAGCGTTTATGAAAAAACGGGGATTCGTTCATTAGATTCATTCAGTCGATTCATTTGATTCTTAAATGCGATCGCGAAATGTTATTTTAAGTCGCGAGCTGTTGCTTTGCGAAGATAATATTTCAAATATGCAGTAAGTACACCTTAATTTAATAATTATTACTTTGGTACAATAAATATGAAGTGATGTTTTAAATGCAAATGACATTAAAAAAATGGAATTTATTAATTACAATCAAGAGGGAAAATTCTTCAATATATTACTATTTTAAAGATTTTATTAAAAGGAAGATTTAACCAAAAATGTACTAGCATCAAGTCTGACATATCTTGGTTACCAATAATACCTCCTCATGCATTAAGGGCCATTGATGTCGATGATCAACAGTTCTTAACCAATGTGGATTTTCGGTTGCATAGTAATGCATATTATGCCTATTGACTGATTCGTTGCTTTTGAACGATGCCTCGTCAGTGAACAAAATGTTCCAAATGTAATAATTTTCGGCAAACACACCGCTCATTCTACTTGAAAATTGTATGCGATTCTCAAAATCATCTCCATATAGTTCTTGATGAAGTTCGAAGGGTGGAATGGATGTGTCAATATTATATTTTTACGCTGATTTTTGAAATATTAGTTACTAGAGCGATTTCTCTGGTGTTCAGATTCCGATTTTCTTCTATTATCAGCAAAACTTCTAATTCAGATTCGGCGTCAATTCGTTTTGCTATTATTTCACACTTAGAATATGCAACGTTTCCAGTAGCTTCAAATCTGTCTCGCAGCTTTTCAAAGGTTACAGTTCGTGGCGTTTTCAAGTTTGAATATTTTTGATGATAGATTCAACTGGCCAATGAAGGGTTTCGATCAGCTTCTCCAATACAGTATATCATATTAATTAATTCTTGACGTGTGAAATTCATTGTGACATCAACAAATTAAACGAAAAATTTTTAAGATAATTAATATTGACAAAATATGTCAGATTTGATGCTAGTAGCCTACTTAGTTTTCTCTAGTCCCAAAACTGCATAAAAAACATGTTTTCTCAATTTTTCAGAATTTTTTCTCATGTAACCTATAAAACATTATATGTCAATAGAAAGCTCCACAAAAACGCTATTCAATGGCAAAATCCAATATGGCGGGTGCCGTTTAAAAAAATTGACTTTTTGTTCATTTTGCGTTTTGCTTCACCTTGTACAATAAAAGGAAAAAACAAGCACATCGCGCTATCGATAATAATATAACAGGATATGGAAAATTATGTCGTAAAAGAATCAACTCTCCAAGTTCAATAAGAAAACTTCTGCAATTTTTCAAAGTTGACATGATTTTGACATAAAATGACTCATAAAAAGCAAACCGTCCATTGTAGACCTATAGTACCTTTATATAATTTTGATGAGCATCAAAAGAGCTTTTAGAATATGGTATCAAATCTAGGGTATTTCATTTAAAAAAACATAACTTTGGGTTGGAAACCATATTGGCACACCTTGTATATAGGTGAAAATATTTTTAAATTGTGCAGTTTAGCAGTGGCTATCGTTTAAAAAAAAACGGAAGTTGATATCTTGAATAACATAAAAGTTATGGAACTTTCAAGGAGGACGTGGACACCCTGTATATATATATATATATATATATATATATATATATATATATATATATATATATATAGTTAGTAAGATGAAATAATAACTTAGACTTCCATGCAAAGTTTAAACGATCATTTCAAATCGAGCTAGTAATGGAAAGATGGAAAATATAAGGTCCCGGAATGCTTACTGTTTAGAAGAATAATTTATTATGTAAGAATTAATAATAAATATAGACGTTAAAAGAAGAAAAAAGGAAGCTATTTTTTTGTTAATATTAAATATTGATGAACAGTATATTTAGATATCTCAGTCGTAACCTTGATGTGACGGTGTTCCTTCGTAGGAATGATAATAATTAGCAGTACAGGTATACGTTAGTTTATATTACTCCCTTGTGCATGAACGTATTTACATTTCAATTTTTTTTAAATAAAAATGCTGGTTATTTTATTAAAGTTTTTCTGCAAGTAAGGAACTTTCATCCGCCAGCTTAAACAGAATTGCCCAGAATTTATTAGGTCAATGAAATACGCAAACACTGCTTAATACCCTGCAATCAAGTAGAGTTTATAGATCTCCAAACACTGGAATCTTTTAAATCTTATAGCAACAATTTTTATGGGGAATTAACGATTTGAAATAGAAATTAATAAGACGCCCGCTGTTGGCTTTGTGTAGCACTTTCCAAACTAATCGAAAATTTTTGCGCTTTTATCGAATTTCCATCTTTATGATTAAATGCAAGATTCTGAAAAAATTAAAAGCATTTTTGTGGAATTGATATGGTGTAATTACTTGGTATTGATATTGGATTGATAAATACTCCGAATAGTCGACGCTTGTACGGACCGCAATAACATAGTTGGACTAAACTTTAGACTCCAATTTAGCAATGACCCGGGCAAATGCTTGCTAATGCATAACGGTTTCAAGAAAACCGCAAAGCTCTTACAGAAACCCTATTCCTAATAGTATTTTGGAATACTAGTATTAGTAGTGCCGCAGATGCTATATATCTGAAAGTAGACGTTCAATTCTGTGGGGCCAATTCAGTGTACAGATGATTTAATAATGTTTATGATAAAAACCAGAGCTGTATAAGAATAGTCTCAATATTTATTTGAATATCAGTTGCTCTTCGTATCTTACTCTACACAATGTATAGGAGTAGTAGAAAAGTAAAGGATCTCATTTTGTACAACTTTCAATAATCTGCGATAGATAACATGTAATGCGGGTGCCTTGCTAAGGTACACATAAGATAGTATGAAAGGAGTTTATTAATTTCGGTTAGACAGGGTAGCTTTTATTAAGAAAACACCCAGTAAAATGTAAAATGTGTAAGCATTGGTAACTTATATTTAGAAGCTTTACTATTTCACTGTAATATTTAATTAGGACGAAATTTATAGTGGTACTTAAACTTCGGACGGTAATTAGAATTTAGCGTGGTGTTTTGAAGTTAGGGGAGTCATTTAAAGTTCGGGTGGTGATTTGACGCTTGGGAGGTGATTTCAAGATTGGGTGATGAATTAAAATCCCAGAATTATTCGCTTCAACCAAAATTTTAACAAGGAAAAATATATTTATATATTTATATATATATATATATATATATATATATATAAATCTTATGGTATTTCGAACGTAAATAACAATTGGAAAAGGTATTGATGTTCAAAAATTTTTTTGGGATTGAGTTTCGTTCGGACAATCATGATTATGGTCTAAATACGGTCCGAAACGTCGATTATAAACAAATGATTTTCATTTACATATAAACACAAAATTGTCTGAACGAAACTCAATCCCAAAAATTTTTGAACATCCATACCTTTTCCAATATATATATATATATATATATATATATATATATATATATATATTTTGGTAACAAGATGGTAGTATACTGGGTATGAAGTCCAAATAATACTAGTTTATGTAAAATTCAAAATTCAATTTCTTCTGCTTAACGTTTCGGCAAAACTTTTTGCCTTTGGCAAAAGCATCTACAATTAGAAGTGTTGTAATATAAAACTAAGATAATATAATAGATAAGTTCCTTACTGTATAAAATCAATATTTGTCAAATTTGAAAAATAGGAAAATTGTCAAAATTTAAAATTAACATATGATTACGTTGATCAAAATTATTAATAAAATTCATTTAGTAGGAAACAGGATGTATATCTAGTAACAAATTGATTACTATTCAAAAACGTGTCAATGATCATATAAAATTACTTCATAAAAAAGGCATTTTAAATGATACTGAAAAGAAACAGTTATCCAATTATAGCTCAACCCCAGATAAATATTATGGGTTGCCAAAAATTCTCAAACCTGTCTTTACACTCAGACCTATCATTTCAATTTTGAACACTCTAACGTACTTATTAGCAACTTTCATTTCTAAAATACTTCAACTAGCTTTTCCACCTGGAGACTTCAATATCAAAGACAGTTTTACCTTCGTCGATAAGTTCAAAAACTTTAGACTTCCTGAAAATCATATTCTTGTTTCTTAAGACGTTACATTGTTCTTACAAACATTCCTCTTACTCTAATCCTTAATATCATTAAAGAAAAATGGTCCGTCATTGAACCTCACTGTAAGATTCCTGTTGACTATTTTCTTGCTACTGTTAATTTGATTTTTAATAATACTTATTTTGTTTTTCAAGATTGTTTTATCTCCAACTTTTCGGCACACCTATGGGCTCTCCAATATCACCCATCATTGCCCAAATCATTATGGATTCTCTCCTAGATTTTGTGCTCCTACGGCTACCTTACGAAATGACTTTCCTCGTCAAGTACGTTGATGACATAATCTATTCTGCCTCAATCCATCATATCAATGAAACAATAACCACGTTCAATAGCTTTGCTAAACAATTAAAATTCACTAGTGAGACAGAAATAAACGGAAAATTACCTATTCTTGATATCTTAGTTATCAGAGGAACAAACAACGTTTTAATATTTGACTATTATACTAAACCTACCAATTCAGGTAGATATTTGAATTTTCTCTCCAACCATTCATTGAAACATAAATTCAACACCGTCAATGCTATGAAATATCGTATCGAAAAGATATCTGATTTCCAATTTTTAAATAAAAATAAAAGAATTCTTTTCAATACCTTATTAAGCAATGGTTACCCCAAACAATTTTTACGTAAACTCATCTACACCAACACTTTGAATATAAACAATAGCTTCCATAATAAAATTAACAATAATTTATCTCAAAATATTAATAACAATAACCAAGACAATGTCAATTTCAACAATACCAATAACAATAATTACAACAACAATAACTTACCACCCAACAACATTAACAATTTAAATATCACCATATACAAAAAAACTACCATTTATTCGGGGTTTAGCTCCGTTTATAAACAGTTTATAAACAACCTAATATTGCCATTGCATTTGAGTACAACAATACCATTAACAACCTATTTACTAGAATAAAGAACCCTACCCCTAAATTATTAAACAGTAACTTAATTTACAAAATCGTCTGTAGCTGTCAGGCAACCTGCATTGGTCAAACTTCCCAATGGTTGAGGAATCGTCTGACGCAACATAGAAGTGACTGCAGGATCAATTCTAACAAATGTGCATTAGCTAAACATGTTTGTTAAAACTTCATACAGTTGGAGGTCAGCGATTGACAGTATAGATGGCCTTATCGTATATTGTTGTTGTGCTACACATATGGCGGAGCGATAAAGCTTTTTCGCTTCACCAACATGACACTCTCTCGTATCGTTTCACCGACTCAACACCTAATAACTATAACCGCGAGTGCATAAGTGCTGCTGCCCGACCAAGTGCGTCGACCGGTAAACAACACCTATCTCCGCGGGAGTAAATTGGTTAACAACATTGCAAGGTAAGCAAAACATTAATTACGGTTTGACCTATGTTACTGTTTTTCGCGCCTTACCTCCAGTTATATACAATTACAGTCCATTTGCTAAGCTTTACGCTTTGGGAAACGTTTTGGAGCTGTCCGGATTTTATACACTCCAAAGTGTACCACACAAAAAGTGGTCCTTCTGAGACTCATATCACAAAAAGTGGTCCTACTGAACAAATAAGCTTTGAATTACAGTCAAAATTAATATAATTCATTAGCGGGATCATTAAAATTTAAATTATTACATTAATTCATTTTCAAAACTATTTTCTAAAAGTGGGTTTGAATATTAAAATGCATGATTTCTATTAAAGATTTCAAACTTCAATTATTATCAACAAAACGAGTACTTTGTATTTAGCATCACAGGTGTTCAAAAACTTGTTCCAATTTATTTAAAGTTTGTAGTTCATTAACATCCTGTTACTACGCTTATCAATCAGCTGTGTAGATAACAAAATAAGTCAAAGGACTTTAACGAAACTGTTTGTTTACATTTTTGTTTGTAAATATTACGTACCTAATGCACTTTATTTCTTAGAGTTCTGAATTCACTTATATTAGTTTAAGCCTGTACCAACATTAATCTTCTCCACGAGTACTGTGTTTACCTTTAAGGCTTTGCAACTGCGTTACATTTTCTATTAGTTATTTGTGATTTCAATTGGTTACGAGTATACCTGGTACAATATGGAACCAGAACGTGAAGTTATTGTTGAATTTAAACGATTAACAAATCGCAAAGAAAGGTACTGGCGACGTTTGCAAGATTGGTATGATTTAATTTCTACGTTACCAACTAATCTTGATCAATTTAAAGCTCGTGTTAGTCAGCTAGATGACGTAAGAACAACATTTTTAGATATCTTAGATGAATTATCGTCACTCTCTGACGTTTATAAAACATTATTTACGGATACCGTTAATCTAGAATCTACGTTCAATACTATGTACTATGATATTTTAGCTAATGCGGCGCCTTATGTCGCTCCAAACACAACGTCCAATGTAAATACTATTGATATTTCTGGAAATACCAGATCTAATGTTCATTTACCAGAAATAAAAATAGATATATTTCGAGGTGACTAGGGATGGACTGGGGCTCGGGCTTTCGGGCCGGCCCGGCCCGAGCCCGGCCCGATTTCGGGCTCGAATCCGGGCTGGGCCGTTGACTACTTTATTCGGGCCGGGCCCGGGCCGGGTCTACCTTTATTCGGGCCGGGCCGGGCCAAACGACTCGGGCCGGCGCGAACTTTTCGGGCCGAAAAACGCACGAGTAAGTACTCCATCGTCCCTTCACTTCTATCTCACATTGAGTAAGTAAACGTTCTTAATTATATTTTCACGTAGTGTCTTCATGAACTCATTAATAATCAGTTTTTCGTCTTGTTTAGTGTAAAGGAAGCGTGATATTATAACTCACTACTTATACCGAATATTTTTTCTAGTCCTATTTAATGTTCCTCATGTTGTACTTTAGGCAAGTTAAAGATGCTCGGGAACATCAAACTAGGTGATTTATTCATAATTCAAAAGTTTGCACGATTTATATTATGTATATGTATATACTCCAAATCTCAATCATGCGGCGAATGTCGATATTATCAATCGTGTGTATAGTTTATGTCTACCGCCTAAAACACTAGAGAGTTATTGCAAAGTTCATTTTTCCAATTTTTTAATAAAGTTTTCCCTTATTTGACATTTACACATGCGCAATTACACACTTTATTAAAATACAGGACACCTTTATTTAATTTAAACACAGGCAGGGAATGCTTTTATTTAAGGCGCCTTAATTTTGACATATGCCAAATGCCTAACGTACAAACTTACATTTAATTGTCTGCTTTGTGTATAAATATAGCGAAATAAATGGTTTTTTGTAGTGTTGTTTCCGTAATTAAATTTAGAAATGTAATGTCCAAGTTTATAACACGAAAAAGATATAAAACGTCAACGCTCTAAATACGAAGATGCTGTTTTGTAATGCTTTTCCTAGAAGTAAACTGTAAAAATCCTTTTGAAAACAGATATGCTACATGCTTGGAAAGAAGTAAAAATAGTGTCTTGAAGTAAACTCAAAAAGTATTCCGTGAAAACACTTTGACAACACACACAAATGTTATCGAATCAGTGGGAAATAAAAGACTTAAATAATAAAAAAAGGTTCATCTTTGTGTGAATACAATTTCTTTGATTTTTTCCAACATAGTTAAACATGTAGGTCACCTTATCACAAAAGAGATTAATTCTTTATTCATTTATAAAACATAACCTATAGATATAGAATACTAAACATATATGTCAGAATAAAGAGTAAGGGAAAAAACACTTGCACTAACACTCCTTTAGATTGGATGCGAACTTTTAAAAAAGGATACTTTATTTGAAGATTCTTTTAATAAAGTCTGCTTGGAATGAGTTTGCCACCACTCTCTAATTTCAAGTAGGTAATTTTAGTAAAATTCTTTGAAGTAGGAACGACAAAATAAGCGGACGCAAATTTATTATAAAGGTTATAAGGTGCGCTAAGCGTACAATTTCATAAACATTGAACGTTGCTAAACATTTTGTACCTATGTTACCCATTTTTAGGATTTTTAAAGAATTGTTACGTTTATTTTCAACATAAATTAATTACCCTATTTCTTTCCCTTATTAATTCAATACCCGCTCGAATAAATTCTGTTTCTACTGTTAAATCCTTCAACATAATTAATAATAAACACGTTCTCGAATAAATTCCTCAACTGAAATCTAGTTACTTTGAAACGACAAGTTTATGCAACAACTAAATAGTTATATCCTGTTTCAGGTACCCGTTATCTTGGTATACATTACGACCACCTATAATGATTTTCTCTATTGTTTCAATGTAAACGTTGCTGCTAATCGATATTATCGCTCTACATGTGTGATGTACCTGTGTTAAAAGTATTGGACAGACACACGCTTATTCTTTTGTACTGATTAGTTTATTTTACAAACGGTACTATGTACGATTTAAAAGATATCTGACAAAAGCTCCCACACGTTAATTCTTTCCTACTAATTAGTTATTTTACAAAAAGTATTAGGTGAAACTTTAAAAATGCTTGACAAAAACTCTCACAGGTTTATTTACTACTGATTAATTTTATTTTGTGTAAATACGAGATGCGCCCTTCGAATCTAAAGTACTAAATTGTTCATATCACCTAACTGTTTGCTTTCAAGTAGTAACGCTTAATTTATTGCTCTTGCTTGTTTGTACAGAATCCCTTATTTATTTTTATTTGTTAATAGATCATCGAGGGCGATGTTTTTTGTTTCTTTTTAGTATGTAGGCGAATCCCCCCCCCACTCTCCGCGTTTAATAGTTAGCCTGGTACTTACTTTTCTTCCGGCTACGTATAGGTACGTAACAGAATCAAAAATCAAATGGTATTCTACGATATGTTCCACAAGTATCTTGATTGTAATTCAAAATCATTATACTCTTAAATTAAACAAAAGAGTGATAGTTACTTGTTGAACACAACAGAAACAAATATCTTCTCATTCGCCGAATAAAAGTCGGGCAGGCCCGAAATTTCGGGCCGGCCCGGCCCGGCCCAGCGGGCCGGGCCGTCAATTTTCATTTCGGGCCGGGCCTCGGGCCGGGCCGGTTACCTTTCTGCGTTTTAATAAGCCCGGCCCGGCCCGGCCCGAGACCATCCCTAGAGGTGACCCCGAGAAATTCGGTGCGTTTAAATTTCTATATGACAACATTATTCAAAACAATAACGCACTTAATGATTGCGAAAAATTCACATATTTGCTTTCTTATTTGGATGCGACGGCATTAAAGCTAGCACAATCCGTTCGATTTGCTCCAGAAAATTATATGGTTGTTTATAATCTCTTAGTTCAACGCTACACTAATAAACGGTTAATTGCTAATCATTATTTATCCAAAATATTTTCACTAACTCAACTAAAGACGGATTCCCCAAAAGTTCTTAGTGATTTATGTGAAACCCTGCAAGCCAACGTCACAGCTCTTATCGACATGCAGCTACCTGAGTTGGCCGATTACATATTTTAATTTTTTTCCTTCGGTTTATTAGACCCGAAGTCGAGACAAGAATTCGAAAAGGAACATTTAAATCAAACATTTCCGAAATTTAACAATTTTATAAAATATTTACGCAACAAATGTTCTATCTTAGCACTGGTGACCGGTAACAATAATACACCACCATCAAAAAATGTGTTTAGTCCACCACAAAGGGCTAACCCTCAACCATATTATACAAATTCTGTAAACAATAAGCGTGTAACAATGTCCGCACAGGAAGTTACTTCACGACGATTTAATGCAAAGCAGGCAGTTTCTAAGCCCTGTCCTGCCAGCGACGATCAGTTCCACAAATTTTACAGATGTTCAAAATTATTAGCTTTATCAACTCTACAAAGGCAATACATGGTAAAGCAATATCATAGATGTTTTGCGTGTTAATCACCACATCCTCTTTCGACTTGTAAGTCAAAATATCAGTGCAAACGGTGCGGTAGTAAAATGCACCATACGCTACTGTGTATCGAGGCACCAATTTCATGCAGTACTCCGACTCCGCCACAAAGCGCGGTAGGACACTCTTCAGGTGCCGCTAATTCGGCTGAACATTTTCCTGCTCCAGTCTCTCTTGTTCATTCCTGTGCAAATTAACAGGAAACCGTTGCGCTTTTAGCCACGGCGCAGGTACGAATTTTAGCCTGTGACGGTAGTTGGCATCGCTGTCGCTTGGTTTTAGATCAAGGGTCGCATTTTAATTTCATCACATTATCTTTAGCTAACAAGTTAGGTCTTAAACGCAAGAAATGTCCTTTTGAAATACGTGGAGTAGGCCAATCTCCGCTAGAAAAGGTTTATGGAATTGCTACCTGTAACGTTACATCTATATATGATCAAAACGTTTCTTTAAATTTACAGGCTGTTGTTTTATCTCGTATTACCGCAGATCTTCCGATAGCAAATTTTTCTAAGCATTTAATAGACAAATTTTCGTCCCTACAATTGGCGGATCCTGAATTTCACATATCCGCTCCTGTCGATATGCTGTTAGGTGTTCAAGCTGTCTTAGATGCCACACCCAACGATTAGTTGCGTATAACAGGCAAGTCATCGGCGCTTCTTACCTCGTTTGGTTGGGTTATTATGGGTGATGTACCAGCTTTAAGTCAACCGCATTCAGGGGTTGCGTTGTACACTAGCATCTCGGAAGAACCGTCCCTTAGCGACACCATTCGTGCCTTCTGGGAAGCTGAAGAAATACCATTTACGCCGCCAATGTCGCCTGAAAACGTGGCTTGTGAAAATTATTTCAAGTCCACTACTATACGAAACGAGTTAGGCCAGTATGTGGTTCGACTACCGTTCATAGAAAACACCACCCGAACATTAGGTTCAACACGAGAATTAGCTACCAATCGCTTTCTAAAACTAGAAGCTCGATTTGCACGCGACAAAAACTTTTATAAATTATATTCAGAAAATATTGCTAATTATATATCGCAGGGACAACTCACTCCCGCTGTGAAACAGTCCTTATATATTATGACTCACCACGACATGGTTAAAAATAAGCCCTCTAGTACTCAAGTTCGAGTCGTGTTTAGTCCTGCCGATAGGGATATTAATGGTACAAGTCTCAATGATACTCTTTTACCGGGCCCCAAATTACAATGTGATATTGGTCTTGTAATAACAAGATTTCGAATACCTCAAGTCGCACTCACTTGCGATATTCGACAAATGTTTAGATCTATAGTCGTTCACCCAGAAGATAGAAAATTTTTACATATTTTTGGAGATTTCACCCTTGTGAACCTTTAACGGAATATGAACATACCCGCGTTATTTTTGGCGCTACCTGTAGCCCTTTCCTTGCCCTTCGTGTTCTACAGCAGTTGGTAGAAGACGAGGGTCACTCGTACCCCCGGGTTTCCCAAGCCCTTAGATCATCAACTTACATTGATGATATTTTGACTGGATCCGATTCTGTAGAAGAAACTCTCCTTCTAAAAAATGAATTGATCAATTTACTAAAACTAGGTAACTTCGACTTAGGAAAATGGGGAAGTTTACACACTTCAGTTATTGATAAGTCGGAGACGGGCGTTCTAAATCTACCGAACTCTAATCCCACTTTGACAACACGTGATGTTCTGGGTCTCTGTTGGGATATGGGTTCCGATACATTTAGATGTAAAGTTCCAAATATTGCAGACCTCCCTACTAGGCGAGGAATTTTGTCACGCATAGCACGCATATTTGATATTAATGGTTATTTAACTCCATTTACGGTTCTTCTCAAATGCCTTATGCAACGACTATGGCTACAAAAGGTGGATTGGGATGAACAATTGCCCGCAGAAATTCTTCAAGAATGGCAGCAAATTCAAATTGAACTGCCACTTCTCGAATACATAACAATACCACGATCTATTTGGAAAATCGGCAATAGTCAAGCCCGTTTAATCGGATTCTCCGACGCCAGTTCCGTAGCGATGGCCACTGTTGTGTATCTGCGATTAGAAGTTGATGAAAAAATATATGTACATTTGATAGCTTCCAAAACCCGTGTAGACCCTTTGAATACGTGGACCATTCCTCGTCTTGAATTAGGAGCGGCATGTCTTCTGGCAAAACTAATGAAACATACAGCATTAGCATTTGACACCATCAATTTACTAGATCCAATATGCTTTAGTGACTCTACAAACACACTGGCGTGGATTTGTACGCCACCTTATCAGTTAAAATTATTTTATGCAAACCGAGTGGTGCAAATTCATGAAAATCAACCCACAGCCATATGGAGATACGTTCCCAGTTCTGCGAATGCTTCCGATCCTGCAAGCCGAGGATTGAGGCCATCCGAACTACTGAATTGTACACTCTGGTGGCAGGGTCCTGATTTTTTATACCGCGATTATTGTGATCGGCCAAGTGATAAATACACATACAATATGGCAGACGTGTTTAAAGCCGTACAATACGCACTCGTCTCTACTGTTGATGTGAAACAATACTTGGTAGTACTACAAAGGTCCTCGAACTTGCTAAAAGTTCTACGAATTTTTGCGTACGTTAAAAGGTTCACGTTTAACTGCCTTGCACGCAAACGTAATCTTGCAAGGACTACTGGTCCGTTAAATGCCTCTGAGTATCGTAGCGCTCTCACATTTGCCATTAGAATTACTCAGTACGAGCACATCTACGACGATATCGTCTTACTAGAAAAAGGGCCACCTAGCACAAAATGTACCGTCCGTTGTCACCTGTTCTCTCTCCACGGGATTAGTCATGGAGGGGCCGTTTGCGCCATTCCAGCCATTCCATAACTAGCAAACATCCCTACCTTATCCCAAAAAACAGCAAGTTAGCTGTATTAATATGTGATTACTATCACATATATTCAGGTCATGGGGGTCCGCGGCTAACTCAATCATTAGTTACCCGTACATTTTGGATTCCTTGTATCCGTCAATTAATTCGAAGTAGAATATTTCGCTGACTTGCTATCACTTCCAAGGGGAGCCTATTCAGCCTCCTATGGCACCTCGCCTCGAACCCGGAAGATGCTTTATGCATACCGGTTTCGATTTTGCCGGTCCTTTACAATCAAGATATCCTCGTTGCGATCGACAAAATTTCAAAAGGCATATATTGCCCTCTTCATTTGTATGGTGTCACGTGCCATTCATATGGAGGTTGTCACAGCTTTAACAACGGAAGCCTGTCTTGCTGCATTAGATAAATTTATAGCCAGACGCGGGTTACCCACGAACATATACTCCGATCAGGGCCGAAATTTTCGTGGGGCGGCTAGAGAAATGTTAGAAATATATAAACATTTTGATCAAGCTAACCCCGTCATTGCGCACTACTTATCCTCTAGGGGTATAGATTGGTGTTTCAACCCTCTCTATGCACCCCATTTTGGGGGGTTTTGGGAAGCCTGCGTCAAGAGTGATAAATTTCACTTGAAACGAATAGTGGGTAGAACGACACTTTCTCTGGAGGAATTTAGCACAGTTGTGACCCGCATAGAAGGAATCTTAAATTCCCGTCCATTTTGCGCACTTACAACGTCACCTGACGAAGGCACGGATGCCTTGACTCCGGGCCATTTTCTAACTGGTGGACCTTTAATTACACGGTGTGAAGTGGACCTACAAAAAGTTCCTGCAAATCGGCTTAGTCGTTGGCAAATGTCCCAACAACTTGTACAGAGCTTTTGGAAGTGCTGGTCCATAGGGTACTTGCACAGCTTACAGCAAAGGACTAAGTGGAACACCCCTTCCAAAACCATAGGAGAAGGGGATCTAGTACTTTTTTTACTCCCGATTCACCACCGGCGTATTGGCCTTTGGCGAAAGTGGCGAAGCTTTTATCGGGTATAGATGGTGTAACAAGAGTTGTAAAGCTAAAAACACCCACAGGAGAAGCGGTCCGCCCAATTAACAAGGTGGTACCACTTCCTCCACCATAAGTAATTCAGCATTCTAACATGCAATTTTTATTTTTTTTCTTCTTTCTCTACAAATTATGTTTTATTTTATATTTTAATGCAGGAAGCAAAATGCAGAGTACCCGATTAATTTATACATACTTAAACATTTTTTTAAAATTTCTATTTTCATTTTTTCTTCCATTCATTTCACGGTATACAACAAAATTTACCATTTTGGGTGGGGGGTATGTTAAAACTTCATACAGTTGGAGGTCAGCGATTGACAGTATAGATGGTCTTATCGTATATTGTTGTTGTGCTACACATATGGCGGAGCGATAAAGCTTTTCGCTTCACCAACATGACACTCTCTCGTATCGTTTCACCGACTCAACACCTAATAACTATAACCGCGCGTGCATAAGTGCTGCTGCCCGACCAAGTGCGTCGACCGGTAAACAACACCTATCTTCGCGGGGTAAATTGGTGAACAACATTGCAGGTAAGCAAAACATTAATTACGGTTTGACCTATGTTACTGTTTTTCGCGCCTTACCTCCAATTGCATACAATTACAGTCCATTTGCTAAGCTTTACGCTTTGGGAAACGTTCTGGAGCTGTCCCGATTTTATACACTCCAACGTGTACCACACATGTTTATATAACCAAACATACTCCGGCATATAAAGAAATTAAAATATTAGACAAAGAATTCAATTACAAAACCAGACTCTTTTTAGAATCGTACTATATAAACAAAGAAGAACAATGTTTGAATAATAAACAAGATATCGAAGACACACACAGATTTTATTCTACTCTATACAGTTTAAATCACTTTAAATCTAATGCGCTTCATTAAGAGCTTTCTTTTATAATAATCACATAAACATTAAATCTACATTATCTACTTCAACCATATTAATCTTCCAACATATTAGTTTTTAAGGCTCAATTTGTTACTAGATCTACATCCTGTTTCCTACTAAATAAATTTTATTAATAATTTTTGATCAAGGTAATGTTAATTTTAAATTTTGACAATTTTGCATTTTTTAAAATTTGACAAATATTGATTTTATACAGTAAGGAACTTATCTATTATAATTATGTTAGTTTTATATTAAAACACTTCTAATTGTAGATGCTTTTGAAAAAGGGAAAAAGTTTTGCCGAAACGTTAAGCAGAAGAAATTAAATTTTGAATTTTACATAAACTAGCATTATTTCGACTTCATACCTAGTATACTACCATTTGTTACCAAAATAATTAAGCTAACCAGTCCATTAACGATATATATATATATATATATATATATATATATATTGCTATGCTACTGGCGGATTATCGAGCCCCGACGTTGGGTTGCTATATTTATTTGCTATGGTATTAGAAGAATTATCATGCCCCTACGTTGAGTTGTTATATTTATTTTGCTATGAATTCTAAATTATTGGACCACCATTTTAATATTTACGATTAAGTGTAATTATCTCCACCTCCAGCTGTTTTCTTAATGTTGCTATCAACTGGACTTTATCTTTAAACAACTCTATGTACCAATGGCAAAATTCGATACGTTACCGCCTTGCGGCTTATCACTTTCCTATTCAACTTGTGGCTCCGCCTTTGTACTATTTAAATCTTATGACCTCGGCTAGCATTTATTTGCAATTATAAAATTCAGTAAATTTAAATTCTATATAATGAAACCAATATGTTATGTACAGCTTTTGAAATTATTTGTAATACATTTCTTATAAATTTCATTTATTAACAACCATCTAGTATGTACTCAAAAACCCAAAGTCACCAAAGAAAATTTATTATCTTTACGAACAAAGTGTAGAATATTCTAAACCTGTTTTCTTATTACTCATTCAATACCTATGCAACCTATTTTGTTGACTCCTTCACAAGCATATCATATTTAGCAAATTCAATATTAAAAATAAAATAAAAATTCATGTAAAAAACAAATGTCTTATAACTAAAAATCTGAACTGGTTTTATCTTTTTCACATCGACGCTTCCAATAAAAATGATCTTCCCCAATTCTGGATTCCATTCAAATTATTACACTATGGACCGCCACCATTAAATCATATACCCCAATTTATTTCAATTCCTCAAACTTAGACTCTTATCATTCTTGCCCCAGACTTAAAATTGTAGTTTGTTTCATCCCTGTACTTCAAGATTGTATTATTCTCTTTTCCCCTTGACATTTAAATTGTATTACTGTATTTTTCTTAACATTAGAATCCAAGTTTATTTCCCTCAGACCTCGAAACCCTATTATTTTTATGTCTTAGTTTACAATAAATTCATTAAAAACGTACTTACGTTTAAACGGCAATTATAATCTTCATATTAGCACTCATTTTATTTCTCACTTTTATACTTATTACGTATTACTTTATTTAATGGCAATGCACTTCGGCCTTCATTGAGTTCAAAACTGACTTTCTTATCAAGGTGCTTGCTAATATAATCTCGAATTCCCACTCCATCCGTGGGTTTGGTCTAGAACTCGTCGCTTGTCTCTGACCAATCAAATAATTTTATTTGGATTAGTTTCTGATGTAATGCTCCACATTTTCCCATAATCACAACCTGCCCGCAGCTGTCTTTTATTATCAACATGCTGTATTTTGATGGATTACTTGCTTTTCTATAAACAACTGATGCAACCCGACTTTAAATTTCCATGTTTATATGCGATTCACGCAATTTTTAATCATTTCTCTTATCAAAATGGTTAGATCTTTGTACGCATTTATATTAACTACCTGAAACTCTATTTCTATATCCGTATTAATTTAATCGTCTGGAACTCTTTTTCTAAATGCGTGTCTAATTACACTTTATCATTCATTTCTCAATATACGCGTACTTCCACTGAAAGATGTCCTTATTTGTTTTACCTAAATTAACTAAACTTTATCTACAGGGTATTTAATGTTTACTATTTACTTAATACATGTACTTCTCATTCCTACGCCAACCATGCGTCTTCCTATGTTTACCTGCGTCGCCCAAAAACTATCTCTACTCTATATACAGGGTGTTGACTACTTACTATCTACAAACTAGGTCTATTTCTTAATTATTTCCTTAAATAAGTGTAGTTTTCGCTGCCTATTCTAATTACTCATTCCCGAACGACTTTTACTATAACGTGCACCCTTAAGCAACCCCTTATCACAGCATAATATATGCAAAATTTTTCAAAGTAAACGCGATTTTTTAGTTTTCATCGATGTGTTTATTACTTAATAGTTTTCGTTGCTAATGAATGAAATGGTGTTATAAAATATTTCTTCATTTCTCCCAAAATTAAACACCTTTTATTGAAGGTTTTCAGTATCATACTTTAAAGTAGTTTTCATGCGGAATGGAACAATAGATTCATATAATCTTCCCCAGGTTCTCTCATATAATGCGCATTATCAACATTAAGCGTATTTAATAGAAATTGGCTTACTTGTATTAACTGAACTCGAGTAGCTATTCAACCTCTACGGAATAAAGTGGAGTTCTTATTTCAACCCTCTCCCCCAATAAAATATGAAATTTTCCAATAAAAATAAAAAAGCTTTAATTATAATAAATTTCTTATTCTCTTTTGTTTATTTCTATAATTCGCCACGTCTTCGACAATGTGTTTTGCACCCACAAATTTGATATATTTTACATTTAAAAGTTTAACCCGTGTATTTTCTAGAATCCTTTTCTAGCGGAATCAGACAAATTGGGTTTTTTAAATCTAATTTCGAAGATCCTGCCATCTTTTTGATCTAGCTAAGATGGAGTCCAACGTAGGAGACCCATGATATTGTAGTTTCGTTCTATAATTTATATTTCAGGCATTTAAGCATAGAGGAATGCTGCCATCATTCTTTTTTACCACCACAAGCAATTTACCAGAATGCGTCGACAATCTCTATCATACCCTGTTGCACCATGTTGTTTACTTCTATTTTAACATATTTCCTATACGCCGCTGGTATTGGTTAAACTTTGAATTGAAAAGGTTCCGTATATACCATCTCTAATTTATGCGCATAATCTCTAGCAATTCTTGGTTCTAAATCAATTAATTCTGCATACTTTAGTAGAAGAGTAGCAACTTGCTGCTTAATTCCTCCAGAAATGTTTATGAATCTGATTTCATTTGCTTTCCATTCATTTTCAATAGAATTAGTATTAATTCATTTGGTATTTTCTACGATGTTTAACTCATCATTTCACCCGTACTATAATCCCCAATTGTAACAGTTTTGCTCTCGGCATTAAACTTTATTTTTAATTTACTTATTAGATCCACTCCAATTATGCATTCCAACTTCAACCCTGGTACTATTAAAAATTCATGTTGCTTTACATCATCCTCTTTTTTCGGGTTCCAATTTATCATGCTATTAAATGTAGCACACCTTTTACCATTTGACGCTAAAAAACTATTTTTCTTTACCGGTGTCCCATTTTTCTTTAGCAAATTTTAATGTTGATTGACAAAACTGTTAGAGATCAGACTGACTTCCGCTCCAGTGTCAACTAACGTTTTAACCAATTTATTTTCAATTATTATATTTATAATCAACAATACATTTTCAATACTAGGTTTCTTCCTATTTTCCGTATCAAATTTAATAAACTCTCGCTGATGTTCGAATTCGTTTATGTTGAAGGTACTACATCGCTTGCTTTTTACTAAAATCCTGTCTCATCGAATATCTTTGTCGATTAGCTATGTCCGCAAAGTATTTCCCTTCATGTGCCTCGCGAGTCCTCCGTGGTGCGTTTGTGTATTGCATTTTTCTAATATTTACCTCAGTCGTATTTTTCCTAGATCGTTCTTAAACGTATTTTCTCCAGTATGTTCCTGTTTCGTATATTCACTTTGGATCGTGTGTCTCTCAAAACCATGGATATAGCTGTATCTATCTATGTCTAGGGGCCTGGATTCTAAAGTTCGTCAGTTGTTTTGTCGTCTTGCTTGCAGGTTTGATCTAAAGCTATTTATTCGATTGCCCCTGTTCCTATTTTGTATTCGTCGTCTTTGTCCCAAACTGCCGTGTCTTCTGAGATACTCTAAATAAATCCTTATTAGTGATGTCTAGCAGTGTCACATATCGTGTTACCTCATGTTCAATTTTCATTTCGGGCCGGGCCTCGGGCCGGGCCGGTTACCTTTCTGCGTTTTAATAAGCCCGGCCCGGCCCGGCCCGAGACCATCCCTAGAGGAAACCCCGAGAAATTCGGTGCGTTTAAATTTCTATATGACAACATTATTCAAAACAATAACGCACTTAATGATTGCGAAAAATTCACATATTTGCTTTCTTATTTGGATGCGACGGCATTAAAGCTAGCACAATCCGTTCGATTTGCTCCAGAAAATTATATGGTTGTTTATAATCTCTCACTTCAACGCTACACTAATAAACGGTTAATTGCTAATCATTATTTATCCAAAATATTTTCACTAACTCAACTAAAGACGGATTCCCCAAAAGTTCTTAGTGATTTATGTGAAACCCTGCAAGCCAACGTCACAGCTCTTATCGACATGCAGCTACCTGAGTTGGCCGATTACATATTTTAATTTTTTTCCTTCGGTTTATTAGACCCGAAGTCGAGACAAGAATTCGAAAAGGAACATTTAAATCAAACATTTCCGAAATTTAACAATTTTATAAAATATTTACGCAACAAATGTTCTATCTTAGCACTGGTGACCGGTAACAATAATACACCACCATCAAAAAATGTGTTTAGTCCACCACAAAGGGCTAACCCTCAACCATATTATACAAATTCTGTAAACAATAAGCGTGTAACAATGTCCGCACAGGAAGTTACTTCACGACGATTTAATGCAAAGCAGGCAGTTTCTAAGCCCTGTCCTGCCAGCGACGATCAGTTCCACAAATTTTACAGATGTTCAAAATTATTAGCTTTATCAACTCTACAAAGGCAATACATGGTAAAGCAATATCATAGATGTTTTGCGTGTTAATCACCACATCCTCTTTCGACTTGTAAGTCAAAATATCAGTGCAAACGGTGCGGTAGTAAATGCACCATACGCTACTGTGTATCGAGGCACCAATTTCATGCAGTACTCCGACTCCGCCACAAAGCGCGGTAGGACACTCTTCAGGTGCCGCTAATTCGGCTGAACATTTTCCTGCTCCAGTCTCTCTTGTTCATTCCTGTGCAAATTAACAGGAAACCGTTGCGCTTTTAGCCACGGCGCAGGTACGAATTTTAGCCTGTGACGGTAGTTGGCATCGCTGTCGCTTGGTTTTAGATCAAGGGTCGCATTTAATTTCATCACATTATCTTTAGCTAACAAGTTGGGTCTTAAACGCAAGAAATGTCCTTTTGAAATACGTGGAGTAGGCCAATCTCCGCTAGAAAAGGTTTATGGAATTGCTACCTGTAACGTTACATCTATATATGATCAAAATCTTTTTTAAAATTTACAGGCTGTTGTTTTATCTCGTATTACCGCAGATCTTCCGATAGCAAATTTTTCTAAGCATTTAATAGACAAATTTTCGTCCCTACAATTGGCGGATCCTGAATTTCACATATCCGCTCCTGTCGATATGCTGTTAGGTGTTCAAGCTGTCTTAGATGCCACACCCAACGATTAGTTGCGTATAACAGGCAAGCCATCGGCGCTTCTTACCTCGTTTGGTTGGGTTATTATGGGTGATGTACCAGCTTTAAGTCAACCGCATTCAGGGGTTGCGTTGTACACTAGCATCTCGGAAGAACCGTCCCTTAGCGACACCATTCGTGCCTTCTGGGAAGCTGAAGAAATACCATTTACGCCGCCAATGTCGCCTGAAAACGTGGCTTGTGAAAATTATTTCAAGTCCACTACTATACGAAACGAGTTAGGCCAGTATGTGGTTCGACTACCGTTCATAGAAAACACCACCCGAACATTAGGTTCAACACGAGAATTAGCTACCAATCGCTTTCTAAAACTAGAAGCTCGATTTGCACGCGACAAAAACTTTTATAAATTATATTCAGAAAATATTGCTAATTATATATCGCAGGGACAACTCACTCCCGCTGTGAAACAGTCCTTATATATTATGACTCACCACGACATGGTTAAAAATAAGCCCTCTAGTACTCAAGTTCGAGTCGTGTTTAGTCCTGCCGATAGGGATATTAATGGTACAAGTCTCAATGATACTCTTTACCGGGCCCCAAATTACAATGTGATATTGGTCTTGTAATAACAAGATTTCGAATACCTCAAGTCGCACTCACTTGCGATATTCGACAAATGTTTAGATCTATAGTCGTTCACCCAGAAGATAGAAAATTTTACATATTTTTGGAGATTTCACCCTTGTGAACCTTTAACGGAATATGAACATACCCGCGTTATTTTTGGCGCTACCTGTAGCCCTTTCCTTGCCCTTCGTGTTCTACAGCAGTTGGTAGAAGACGAGGGTCACTCGTACCCAGGTTTCCCAAGCCCTTAGATCATCAACTTACATTGATGATATTTTGACTGGATCCGATTCTGTAGAAGAAACTCTCCTTCTAAAAATGAATTGATCAATTTACTAAAACTAGGTAACTTCGACTTAGGAAAATGGGAAGTTTACACACTTCAGTTATTGATAAGTCGGAGACGGGCGTTCTAAATCTACCGAACTCTAATCCCACTTTGACAACACGTGATGTTCTGGGTCTCTGTTGGGATATGGGTTCCGATACATTTAGATGTAAAGTTCCAAATATTGCAGACCTCCCTACTAGGCGAGGAATTTTGTCACGCATAGCACGCATATTTGATATTAATGGTTATTTAACTCCATTTACGGTTCTTCTCAAATGCCTTATGCAACGACTATGGCTACAAAAGGTGGATTGGGATGAACAATTGCCCGCAGAAATTCTTCAAGAATGGCAGCAAATTCAAATTGAACTGCCACTTCTCGAATACATAACAATACCACGATCTATTTGGAAAATCGGCATTAGTCAAGCCCGTTTAATCGGATTCTCCGACGCCAGTTCCGTAGCGATGGCCACTGTTGTGTATCTGCGATTAGAAGTTGATGAAAAAATATATGTACATTTGATAGCTTCCAAAACCCGTGTAGACCCTTTGAATACGTGGACCATTCCTCGTCTTGAATTAGGAGCGGCATGTCTTCTGGCAAAACTAATGAAACATACAGCATTAGCATTTGACACCATCAATTTACTAGATCCAATATGCTTTAGTGACTCTACAAACACACTGGCGTGGATTTGTACGCCACCTTATCAGTTAAAATTATTTTATGCAAACCGAGTGGTGCAAATTCATGAAAATCAACCCACAGCCATATGGAGATACGTTCCCAGTTCTGCGAATGCTTCCGATCCTGCAAGCCGAGGATTGAGGCCATCCGAACTACTGAATTGTACACTCTGGTGGCAGGGTCCTGATTTTTTATACCGCGATTATTGTGATCGGCCAAGTGATAAATACACATACAATATGGCAGACGTGTTTAAAGCCGTACAATACGCACTCGTCTCTACTGTTGATGTGAAACAATACTTGGTAGTACTACAAAGGTCCTCGAACTTGCTAAAAGTTCTACGAATTTTTGCGTACGTTAAAAGGTTCACGTTTAACTGCCTTGCACGCAAACGTAATCTTGCAAGGACTACTGGTCCGTTAAATGCCTCTGAGTATCGTAGCGCTCTCACATTTGCCATTAGAATTACTCAGTACGAGCACATCTACGACGATATCGTCTTACTAGAAAAAGGGCCACCTAGCACAAAAATGTACCGTCCGTTGTCACCTGTTCTCTCTCCCACGGGATTAGTCATGGAGGGGGGCCGTTTGCGCCATTCCAGCCATTCCATAACTAGCAAACATCCCTACCTTATCCCAAAAAACAGCAAGTTAGCTGTATTAATATGTGATTACTATCACATATATTCAGGTCATGGGGGTCCGCGGCTAACTCAATCATTAGTTACCCGTACATTTTGGATTCCTTGTATCCGTCAATTAATTCGAAGTAGAATATTTCGCTGCCTGACTTGCTATCACTTCCAAGGGGAGCCTATTCAGCCTCCTATGGCACCTCGCCTCGAACCCGGAAGATGCTTTATGCATACCGGTTTCGATTTTGCCGGTCCTTTTACAATCAAGATATCCTCGTTGCGATCGACAAAATTTCAAAAGGCATATATTGCCCTCTTCATTTGTATGGTGTCACGTGCCATTCATATGGAGGTTGTCACAGCTTTAACAACGGAAGCCTGTCTTGCTGCATTAGATAAATTTATAGCCAGACGCGGGTTACCCACGAACATATACTCCGATCAGGGCCGAAATTTTCGTGGGGCGGCTAGAGAAATGTTAGAAATATATAAACATTTTGATCAAGCTAACCCCGTCATTGCGCACTACTTATCCTCTAGGGGTATAGATTGGTGTTTCAACCCTCCCTATGCACCCCATTTTGGGGGGTTTTGGGAAGCCTGCGTCAAGAGTGATAAATTTCACTTGAAACGAATAGTGGGTAGAACGACACTTTCTCTGGAGGAATTTAGCACAGTTGTGACCCGCATAGAAGGAATCTTAAATTCCCGTCCATTTTGCGCACTTACAACGTCACCTGACGAAGGCACGGATGCCTTGACTCCGGGCCATTTTCTAACTGGTGGACCTTTAATTACACGGTGTGAAGTGGACCTACAAAAAGTTCCTGCAAATCGGCTTAGTCGTTGGCAAATGTCCCAACAACTTGTACAGTGCTTTTGGAAATGCTGGTCCATAGGGTACTTGCACAGCTTACAGCAAAGGACTAAGTGGAACACCCCTTCCAAAACCATAGGAGAAGGGGATCTAGTACTTTTTTTACTCCCGATTCACCACCGGCGTATTGGCCTTTGGCGAGAGTGGCGAAGCTTTTATCGGGTATAGTTGGTGTAACAAGAGTTGTAAAGCTAAAAACACCCACAGGAGAAGCGGTCCGCCCAATTAACAAGGTGGTACCACTTCCTCCACCATAAGTAATTCAGCATTCTAACATGCAATTTTTATTTTTTTTCTTCTTTCTCTACAAATTATGTTTTATTTTATATTTTAATGCAGGAAGCAAAATGCAGAGTACCCGATTAATTTATACATACTTAAAAATTTTTTTAAAATTTCTATTTTCATTTTTTCTTCCATTCATTTCACGGTATACAACAAAATTTACCATTTTGGGTGGGGGGTATGTTAAAACTTCATACAGTTGGAGGTCAGCGATTGACAGTATAGATGGCCTTATCGTATATTGTTGTTGTGCTACACATATGGCGGAGCGATAAAGCTTTTTCGCTTCACCAACATGACACTCTCTCGTATCGTTTCACCGACTCAACACCTAATAACTATAACCGCGCGTGCATAAGTGCTGCTGCCCGACCAAGTGCGTCGACCGGTAAACAACACCTATCTTCGCGGGGGTAAATTGGTGAACAACATTGCAAGGTAAGCAAAACATTAATTACGGTTTGACCTATGTTACTGTTTTTCGCGCCTTACCTCCAATTGCATACAATTACAGTCCATTTGCTAAGCTTTACGCTTTGGGAAACGTTCTGGAGCTGTCCCGATTTTATACACTCCAACGTGTACCACACATGTTTATATAACCAAACATACTCCGGCATATAAAGAAATTAAAATATTAGACAAAGAATTCAATTACAAAACCAGACTCTTTTTAGAATCGTACTATATAAACAAAGAAGAACAATGTTTGAATAATAAACAAGATATCGAAGACACACACAGATTTTATTCTACTCTATACAGTTTAAATCACTTTAAATCTAATGCGCTTCATTAAGAGCTTTCTTTTATAATAATCACATAAACATTAAATCTACATTATCTACTTCAACCATATTAATCTTCCAACATATTAGTTTTTAAGGCTCAATTTGTTACTAGATCTACATCCTGTTTCCTACTAAATAAATTTTATTAATAATTTTTGATCAAGGTAATGTTAATTTTAAATTTTGACAATTTTGCATTTTTTAAAATTTGACAAATATTGATTTTATACAGTAAGGAACTTATCTATTATAATTATGTTAGTTTTATATTAAAACACTTCTAATTGTAGATGCTTTTGAAAAAGGGAAAAAGTTTTGCCGAAACGTTAAGCAGAAGAAATTAAATTTTGAATTTGACATAAACTAGCATTATTTCGACTTCATACCTAGTATACTACCATTTGTTACCAAAATAATTAAGCTAACCAGTCCATTAACGATATATATATATATATATATATATATATATATATATATATTGCTATTCTACTGGCGGATTATCGAGCCCCGACGTTGGGTTGCTATATTTATTTGCTATGGTATTAGAAGAATTATCATGCCCCTACGTTGAGTTGTTATATTTATTTTGCTATGAATTCTAAATTATTGGACCACCATTTTAATATTTACGATTAAGTGTAATTATCTCCACCTCCAGCTGTTTTCTTAATGTTGCTATCAACTGGACTTTATCTTTAAACAACTCTATGTACCAATGGCAAAATTCGATACGTTACCGCCTTGCGGCTTATCACTTTCCTATTCAACTTGTGGCTCCGCCTTTGTACTATTTAAATCTTATGACCTCGGCTAGCATTTATTTGCAATTATAAAATTCAGTAAATTTAAATTCTATATAATGAAACCAATATGTTATGTACAGCTTTTGAAATTATTTGTAATACATTTCTTATAAATTTCATTTATTAACAACCATCTAGTATGTACTCAAAAACCCAAAGTCACCAAAGAAAATTTATTATCTTTACGAACAAAGTGTAGAATATTCTAAACCTGTTTTCTTATTACTCATTCAATACCTATGCAACCTATTTTGTTGACTCCTTCACAAGCATATCATATTTAGCAAATTCAATATTAAAAATAAAATAAAAATTCATGTAAAAAACAAATGTCTTATAACTAAAAATCTGAACTGGTTTTATCTTTTTCACATCGACGCTTCCAATAAAATGATCTTCCCAATTCTGGATTCCATTCAAATTATTACACTATGGACCGCCACCATTAAATCATATACCCCAATTTATTTCAATTCCTCAAACTTAGACTCTTATCATTCTTGCCCCAGACTTAAAATTGTAGTTTGTTTCATCCCTGTACTTCAAGATTGTATTATTCTCTTTTCCCCTTGACATTTAAATTGTATTACTGTATTTTTCTTAACATTAGAATCCAAGTTTATTTCCCTCAGACCTCGAAACCCTATTATTTTTATGTCTTAGTTTACAATAAATTCATTAAAAACGTACTTACGTTTAAACGGCAATTATAATCTTCATATTAGCACTCATTTTATTTCTCACTTTTATACTTATTACGTATTACTTTATTTAATGGCAATGCACTTCGGCCTTCATTGAGTTCAAAACTGACTTTCTTATCAAGGTGCTTGCTAATATAATCTCAATTCCACTCCATCCGTGGGTTTGGTCTAGAACTCGTCGCTTGTCTCTGACCAATCAAATAATTTTATTTGGATTAGTTTCTGATGTAATGCTCCACATTTTCCCATAATCACAACCTGCCCGCAGCTGTCTTTTATTATCAACATGCTGTATTTTGATGGATTACTTGCTTTTCTATAAACAACTGATGCAACCCGACTTTAAATTTCCATGTTTATATGCGATTCACGCAATTTTTAATCATTTCTCTTATCAAAATGGTTAGATCTTTGTACGCATTTATATTAACTACCTGAAACTCTATTTCTATATCCGTATTAATTTAATCGTCTGGAACTCTTTTTCTAAATGCGTGTCTAATTACACTTTATCATTCATTTCTCAATATACGCGTACTTCCACTGAAAGATGTCCTTATTTGTTTTACCTAAATTAACTAAACTTTATCTACAGGGTATTTAATGTTTACTATTTACTTAATACATGTACTTCTCATTCCTACGCCAACCATGCGTCTTCCTATGTTTACCTGCGTCGCCCAAAAACTATCTCTACTCTATATACAGGGTGTTGACTACTTACTATCTACAAACTAGGTCTATTTCTTAATTATTTCCTTAAATAAGTGTAGTTTTCGCTGCCTATTCTAATTACTCATTCCCGAACGACTTTTACTATAACGTGCACCCTTAAGCAACCCCTTATCACAGCATAATATATGCAAAATTTTTCAAAGTAAACGCGATTTTTTAGTTTTCATCGATGTGTCTATTACTTAATAGTTTTCGTTGCTAATGAATGAAATGGTGTTATAAAATATTTCTTCATTTCTCCCAAAATTAAACACCTTTTATTGAAGGTTTTCAGTATCATACTTTAAAGTAGTTTTCATGCGGAATGGAACAATAGATTCATATAATCTTCCCCAGGTTCTCTCATATAATGCGCATTATCAACATTAAGCGTATTTAATGGAAATTGGCTTACTTGTATTAACTGAACTCGAGTAGCTATTCGACCTCTACGGAATAAAGTGGAGTTCTTATTTCAACCCTCTCCCCCAATAAAATATGAAATTTTCCAATAAAAATAAAAAAGCTTTAATTATAATAAATTTCTTATTCTCTTTTGTTTATTTCTATAATTCGCCACGTCTTCGACAATGTGTTTTGCACCCACAAATTTGATATATTTTACATTTAAAAGTTTAACCCGTGTATTTTCTAGAATCCTTTTCTAGCGGAATCAGACAAATTGGGTTTTTTAAATCTAATTTCGAAGATCCTGCCATCTTTTTGATCTAGCTAAGATGGAGTCCAACGTAGGAGACCCATGATATTGTAGTTTCGTTCTATAATTTATATTTCAGGCATTTAAGCATAGAGGAATGCTGCCATCATTCTTTTTTACCACCACAAGCAATTTACCAGAATGCGTCGACAATCTCTCTATCATACCCTGTTGCACCATGTTGTTTACTTCTATTTTAACATATTTCCTATACGCCGCTGGTATTGGTTAAACTTTGAATTGAAAAGGTTCCGTATATACCATCTCTAATTTATGCGCATAATCTCTAGCAATTCTTGGTTCTAAATCAATTAATTCTGCATACTTTAGTAGAAGAGTAGCAACTTGCTGCTTAATTCCTCCAGAAATGTTTATGAATCTGATTTCATTTGCTTTCCATTCATTTTCAATAGAATTAGTATTAATTCATTTGGTATTTTCTACGATGTTTAACTCATCATTTCACCCGTACTATAATCCCCAATTGTAACAGTTTTGCTCTCGGCATTAAACTTTATTTTTAATTTACTTATTAGATCCACTCCAATTATGCATTCCAACTTCAACCCTGGTACTATTAAAAATTCATGTTGCTTTACATCATCCTCTTTTTTCGGGTTCCAATTTATCATGCTATTAAATGTAGCACACCTTTTACCATTTGACGCTAAAAAACTATTTTTCTTTACCGGTGTCCCATTTTTCTTTAGCAAATTTTAATGTTGATTGACAAAACTGTTAGAGATCAGACTGACTTCCGCTCCAGTGTCAACTAACGTTTAACCAATTTATTTTCAATTATTATATTTATAATCAACAATACATTTTCAATACTAGGTTTCTTCCTATTTTCCGTATCAAATTTAATAAACTCTCGCTGATGTTCGAATTCGTTTATGTTGAAGGTACTACATCGCTTGCTTTTTACTAAAATCCTGTCTCATCGAATATCTTTGTCGATTAGCTATGTCCGCAAAGTATTTCCTTCATGTGCCTCATGAGTCCTCCGTGGTGCGTTTGTGTATTGCATTTTTCTAATATTTACCTCAGTCGTATTTTTCCTAGATCGTTCTTAAACGTATTTTCTCCAGTATGTTCCTGTTTCGTATATTCACTTTGGATCGTGTGTCTCTCAAAACCATGGATATAGCTGTATCTATCTATGTCTAGGGGCCTGGATTCTAAAGTTCGTCAGTTGTTTTGTCGTCTTGCTTGCAGGTTTGATCTAAAGCTATTTATTCGATTGCCCCTGTTCCTATTTTGTATTCGTCGTCTTTGTCCCAAACTGCCGTGTCTTCTGAGATACTCTAAATAAATCCTTATTAGTGATGTCTAGCAGTGTCACATATCGTGTTACCTCATGTTCAAAATGTTTAGCTAGTTACTTCAATATTTGTTTGTCATCTATTGAAGGGTGTTGTGGAGTTGTCTTGTGACGCTAATATTCTTTATGGCATATTGTTACTTCGTCCGCTAATAGTCGCTGTTGAACTTTTACATTAATAAACTATTCCTGACCTTACTTTGCTTATTATCGTTTTAGTATCGTTTTAAAATATTTCCCAAGATCTTTGATGAAGGCATTAGAAGTCTAACAAAGATTATTCCTTATCGTGAGCGCCAATTTTCTTCTGCTTTTAAACTCGTAATCACCTCTTTTATTCAACATTCCTTGAATTTTCTACCTAAATAAAAAACATCTACCCCGGCTATTGAGTGAACAGTTATAGAAATACAACAGCTCACCGTAAATTGTAATAATATAACAAATTAGGTAGGCCTGGCAAAACAAATCTTACAACATAAAGAATTTCCTGAAGTATTAACACTACCTCATATACTGTTTAATTACCTCTCACGGTTATAGCACTTTTTCGTCTGAATTTTCACCAAATAAATATCTTTGAACAAAAAAATTTCGTATAAACGTCTTTGTTACAAATCACTCCCTTGGTTAATATTGAATTACTAAAATCTTAAACTACTAAATATTATCCTAAAAATATTTAATTCACAACGCATATTTACAATTGTCCTTTACATAAAGCACACCCTTCAATTAAATTTAGTTTTCTTCAGATAAGTTGACTCTCAAAGGTTTTATCATAGACCATGTAGTTCAAAGATCTTTCAAGGTAAGCATACAGGTATTTGGTAGAAGTATCACAACTCGTATACCCGTAAGAGTATTATATTTGCTTTTTATACAACACACCCCGCACCTCTGTAAGCTAATCGGTGCAACAGTTAACTGCTATGTCGCTCCGCCTCCTCTAAAGTACAAATAATTAAGCACCTTACGTCAATTCAGCTTGCAACTGAATTTCGACGTCCAAAGTTTGGGGCCGATTTTTTTTTTGTCAAATAACTTTTTGTGCTCAAGGAGCTAGCTTTTTCTTTTATTTGTAATTTTCTTCACTTTTGAAATTGTCATTCTTTATAATGGGGATACAATTTAGTTTTTTAATTATAGATCTGTAGATAATTCGTCTATAAAGGATTTATTATAAACATTTACCCGACTGTAAGATGAAAGGATAAAAATTTAGAGTTTAAATATGGATTTTATTTATAACGTGGATCGTCTGTTAAAGATGGAATCAATTTATGAGTTAATCGTTAGAAATATTTAACGGAAAGTTTGACGACATTCGCGGCATTAAAGGAAATTCTTTGAAAGAGGGCGGCAGCTTTTTCGCTACTTAGAGGGGCAGAGATCATAGAGGTAGGATTGGCAGTCTAAAACACACTACTGAGATGTGAAAAGCAACGGGAAGCCACCACATTACCTCCCAAGTACACAGTAAACTTAAATTGTTACTTAAGTTGATGGCTTCCTCTAGAATAAAAAATTCCGGAAACATAGTAGGGATCAGCGAAGTTCGGTGGCCAGAGACGGAGGATTTTTGGAGCGTAACCTTTAGAGTAATTCACAAAGTATTAGAAAAAAAAAATTCGGGCGTGGTGATAGTTATGAGAAAAAAAATAGAACACTGTGTAGAGAACTACCAACAAAAGAACAAAAGAATATTCATTGATAGATTAGAATCTAAACCGGTAAATACAGTAATAACACAAGTATACATGCTCAGCTCTAGTTACAGTGAGGTAGAAGCGATCTACAAAGATATCGAAGACATACTAAGATACGAAAAACAACATAAAATTTTACAATTAAGGGGGATTTTAAGGCAGTGGAAGATGAGGACAAAGAAGGAACGGTAGTAGGTTTGCTTGGTTTAGGCACGGGAAACGACAGGAAAAATAGGTTGGTAGAAATTTTGCGACAAAAATAATTTAACCATCACAAACACTTTATTACAATATCATGC
The DNA here is from genome assembly GCA_036346225.1 of Platerodrilus igneus. Lineage (NCBI taxonomy): Eukaryota > Metazoa > Arthropoda > Insecta > Coleoptera > Lycidae > Platerodrilus > Platerodrilus igneus. The sequence goes on from JARFIW010000735.1 coordinate 1,481,523, forward strand.
TAGAACACGATATACATGGAAGATGCCAAGGTATATAGGACGATATCAAATAGATTACATTAACCACAACATCGTAATCATGAAGGTCGTTCTTAAATTTAAAAATTTGAGAAAAAGGAACTGAAAAAGACACTTTGACTTTGAGAGACTAAAATATAAATATATCCACCTAAGATATGAACAAAAGTCAAATGAATTGTTGAAAGATATCACAAAAATTTCTTATACTGAGGAAGTAGAAACAGAATGAAATAACATTATATCCAGCTTAGATATAGCGGTCAGAAATATTCTGGGGTTTACACAAACAGAAAATAAGACCATGAATAACAAACGATATCCTAAATTTAATACAAGAAAAACGAAGATACAAAAACAGATAAGACGAAGCTGGAAAACGGAGACACAAAGCCATAAAGTGGAATATTATTTGCAAATGCAAAAAATAGGAAACAAGGACGAAGCACACAAACTAACTAAAATTAATTTTAGGGCTATTAAACGGTATAGCAAAAATATAAGGGGAGCAGAAGAAGAGATTGTTATACAAAATGTAAAGAGAGTGGTTAGATAGCAATAATATATAGGGAATTTTTATGCAGGAAGTGAACCAACAGCACTAGAACGGGAATCAGACATTAAAAACAATGACTTCGGATATCCTATACTTAGAGAGAGTCTGAGTTAGCACTACAATGCCTGAAAAATGGTAAGGCACCGCGTATAAATAATGTGCAAGCAGAAACTTTTAAAGCTGCTAGACAAGCAGTAACAGAACGTCTCTTCCAAGTTGTGAGCTATATGTATGAAACAGGCGAGATACCCAAAGATTCCAAACGTATCATCGTAGTCACTATACCAAAATAGGGAGGCGCGGATGAAGGTGGAAATTTTTGAACAATTAGCTTGACAGCACACGTGTACAAAATATTAACTAAAATTGTACAAAGACGCATAAAAAACGAGCTGAAGCGGTACTAAGAAAAGATCAATTTGGATTTAGGCGTAACAGCAGAACACTGGCGGCTATTTTAGTTCTGAGGGTGATAATGGAAAAGACAATAGAAAAAGGAGAATACGTGTATATAGAGTTTGTAGATCTGGAAAAAGCATTCGACAATGTAAAATGGAAAAAAAATGTTCAAAATACACAAAAAGATTGGAATGAGCTTTTGGGATAGGTGGATAGTACTTAGCTTATACAAAGAGCAAACAGCTGTAATAGAATTAGAGCACGAACGTACAGAAGTAAATATCAGGAAAGGGATGAGACAGAGATGTGTCCTATTCCGGTTAATTTTTAACTTGTACATCGGACTGGCAACAAATACTGTCAAATGCAGGAAGACTTGTGGAATTATTATGCAAGAACTAAAGATTGATATGCTTAGATTTGTAGATGATATAGTGGTATTAACTTCCAGCAAAGAATAGTTAGAAGAAACTCTAAATGAAATGAAAACAGTTCTAACACAGGAATACGGTATGAAAGTTAACAAAATAAGACTAAAGTATTAGTATGCAAAGAAAAGGATACTAAATAAAAAACTAGAGTACACATAGGAAATGAGAACTTACAAGAGGTTAGGGACTTCTGCTACCTATAAAGCCAAATAACGTAAGATGGAAAAAGCACAAAAGATAAAAACAAAGATTAGCACAAGGGCGTGCAATATTTAACGAGAAAAAGCAATTGCTGCGTTCAAAGACAACAAACATAAAAACAAGAAAAATATTGCTGAAACATATTCGTAAAGCACAGCACTGTACAGCTGTGAAACTTGGGCAGTAAGAGAAGCGAACTGGACAAATATAGAAGCCTTTGAAATTTAGCGCTACAGAAGTATGATGAAGATATCAGGGACAGACAAAGTTAAGAACAAAATGGTTCTAGAAATGGTAGAAGAAGAAAAAAATATGTAGAATACAGTAAAAAATAGGAGAGGTAGGATGATAGGTCTAATACTAAGGCATGAGGAATAGTGTAGAATATAATATAAGCATTAATAGAAAAAAAGGGAGGTAGACCAAGACCTAGGTTTAACTATTGCACGCAGATAATCAAAGATGTTGACTGTAGGAATTTCAAGGAAATGTGTAGGCTAGCTAGGAATAGAAATCAATAAAAGTACGCGTCTAACCAGTTCCAAGACGGAAAACCTATGACAGAAAATAATAATTGTACTCAAATCTAAGTAACTACAGCTTTGGTTTTGCAATATCCTCAACTAATGTTAATTGTGTGAAAGGATTTACTGGAAAACTATTAATTTGGCAAATGTCTGTGTCTGGGGATACTGGTAGCCGCAGAATGATTAACCCCTATCACATACCAATTCCTTTGATTTTTCCAATGCTCCACCCGAAGGTACTACATTGACCAGAAAGGGATTTTTTTTACTTGAAAATTTTGCATTTTGCCGAACCCTTCCTGTTGCAAGCAAGGTGGGATCTCTAACGTGCGTGACACCACTCACACACGGGACCTCCATATTACCTCTCATCCGAACGAGGGCGTATTTTTGTGAAAAATGCTTGCCTAACATTTTTCAAGCGGACCGTGTCCGGACTCGAACCCGGGACATTGGGCGTAGTAGTCACACACGCAGCACCTACGCCACGGAGCCGCTCCCATCACATACTTTACATGTGATTTTCCAATGCTCCACCCGAAAGTACTACATTGGCCAGGAAGCGAGTTTTTCTACCTGGAAAATTTGGAATCTTGCCGAACCTTTGCTGTTCCAAGTACGGTAGGGATCTTGAACGTGCGTGACAACACTCACACACGGGACCTCCATTTTACCTCTCATCCGAACGATGGTGTATTTTTGTAAAAAAAATGCTCGCCTAACATTTTTCAAGTGGACCGTGTCGGGATTTGAACCCGCGACCCTCCATCACATACCTTTGAATATTGGTGAAATATGTCATATATTTAGAAAACAATAGAAGAGGAACTTTGTAGACTAGCTCAGAATAGAAATCAGTAGAGGTATGCGTCCAACCAGTTCCAAGACGGAAAAAATAATGGCGAAAGAATAATTGCACTTAAACCTGATGATTACTATAAACAAATACAGGTGTTAGATTTGCAAAGTTTTCAACTTATTTTGACTGTGCGAAAAGATTTATTGGAAAACATTTAATTTGGAAAATATTGAAAAGTTGGAGGATCTTGGTAGCAACTAGCTGCTTAATATCCTTCACATATCACTAAATATCGGTGAAATAGGGTATATATTTACAAAACAATAGAAGTCGAACCGAGCGGTATCTAACGAGAAAGAGCAGCGGTTATGTTCAAAGACAACAAACACATATGTGTGGAGTGTGGAGCACAGCACTGTGCGACTATGAAATAGGGACTGTAAAAGAAGCAAATAGCTGGAAAAATATCAGATCTTCAATTATTTTCAGAGACTTCCGCTCTTTTCTTGAGAAAAGCATTAATTTGGTATCGTCTGAGTAAAATCTAAAAAGCAATGTTTTTTTTTAATGCATTTACATCATTACCCAAAGGTATTAATATGAAAGAAGGAAGTGACCCTTTTCATTAAAATCTCTTTTAAAAGAATACTAGACATTTCTCCAATAGAATTTGCTCCAATAGGGAGTACTGCGAGGAAAAGAAATTTCGCTGCCGGACCTAATCGTACAATAGTTGTTTTAAATGAACGTATTTCACTCCATTGAATAGTAACATTATGTGTTGCCTAAATTACTTATGCTAGCATATGCTAGAAATATAATTACGTTTAATTTACTATGTTGTACTGCAAACAGTTTATGATCAAAACCCAATTAGATAAAATTTTTATATTCATATAACTGCAGCGTGATAAACTGGTATTAAGAGCATTGAAACTTTTATGGCAAATAGTCAACACAATGTAAGGTAATAAATATTTTCAGTAAAAAAACCTTATTAACCATCCTACATTAAAGCTCTTAAAAAGTCGCTTAAATTAATTTGCCTTTCCAGAGTCGATATGCTTTAACAATAGTTTATCTACCTTTGTTTATGAGAAACTAATTTTGGATTAAAGAATGTACCATTGAAACTTTTGTTATTTTGTAATTACAGGAGGAATTTACAATTCGGATTTGACAAACACATATGACAGCTCACTTACTTCATAGACATTTACGCGGACACCATGACTTCTCTTTTTTTCTTCCGGACATAGTCTGGAAAATACTTAATCCTATCCCTCTATCAGCTGATGCCTGAGAGATCACATCCCTAATTACTTTGAACAGTCTCTCGACAACTCAAACCCACCCTTCCTTGCCTGTTAACCGTCGGTTCTACCCTGTAAAGGAGAGTTACCAACCGACCTATATTAGCCATATTTGCGTGACTAGACAGACCTCTTTCTCCACCTTCTTGGCAACAATTGTATCTCTACCCTATCTTTAAAACTCTGAATAGGTTGAAACTGTTGTTGCTGTAATTGAAATCTCAGGTGGGCTCTTTATCAGTGGCACGTGTAAATAAAAACGGAATTCGAATACAAATTTAAAGCTATAAACCATATAACGTGTACAAAAACAAGTTTCTACATTAAATATCAACGCGTATAAAAACACAAAGTACCTACAACACCGGATTGTGTTGTAGTTGCACCAATTATTATAGAAACAATTAATATGCTACTCTCAACTAAAGAAGCCCGGACATAGCCCTTTAGCATCTACCCTCGCACACGTCCAATACCCGACCGACCCTCTGTCCCTCTACCCCACTCATTGTCTTCGAGTCTGGAACCACCACATAACCCCCCTACTTAAATCGAAATCACATAATTTAGGTTTAAGTATTAGTAAAAACAAGAATACAATCATGTGTAATAATAATTGTGCATAGAATAACCTCCACTAATCAATATAAACAAAAAAAAATTAAAATATTATAGGCATCATGAATTCAACCATGACGTAAGAATAACAAAGGAACAACTTAAAGCTCCTTCCTTTGAACATCGACAGACGTGGCAGCTTTGTATGCTTTAAGATTGATTACGTTCTGCCGTGACAATTCGTTGCCCTGCGAGTCGCCAATTATATAAGAATTTGGCCCAGCCTGACGCAACACATAAAAGGGCCCCTCATATAATAGGAAGAACTTTTTGATGCATTTATCCGTCGCAGCCGACATATAATGTGTTCTAGCTAGAACTTGACCCCCTTCATTAAAAATAACAGGAAAGATTCCCGCATTAATTTTGTCAGCCCTACGCAGAGCCTTGGATTTTAACCTTTTGTAGACCAATTGCCAAATGGTCTCCCGCGACGGTTTCGCAGCAGAGACCGCTGGAAAATCGATATATTTCCCTTCGTGTACAACAGATCCATTTCCTGCTCTAACCGATTCCTTCACGATACCCCCGTTTACTGTTTCCACCCCCCGAATTTTCACCTTCTTCCTTATCCACTCTTCTCCTTCCTGATCTTCCTTAAGCGACTTAACATATTGCAGTTTATACTTCGTGTTTACTACGGCTCCTGTTGCGACAGTAAAAATTCGTCTTTGCTATAGCGAGCTTCAGGCATTTCTTTTATTGCCCCTTTCATCCCTACCGACGGCATTGTAACGGATTTACAACGATTTATACTTAAATTTGCGTTGCCGACTACAGGTTTAATATTTAAGGTATGAGTATAACCTTCATGCCAAAACTGCAAGATTTCCTCCTTAAAATTTTCTACTACCTGACATTTAAACATCCAATTCGACCCTAGTAACATGTCGCAATTTAAACCAGGTATAACAAAACACACAACGTCCATTTCTACGTCTCCTGCTCTAACAGGCAAACTTACTTGGGATTTAACGCGTTGCGTTTTACCCCCCACAGCCACGGCTATCGATACATTGGTAACCGGTAGGATAGGAATCTTCATTCTTTTCCCTGCCAGCTTATTATAAAAAGTCTCGGATACGGCACACACGGCCGAGCCACTATCCACTAATGCCTCCACCCTTTCCGTTCCTATCAACATTGACACCGTTGGCGCAATTATTTCACGATTTTCCGATTCGCTTTCAGAATCCGTTAAAATGTTTTTCATATCCTTATCAAAGGAAGTTATATAATTTATGTTCAAATTAGGCAAGTTACCATTTTAATTGTTCGCATTATTTTGGTTTCTAAATGTCGGCTGCCAGTTTGATTCGTCGCGACCGATGTTATAGTTATCTCGACGGGGATTAATGTCTCGTGGCGGCGGCTTATTCATAGTTCGGGTTAGCCCGCCAGAATAAGTGTTGTCGATTCTTTGTAAAAATTCCTCTACTGTGTCCGATGTGTGGAACCCATTTGTAATTATTCCACGTTGAACGTCCGCTGGAAAATGTTTGGAAAGCATAGTTATTAATTTGTCGTCAGATATTTTTTCGGTTAAAAATCCCGCTTGATGCACCAAATTTAAAAAATACTCGGCCCTACTACCGGACTGATAACGACCATAGTTAAGTTCCATAAACAAATTCCTCTGTTTTTCTAAGTTCCAGAATCTTTCTTGAAATGCGCGTCTAAGATCATCAAAAGTTTCTAAACTATCCTCTTTAATCGATGCCCATTCTGCCGCTGTACCCCTAACACAATTTAACGCCAGACCCTTCTTGTGTTGCTCAGGCACTCCGGCCTCCTCTAGTGTTTTATTTAATTTTTTCAAAAACCCCATTGTGTGAGTCTTTGAATTAGGGTAAAAACTTAAATTATTACCCCCCAATTCCCTCCAATTTGACAAATAGCTTTTATCATTAAGCTTTGGCGATCCGCTCGGAAACGAACCACTCGGCGACGGAATGAAATTTTTTGTTTCAGAAATAACTGCTTCATTAGTTTTAATTTTTGACTGTGCAGTATTCAAATAATCAACATGAACTACTGAGTTGCTAACAGTATCGCGAAGTTCTGCCATACCAGTAGCTAATTATAAAATTATGTTTTCTAAATCGACGGTTTTTGACTCCACGGAATCATTCTTTTTTCTACCTTTACTTTTCGACATTTTCAACGGTTATTATCCTAATTGAACTTTTAATTTAATGGCAAACTGTTTATACAAATTGCTAATCGCAACGTTAATTAATGATAACAATTACTAGTTAATAAAAAGAAATTTTCAATAACCAACAAGTTATTGCATCGATTGCACTTTCACTGGATTCGCGAAGTTGACGTCTTGACAGGAACTTTCAAACTCGACTGTTACTTTTAAAGGCTCGACGGTCACTGATAACACACGCGAGGATTGTCTTGTTTTCGACAGCGCGTGAGTTCAGTTAATTTGAAATAAATGGTAAAACCAAATTTAATTGAATATCGCACTTGTTGCGCAAACAATCAGGATATGTTTTATTTATATCTTGCTGTACATCACGTACGTTCCTCGCTTCAAGTCAAGTTTGGGACATTTGTAAAAGATAGATGTAATCTGCGGAACAAAATTTTTATTTTGGACAATGGTTTTAACATCATGTTGAACATCATCAATGGTGTGCAATTCGCGCCCAAAAGTTAAATATGCAACAAATTGACCTGCTGACTGACATTTAACAGAATTCAGAGCGAATCGCGTAACAGGCAAATTTACAGAGCAGTTAGCATAGTTATTTTTAACTAAAATAGCTAACCCCGGTTTTAAATCACGAATCTTTCTTTTAACCACATTAGATTCGGGGTGATATTAAGGCACAGCTGTTGTTTTATATCTAAACAAGATACACCGTTTTGCATGACTACGTAAATAAATTGGGTTCCGTTGGCACCGATTATTCTGGGTGGTAAACCGAAACGCATAAAAATTTTATTAATCAAAGCCTTTGCACAGTCTTCACCACTGGCACGTTTTAAGGAGAATAATTCTACCCACTTTGTGCTGGTCTTTTCAACAGTAAAGGTCCACTTTCCATCAAGAGCGGTTTCAGGCAATGGCTCGAAAAGATCAATTGATATGACTTCAAAACGTTGATTATAGCGAGGAGTCTGAACAAGACCAGAAAGGTTTTGAATGGTTGCTTTGTACTTTTGACACTCAGGACAATTTTGGACATATTCAGTTACAAATTTTCTCATTCCGATGAAAAAGTATTTCTGAGATATGCGCTGTAGCGTACGCCTCACTCCATAGTGAGCAGCTGTAGAAGCATCATGCAATTCTTTAAGAATAAGTTCCAATTTGTCAGAAGGAACTACTAGAGCGGCGTGTTCACTATCATTCCCTCCGGTGTGGCAATAAAGACAACCGTTTGAAAGAATGTAACCTCGGTGGGTTTATTTGGAAAATTTGTCCGTATGTAGTGCTTTAAAAGCTCTTATAGTTTTTGCTAATTCAAGGTCTGTCAGCTGTTGTTCACTAATGTCAGCACCTGATCTAGCAGGTATATCGATAAATACTAAACACAAATCACAAGAAATGTTTGAGGCATGTTGTCGCGGGGGTGAAACAAGGTATCCGCTAAAACATTTCTTTTGCCTGGGCAGTATTCGATTCGTAGATTCTAATCTTGAATAAACATCGCCCATCTGGCTAATCTACCAATAGGCGTTTTTAGACTTAACTACCATTTTAAGGGTCAATGGTCAGCAATATTTACTACGAAAGCGTGATCGAGGTAGCCTCTTAGTTTTTGGAGACTCCATACGATAGCTAAAACTTCACGTTCGGTACAAGAGTAGTTTTTTTCTGCGGGGTTTAGCAATCGATTCGCAAATTCAACGAAGCGTTCGTCAAGGTTTTAGGCTTGCAATAAAACAGCATCAAATGCATAAGCCGAAGCATCCGTTCGTAGCACCTACAGCTTAGTACCATCATTTTGTGTAAGAATTGGGGCACTGGTTAAAGCAATTTTTAATTTTTCAAATGCCAATTGTTGTTTAGTTCCCCAATAAAACACAAAATTCTTTTTTGTTAGTTCGCTCAATAGTTTAGAAATATCAGCAAAATTTTTAATAAATCTTCTGTACCAGGAACAAGTTGCTAAAAAACTTAAAACTTGTTTAAAATTTTTTGGTGGTGCCATACTAACAATCGCTGACGTTTTATTCGGATCAACTTGAATTCCCTGCGGGGTAACTAAATAGCCTCAATATTTTACTTGTGAACTGGCAAAATTACACTTTTCACGATATAGCCAAAGGTTGAACTGGGTCAGCCGATTAAAAACCATTGTAAATGTTCGCTATGATCTTCAAACGTTCCCGATAATATAATTAAATCTTCCAAATAGGCTAGGATTATTATTTCACTTAGAACCGGAACGAAATTTATCAATTAATCGCTGAAACGTTGCAGTAGCGTTGAGTAACCCGAAACTCATCACTTTGTAGCGAAAAGTTCCGAAAGGGGCAACAAACACAGTTATATCTTGATCACAGTTCCTAACTTTGATTTGGTGGTTATTACGAAGATCAAGTGTACTTATAAGAAAGCAACGTTTAGTGAAATGCAGTAAGTCATCCATACGTGGAGGGGGGGTATGAATTCGGAACAGTTATTGCATTAAGTTTTACTATAATCAGTACAAACGCGGATTTCGTCATTCTTTTTAGGAATTAACGCAACTGCCAAGGCCCACGGTTATTCGCATTCTTCGATAAGATTTTCGAATAGCATACGGTCAATTTCTTGACGTAAAAGCTTTCGCTTATTCGTAGTAAACTACTATGGAGGAATAAAAATAGGAGCATGATTTCCCGAATCAATACAATGTTCAGCAAATAGCGTAGTGTCTCTCTCTGGACAAACATACTTTAATTTTTTTTTGAAGTAGTAGGTTCAATTGGACACGATTGTCGAGCGATAATAAACTACATTCTTCCAAATGTAAACAATCTATAACTTTTGGTGCGGCAATAGGTTGAATTTTTAGTGAAGAGACTTCAGTGAATAGATCAAATTTAATTTGACTATCTTCAGATAAATATCATTTGCTTGTAAATCGATCGATAGCAATTTTTGAATCTTTAATAAAATCAATACCCAAAAGAGTGTTGTTAACTTGGACTTCCGGGAAGAATATCAAATTTGTAAGTATGACACGATTATTCAAAGAAATATTAACTGTTGCGCAAAAGACTTCTTGTATAAACGAATTTCTTATTGCGAGCTTGGTGTTAATATTGTGTCGTGTAAAGCTTTAATATTTTGATTTAAGTAATTAAAACAATTTTTAACTGCCAACACTTTGCTTAGCTGCAGTATCAAGAAGTGCAATCTCCGGGAAGCCAAGTATTCCAATGTATAAAATCGGTCTTGTTCTAGGACACACACATTAATTAAATTGGTTGTGAGAAATTCACAAAAAATCCACCACTAAAGTTGTAACAACCTTGCAAAGTCGACAGCTAGATCTGAGACAACCTGCTTTACCACATCCTAAACAAGAAATTATGGGTAGAACGGCTGAATCAATTGTAGAGTCAGTATGATTAGTGGGTGATGTTTGATTTCTGTTGAGCAACTTTTGCATTTTTGTCAATCGTATGACCAAATTCTTTACAGTAAATACATCGTATGCGACTAGAACTTGTACTTATGGACATAACTGTTTTACTATTTTTAGAAGGCAAACATTTCTTTTCCAGTAATTTTTCTTCAACGGCGCGAGATGCATCTAGAAGATTCGAAAAAGTCTTTGCTGATTCGCAAGCAACTTTTTCGCGGATACGCACATTTAGTAGTCTGTACACCATGTTTTATCGTCTTGATCACTTTCAAACAATTCACAATGAACACGATACTCTGATTTTTTAAGCCCGTAAGTTTTACTTAGCAGTTTGATTGCATCATCCCAAGTTTTCACGGTATTTTTGGCACCTAACCGCCAGGTTGCAGCAAAACAATCAAATAACATTGGTAGTCTAATCGCTATATCATCGCTAATATTAGAGCAGTCTTTGTAAATTTCTATAGAATCAACAAAAGCATTAATATTGCCTTTTCCGTCAAAACGCGATTTGCACTGAGAAAAACTATCAGTAGTACACATTACATTGGTATTTGTGACGTTACAAGAATCTATAATTGATTGTATTAATTCTTGTAATTGTTCGTTTGTCATAGAAACTGCCATTTTAGAAGGTTTATTACGTAATTGATAACGATGATCGGTGGACATGCAAGCAATAATATTGTACTTACTTAGAAGCAAGTGTAATCAAACTTGTTTATAAATTTTAATACACTATTGTCTCAGCAAATCCTTGCAAAACTCGTGTAAAACCAAATGCAGCTGGTGATTGATTCCGTTACGAATATAACCCCATAAAAATAGCTGAAAAATAGGTTGGTTGCTGGAGTAAACACCCACGTACTCACTAATTCTACACACACAAATTACTTTTTGCCAGTCGGAAACACGTAATGAATTGTGCTTGATTCATACGAATTAAATTAGTAACGAGTAAAATTATTACGAATAGCACTGTGTCTTTCAGTTTTAATAATATTAAACACCACCGGTTTTTGAATACATAAACAAAACAAACCGATAAACTTATTATCAAACCTGTACATGTGATACAAAACAGTTGTTTGTTGAAAGCGTATTTTACACCTTTCAACGAAATTACTAACCAATACACCGATATTTAAGTTAAATATTTTTTAAGAACGAAAATCATCGTAGCCCACGTTGAACTGACAATTTTATTGAGAAGGTTATTAAAAGTGGTTGTTGAGCGCCCGGGGCAAAAGTCGTTCGGTATTTACATTAGACTTGTGGAGTCTGGTGCCGACTCAAAAACTATTAATTACACAAATACGTTCTACTTTAATTACAAATATCATCAACAAACAGTGTTACACGTTTTTTATGAAATATTTACAACAAGACAATGTTTTATGCAAGATAAGTTAAGGTTCGTGGCTTCGAGCGGTCCTTTTTAAAAAGACTTCTTTGAACTTTAACAAATTTATTTTTGATTATACAGAAATTAATTGGAATTTTAACAAACTCGAATAATTAGTCTAAGTCGAAATACAATAATTAATTGTGCAATATGAGCTACCTACGAACTGCAATGTAAAAGCTGAACGTTTGATGAACTGCCTGCGAGTGGAGCTCCTGGGCCTTATATAATCTCCCTACCACCTCACAGTTCTGTGGGAACTTGCAGACCTAATGTCTGCTTACACTTGACTCTATTCATGATACATAGTTGCTATCTTAAAAGCTATTCATAAATACTTTGTTGCGAGCTTACTTCTGCGTTAGGGATGGTCTCGGGCCGGGCCGGGCCGGGCTTTAATAAGCCCGGCCCGGCCCGACGCAGAAAGGTAACCGGCCCGGCCCGAGGCCCGGCCCGAAATGAAAATTGACGGCCCGGCCCGCCGGGCCGGGCCGGGCCGGCCCGACTTTTATTTGGCGAATGAGAAGATATTTTTTTCTGTTGTGTTCAACAAGTAACTATCACTCTTTTGTTTAATTTAAGAGTATAATGCTTTTGAATTACAATCAAGATACTTGTGGAACATATCGTAGTATATCATTTGATTTTTGATTCTGTTACGTACCTAGACGTAGCCAGAAGAAAAATAAGTACCAGGCTAACTATTAAACGCGTAGAGTGGGGGGTTTCGCCTACATACTAAAAAGAAACAAAAAACACATCGCCCACGATGATCTATTAACAAATAAAAATAAATAACGGATTCTGTACAAACAAGCAAGAGCAATAAATTAAGCGTTACTATTTGAAAGCAAACAGTTAGGTGATATGAACAGTTTAGTACATTAGATACGAAGTGCACATCTCGTATTTACCCAAAATAAAATTAATCAGTAGTAAATAAACCTGTGAGAGCTTTTGTCAAGCATTTTTAAAGTTTCACCTAATACTTTTTGTAAAATAACTAATTAGTAGGAAAGAATTAACGAGTGGGAGCTTTTGTCAGATATCTTTTAAATCGTACATAGTACTGTTTGTAAAATAAACTAATCAGTACAAAGGAATAAGCGTGTGTCTGTCCAATACTTTTAACACAGGTACATCACACATCTAGAGCGATAATATCAATTAGCAGCATCGATAGTTCTACAATGTGACGTTTCTTGTCACATAACTACACCAAATGTTGATACGGAATATCCCATTGACACAACACACAAAAGAAAGCGAGTTGCATACCTGTAGGTGTCCGGATACTTAGCTTGAAAACCGTCGGGAGTGAATCAACACAGAAACGCCGCGGTATTCAGGATCCATTCACCCTGAAATCGTAACTACAGCAACGACCTACGGACAAAAGCAGTTGGTACACAGAAAGGAAGAACCCATTGGGCCTCCAGCTAAAAAAAGCAATCCACGCAAGACACCTCCTAGTTATCGAACAGAAAATAAACAGACGTGCATTGCTTTTGAAATACGGTGACAAATAATGTAGAAAATATGTCGACGCACAAGCTGTAGAAGCAATTTTAACAATGGTTCAAATAACACGAATTCCAACTGCAAATTCTCGCGTACCGAAGTGCGATTAAAACTGGAAAACCCGGGTTTTATCAGATAGTGTGCGACCTTATTTCAACAAGTTTTTACATTGAAACAATAGAGAAAATCATTATAGGCGGTCGTAATGTATACCAAGATAACGGGTACCTGAAACAGGATATAACTATTTAGTTGTTGCATAAACTTGTCGTTTCAAAGCAACTAGATTTAAGTTGAGGACTTTATTCGAGAGCGTGTTTATTATTAATTATGTTGAAGGATTTAACAGTAGAAACATAATTTATTTGAGCGGGTATTGAACTAATAAGGGAGAAAGATATGGTAATTAATTTATGCTGAAAATAAACGTAACAATTCTTTAAAAAATCCTAAAAATAGGTAACAAAGGTACAAAATGTTTAGCAATTTTTAATGTTTATGAAATTGTACGCTTAACGCACCTTATAATCTTTATAATAAATTTGCGTCCGCTTTATTTTGTCGTTCCTACTTCAAAGAATTTTACTAAAATTACCTACTTGAAATTAGAGAGTTGTTGCAAACTCATTCCAAGCAGACTTTATTAAAAGAATCTTCAAATAAAGTATCCTTTTTTAAAAGTTTGCATCCAATCTAAAGAAGTGTTAGTGCAAGTATTTTTTATTAATCTATAGGAACACTGTGACACGATTTAAATAAAATTAAATAAAAACCTTTAACCACAAAAAAAGGGTTTTTATTTAATTTTATTTATTCAAGTGTTTTTTCCCTTACTCTTTATTCTGACATATATGTTTAGTATTCTATATCTATAGGTTATGTTTTAAAAATAAATAAAGAATTAATCTCTTTTGTGATAAGGTGACCTACATGTTTAACTATATTGGAAAAAATCAAAGAAATTGTATTCACACAAAGATGAACCTTTTTTTTATTATTTGAGTCTTTTATTTCCACTGATTCGATAACATTTGTGTGTGTTGTCAAAGTGTTTTCACGGAATACTTTTTAAGTTTACTTCAAGACACTGTTTTTATTTCTTTCCAAGCATATAGCATATCTGTTTTCAAAAGGATTTATACAGTTTACTTCTAGGAAAAGCATTACAAAACAGCATCCTCGTATTTAGAGCGTTGACGTTTTATATCTTTTTCGTGTTATAAACTTGGACATTATATTTCTAAATTTAATTACGGAAACAACACCACAAAAAGCCATTTAATTTCACAATATTTACACAGAAAGCAGACAATTAAATGTAAGTTTGTACGTTAGGCATTTGGCATATGTCAAAATTAAGGCACCTTAAATAAAAGCATTCACTGCCTGTATTTAAATTAAATAAAGGTGTCCTGTATTTTAATAAAGTACAAACATTAAAGGTGTAATTGCGCATATGTAAATGTCAAATAAGGGAAAACTTTATTAAAAAATTGGTAAAATGAACTTTGCAATAACTCTCCAGTGTTTTAGGAGGTAGACATAAATTATACACGCGATTGATAATATCGACGTTCGCCGCATTATTGAGATTTGGAGTATATACATATACATAATATAAATCGTGCAAACTTTTGAATTATGAATAAATCACCTAGTTTGATGTTCCTGGGCATCTTTAACTTGTCTAAAGTACAACATGAAAAACATTAAATAGGACTAGAAAAAATATTCGGTATAAGAAGTGAGTTATAATATCACGTTTCCTTTACACTAAACAAGACGAAAAACTGATTATTAATGGGTTCATGAAGACACTACGTGAAAATATAATTAAGAACGTTTACTTACTCAATGTGAGATAGAAGTGAAGGGACGATGGAGTATCTACTCGTGCGTTTTTCGGCCCGAAAAGTTCAGGCCGGCCCGAGTCGTTTGGCCCGGCCCGGCCCGAAAAAAGATAGGCCCGGCCCGGGCCCGGCCCGAATAAAATAGTCAACGGCCCGGCCCGTATTCGA
Organism: Platerodrilus igneus; assembly: GCA_036346225.1. Taxonomy (NCBI): domain Eukaryota; kingdom Metazoa; phylum Arthropoda; class Insecta; order Coleoptera; family Lycidae; genus Platerodrilus; species Platerodrilus igneus. The sequence goes on from JARFIW010000735.1 coordinate 1,496,926, forward strand.
GCCCGAAATCGGGTCGGGCCCGGGCCGGGCCGGCCCGAAAGCGCGAGCCCCAGTCCATCCCTATTCTGCGTAATCTCGGTACGTGACTTCCTACGACCGTCTGTGACCTGACATCTGCAGTGTCACTTATCCTTGTGCTGCTTTGTAGCTCTTCCGTTTCCATGAACGTTTAAAAACTAAAATAAATTGCAACAAATTGTCTTTTATGACATTGTTGCACATTTCCTAATATTTCCTAATAACTTCTTAAGTATTAGTTTTATATTGATACAATAGATGGGGGATTACATAACTAATATCGACCTTCCCAGGAATCATTCGCGTGACAGTCCGATACTTACTGATAATAGGTTATTGCTTTAACACTGCGCACACTACAAAGGGGCGCGTTACAATTTATATATATATATATATATATATATATATATATTAATCTGAAGTTTGCCTGTGCTGATCTGCTGAACCCCTAACTAATTCGAGCCCCACCTTTGTGTCGTCATAATATTCTGAAGTTTACCTGGATTGAAGCTTCACACTTGAGCAGCCATAATAGCTTACTTGGATCAAAGGCTGCTAAAATAAAAGACAACCGCTACTACTACGGCCCCACAATTTGTACGCCATAATATGCTAAAGTTGAACTGGTTCTTGAAGATGACCCTCCTTAATGAACGCCCAAACTACTGCCACCCTTTTGCTATAAATTCTCAAATCACAGCTTCAACAGAGAAATTGGCCACGGCCCCGCAGCTGCTATCTGAAATATATTACCGTACTAAAAAGCAAACGCGTTTACAGTTACGATATATTCATAACAACATACTACACCAAAAATTCTCATCAATCCCTATTTCACACTGATAAAATTACAAACGTTCACCTTTTCCAAATATTTCGTGATTAAAATTTTTATCCAAAGATTAAATTTTATTTTAAAATAACAAGGCCTTTTTATACCCCTTACGCTACCCCAGTTTTAATGAGAGCTCGTAGTAAAACCTATAAACACTCGTGCTAATTTTCGCACAGCCAAATAGCAAAAGTCCCTTTTACCTTGTACATACACAAATATTGCATGAATTATTTTACGCATATAAAATTCCCACATAAAAATATGGTCAAATAATAAATCATAAAAGTTTATTCGGTACTTCTTAGTCCATTAAAATTTATAGAAATATACCCATAAGGCATAAATGTCATTATACACGAAATAAATCCACAAAACAAATATACACCAAATCTGTTATCTGGAATTCACCATACGTGTCCATAATCATACCATTGATTAGTGTTGCCCTCATTTATAACTGCACGTTCTGGAACCTCCCCAAGTTGTATGATAAAATTTAAAACTGCGCGCCGCTACTATAATTTCGCTATCACCACTTAACGATACAGCCGGACTCCACCAACTCTGCTACTGGTTCAATTTACCATAGATACACCACCAAATCAATTCATCAACAATCACTGCTGCATTTATGTGCAAGCCTTGCACCAACAACTATATAAAAAGTACTTTGTACTTACTTTCATTAAGTATACATTGGAGTTTTAGACTATCTTTTCATTAATTCGAATACTACTAGTACAAATATTTTACACCAACTTGTGCATAACTTTTATTTCAATTACTATATTATTACTTGTTCATTACTCTTCGCAGATGCGTCGATGAAAATCGAAAGAGAGAGAGAGAGAGAGAGAGAGAGCCCTACTACTTCCTGCTGGTGTTTATATAGCCCATTTTTGCCCCCTTAAGCTTCAAAATACTCCCAATTTCGTTGATATAAACAAAAAAGCGTTCTTGGTAAATTTCAAACGGTTAACACGTTTTATAAAACCCCTCACAACAAATACTCAAATGCCACTCTAATTCCAAAAAATACTTGTTTAACCTTGATTAATTCTTTGTAAATTTTTACCCTAATATCAACTGCCACCGAAGTCTCAGAATTTTGACGTTACAAAAAGACTCCTTTTTACGAAGGCAAACGTTTCGCGCTCTAACCAACATCAACTTCGTCAAATCCAAGCCACTACTCTCTAACGTTTACAATAACATTTCTTCTATGGAACTATCTGTGTCCTTCCATCTAACATACACAATCATCCATCTCTTATTTTCTTGGCAACTTGCTCTTGTCCTTGACGCAAAAGCCCTCTCCAATCTAAAGTCACCAAAAACTACCTCTTTACAAAAAAATCTGGAACGTTATAGACCACTTTATGATCTATTACGTAAGTTTAACGTATGCAACGTTTCTTGTTGACTTCATTACAAGTTTTTTATAAATTGAATAAATTCAGTATTAAAATTTAAATAGAAAAATATCTTAAAATAAAATAGATCTGACCTGTGATATGTTGTTCGTGTTACGGATCAACACCCCTTGGTTGTCTTCAATCGTCCACTAATGCTCTGCTTAGTTGAACCAATATTTGAGTACAGTTACCCATTGTTTTCCAAAAATTACTTCGTGCTTCTTTGTTTTATATTTGTCTGCATATGCCTTAAATCACTTCCCTTAAATACTTTTGACGCAGCTTAGAATTGTACCAGAATTGTACCAAAATTCGATTAGAATTATCCCCTTAGAATTCAGAAGTATTATAGTCAACACAGATTTGAAATGTCCAGAAATATACCAGGAGTAACACAGACTTAAAATATTATTGGCGACACAGACTAGAATTGTCCAGAAATATACCAGCAATATTATTGTTGACGCAGACTTGAATTGTCCAAAGTTATTTTCGACACCGGCTTGAAATGTCCAGAAATATACCAGAAGCATTATTGTCGACGCTGATTTAAAGCCGTTTTCTATAAAAAACGGCAGAAACTCTTCGTAATTGTTCCACTATTTTCACTGTCACATAAACTTGATATTCTACTATACTTTATTTATTTAACGCGTGGATTTTTGGTTAACAGTGTTGCAGCTTCGATGTGCATCAGTTGTGAACTGAGTTGTGTTATCACCGCTGTGTGTTAAATAGCTTTTTCCCACTACATGTGGACAGGGTTTTCAAGCAGTTCTGCAGATTTTCTCAACGAACCAGGTTTTGTCTTTAATATTCCCTGTATTTTGAAGCGGTTTCTGATGTAATTAATTTGGATTTCCGTTTAATGGTGTTTATGCTATTGATACTTTATTATTCGTTAAATTTGCCATACGTTGTTTTGTGTAGATATCGCATTTTGGATAAATGTACAAAATAAATGATGTAACTCTAATGCTGTTTTTGTTTGTGTATTTATCCAACTTTGAAACTGCGTTTTCTTATCAAGATGCTCATCGTTCCAGCGTATTTGCATAAAGCTTTGTTAGGTTTTATCTTTTATTTTCGGCGTCTTTATTTTATAAATTGCAGAACACTTCTCAATTACATGTACGATTTTTTCTCGGCTGAATACACGTTCTATTGTTGAAAGATATTCTTACTGGCATTACTTAAAATTGATAACGGTCTATATACAGGGTGTTAAATGCTTGCTATTTACATAATGTATGAATTACCTATTTTTCTGCTAAATACGCGTTCTATTGTTGTAAGATATGCTTATTTGCATCGTTTAAAGTTAATTACGGTCCATATACAGGGTGTTAAACGCTTGCTATTTACATAATGTACGATTTGCGTATTTTTCTGCTAAGTAAATGCAGTTTTCTGATTCCTACTGCTATTTATTGTTACTACACGACCCTTACCACTCAATACACCACTAAGCAACCCCTTATCACAGCATTATATATATATATATATGAATATATATGTGTGTGTGTATATTGACGTTTTAAGGGTCACCAGAGGCTATCTTAACCCTAACTCTAAAATATATAATCCGGAAAAAAAAATCCTTTAATTAATGGTTGCACACTGTAAAATACAACCGCACCTTTATTCATTAATGTGCCATGCATAGACGCAGATTGCTCGTGTATAAATAATCACTCTGTATGATACAAGCATATTGTAAATAAATAGCAAGTAACGTAAGTCGTATATGTAAAAATAATTAATTGTAAGATACTGTAAAATAAATTAAATGCAAACGTAAAAATCGAACGTTTTAAGATAAATACAAAGTCATTTATTTTACTTATTAATTATCAATACCTTTTTGATGAAAATGCATTTAATTTGCTGTAAATAGCATAAAAAAGTACCAGCTTCACGCTATAAGTTAATGAAACTACAATCAACGTGTATTTAAAACCCCATTTGCATTAAAAAGGAATTACAGTTTAAATTAATTAACCCGCGGGTGACATTAATTCATTTAAAATAGAGAATTTTCTAAAACATAAAAGGATGAGTCATCGGTGTTTAAAAATACATCAAATTCGTATAAACTCATTAATAGATAAACATTTTGTTCCTAGAAGGGGACCGAGCATTAAAAAACCTGCAGCATCTCAGGAATATCTGATGAAAATAATTTATTATTTTAGCATTAGTATGCGACGCCGCAATACTAGCATATGTGAAACAAGGACATATAGAGAGCGCTAATTGGTTTTCATAGAAATTTTGCATCATAACGCTCCACATTGTTCCAGTGCGCTTCTGGAAACAGATAAATTTGTATAAAAGGAATCGTCTATCAAATGAAGCATTCATTCATTTATTAGATTTCAAGAAGTTCATTCAGTAATTTGCTTCGCGCGAAATGTTATTTTAAGTCGAAAGCGGGTACCATGCGGAAACAGTATTTGATTATGTAGTAAGCGTATTGTAATTTAATAGTAGCGAGGTTGCAAAGAATAAAGAAACAATGTTTTAAACGTAACTTACAACGAAAAATGAAAGCTATCAATTACAAGAGGGAGAGTTCTTGAAGATGACGCTATAATCGAGAAAAACATTTAACCAGAAATGTACTTTGATAATTGTTGCACAACGTTACGATAACAAATAATTTACCCCTCCCCTCCCCACATCTATTACTTTTCCTGTGAGAAAGAAAAAATCATATACACTTCACAGCTTACTATGTTTTACTGTATGACAAAATAAACCCCTGAATCAAATAATAATAATTTTTAAATTGTTTATCTCCAAAAATCATAGCTCCCTTTTCTATTTCTAAAGCCTGCAAAAATAACACTGTACTCTACTGGAAAATCTGTGAACGTTCAAGACCTTTCCCCTTTTTACGTAAATTTTCACGTATAAAAGAAATTTTTGTTAACCCTTTACAATAATATTTAGGTATGATAAATATAATCAATGTTCAAAGTATTGAGAAAATAATGCCTTATGCTAGATAGTTCTGACCTGTAGTTTTCCTTTTGCGCCTTTTTCTGTTGTCCCTTAATCTGTTACTGCGTGCTGTGGATCAGTACCCCAGGATTACTTTCAGTTGAGTTGCTCCATTTAATGCTTAAAACAATCCTCTGTCTTGTTCGCCTTAGCATAGATTTAAACCAATATTTTATTCGGATTTCTTCCCAGTCTTATCAATTTATTTAGTTTCTAAAATTTACTCCGTTTAAACAAAAATCTAGTTGACTTAATATTACTTCGATCTTCGTAATCTCCCTTAGATTTACCCTGTCTTTCTTAGACTTACTTAGAACCGTTTTCCAGCAAACAGCGAAACTTGTCTCATTTATTACTCACTACTATTTACTTTAAAATTTTCTAACACCACTTTCACAAACATTTAATTATTTTAATTTTAATATTCACTCTTTGCGTAAATTCTTCACTAAAAGTGATGTGGATTGTGCTCAGTTTGAATGAGGACCCTCTGCTTATCAATTTCGCGTGTTGTATAAGCAACGCCCCATTTAAAATGTATTGGTTATCGGCGTTGTTTGATCAAAGTTTACCACCAGCCATAAACTAAATATTAATAATAATAGAGCATCGAATGGATCGATATAATAATTGAAATTGGGTGATATAATATTTCGAATGTTGATTATAAGAATTCTAATTGGTGGTACATTTTTGAATACCTTGAATCAGAGATATAGTAATTTAAATGTGTTGATAAGAATAATTCGAATTGGGCGATATAACATTTCGAATGTGCCGACACGAACAATATTCAAATGTGTTAATGATAATAATTCAAATTGGTGGTGTATTTGTGAATAATTCAAGTATGCGTCGATAAGAACAAATCAAATCTGGATCAACATAATATTACAATTTAAATCAGCGTCGACAGTTATATTTTGGTACAATTCTGGTACAATTTAGAGTTGCGAGATTCAATGCAAATAAAAAAAAGAAGCACGAAGTAGTTTATGGAAAACGAGGGGTTCAGCTAAGCAGAGCAGTGATAGATGAATGAGGACAACAAAGGGGTGTTAATCCACAACCTGAACAATCTCAGGTTAGCTTAATTTTAAGATATTTTTCTATTTAAATTTCAATACTGAATTTTTTTAATTTATATAAATTTGTAATAAAGTCAACAACAAACATTGCATACGTTAAACTTACGTAATGTATTATAAATGGGTCTAGAACGTTCTAGGTTTCTTTGGTAACAAAGGGTAGTTTTTGGTGACTTTAGATTGAATTCAAAGCATATAAATTTTGGGATAAATGATACATATGATATTGATTGATTGAAAAGTGTATTTTAATATTTTTCAAAAAATTGTAAATAATATTTCTTTTCATTATATGGAATTAATTGACTTCGCTTTATCAATTCAAACAAATAGGTAATCATAAAGGGGTGAAAAAGAGAAAAATTGATCATCGTAACGTTGTGCGCTCTGTGTAGATTAAATAAGGCTAGCCGTGGCATAATAATAAAATTAGGAAGATTATATGTGATTTAAGAACACAGAGCGGTGGAATTAGGTAAAAACGACATTACACCGAGTACGGCGTTATCATATCAATTTTACTTGGCAACGCGAACGTGGGACACGAACATTTTAACAAGAAAAAAAAATACAGGGACCTAAGCGAAGAGACCTGAATTAAATCAAAAAAAATTTAAAAATACGACGGTGGGATTTAAAATAAAATAATTAAATTAAACCGGGGCTTTAAAGAGTTTTAATTAGCGAAAAATCAAGAAACCAAAAATTTAGTAAAATTTGTACATTAATTAAATTTAGGCAAATTAATATTTAAATGTTTAGTGTAATTATAATAATTTCAAAAATGGAGAGGGGATCCTAAGGAAGTATAACGTTTGAAAGGAGTTCTAGCGAAGAAAGGCAAACCTCACAGGAAACGAAAATAATAAAGATTTTAATGGCACTGAACAGCAAAATAAACAAAAACGAGGAGGCCATGAAAACCATAACAACGAAAATGGATGAGAACAGCGAAAAATTAGGTAAAGAAATTAAAATTCTAAGTGATGGATTAAGGAAAACCAACCAAACAATTGCTGAAATGAAAGCGCAAATGCAGGAGAAAATTGTGAGGGTTACAGAAGATATAGACTGTGTATGGGATCATATTGGAATAGTAAAATCAAAGCAGGAGAAATATGAAAACGAGTCAAACGATAAAATCACAAATTTAAATATCAAAATAGGGAACGTTGAAGAAAACTGTGAAACGGAATTCAGAACCATAAATCGGGAAATTAGTAATTTAAAAACTAGTTCAGCAAATTTTAATAATAGGGAACCAATTAGGCTAATTCAACCAAATCTTGTAATTGACCAGTATATTAAATTTTAGGGGGACGGTAAATTAAATCGGAAAATGGTTTTGAAAAATTTTAACATGTTAGTACAGGGCTCTACAGACGAGCTATATAAATTAAACTTAGTTAAATCAATGCTGAAAGGAGTAGCTGAAATGTGGTACAACTTAGTTGAAAGCGAGATAGAAACATTTCAACAATTCAAACAGAAATTCCTACGACACTTTTGGGGGGATAATCAACAGGATACCGTTAGGAATGACTTGAGCATGGGAAATTACAATTCAGAAAAAGGAATGACGCGGGAATTATATGCTATTGAAAGTTTACTGTAGCGAAACAATTAGATCCTCCTTCACAGGATGAACAAATCATTAGGTATTTGGCAAGGCATTTTAACACAGAAGTAAAACGATATGTTACAACACAGAATATAGTGGACCGAGACACATTTATAGAATATTTACAAAGGTATGATGAGTTGGAAACGAATAATAAAACGAAAAATAATTCTAGGGATCGACGCACGAATTTATGACGCAGAGAAATAATGAGACTCGAAGTAATTTTCAACGAAACAATTATGATCGTGGGAGAAATTTTAATACGGGGAATTATAACAATTTTAATATTGATTTTAGGAGAAGTAGAAATACGGGTCAGATACCAAGGCGACAAACAGAGCGGACTAATCATGAGGGAAATAATAATAGAGGAATAAATAGGCAGCAAAATGAAGATCGACGCACGCAAGCGAGGAACATTGATAGTACGCAAATAAGGAATACGAATCGCACATACGCAGAACTAACGAGTCAGGCAGGACCTTCCACGCGAAATCAAAATTTTTAGGTACGGACGAACCAAGTGAAATTCTACAGATAAACGGATATGAACACCAGCGAGAATTTATTAATCATAAAACGGAAAATGAATTAGGAAGATTAGAACGGAACTTATTACCAACAATTAATTTGAAGGTGAAAAATAAAATAGTTAAAGTATTCATTGATACTGGAGCAGAAGCATCGCTTGTTGCGGAAGAATTTGTTAAACGAGAAAAATTGAGGGATAAAGCGATACCTATAACGAGGTGTAATTTGGTAGCACCAAATAATAAGAAATTTTGTATGATAAATGAAATGGTAATGCTGAGATGTGAAATGGAAAAATGATTTTATGGTTGTACCTGGACTAAAGATAGATGTTATATTTGGGATGGATGTTATAGATAAGTTGGGGTTGAAGATAAATGCAGAATGCAAAGAGATAAAGTGTAATGGGAAATATGTTAAATGGTATGAAGAGGGTAATATTGAAATAAATAGTGACTGCGTGAATATTAATCAGTTTGATGAAGAAGTAGATAATGCGGGGAAGTGAAAATGAAGAGATTGAAAGTCCAGCAAACTTAAGAAATAGGGTGAAGATATTATTGAGAAAGCATTCAGAATTAATAGGGTCCAAGTCAAGAATTGCCACGGGTTATGTGCACAAGTTGGAAGTAGTAAACACTGAACCGTTTAACACTAAGATATATCCTATTCCAGTAGCATACAGGGATAGAGTAAAGAAGAAATAGAAGAAATGTTACGTGAAGCTATCATAGAAAGCTCCAGTACATATTTTGTGAATCCATTAGTCGTTGTAAAGAAAAGTGATGATAGCATCAGGTTATGTTTAGATGCAAGAGAGATTAATAAGCGAACGAAGCCGCAACACAATTGTCCACCGACAATGGATAGCATATTAGCAAAAATAGGTAATAGGAAAATCTATAGCAAATTAGACTTAAAGAATTCATTTTGGTTGATTCCATTAGAGCGAGAATCAAGGAAATATACGGGTTTTTCAGTAGAAGAAAAAATATATCAATTTAGGGTGGTCCCGTTTGGTTTGTCCTCGAGTACGGCTGCACTAGTGAAGGCGATGCAGAACATTTTGGGACCGTATGAGGAATTTTGTATCCACTACGTGGATGATGTGCTGATATTTAGCGATAGTATAGAGCAACATTTAGTACATTTAGATAGGATTTTATTAGAGCTGAATATAGCAGGTTTAAGTTTGAATTTATAGAAGTGCGAATTTTTTCAAGATAGAGTTAAATTTTTAGGATATAGGATAAATAGCAAGGGTATAATTAGAAAACAGGGAACAAACAAATATGAGTTGAAAAGACCTAGATTCAAGAGCAATAAGGGAGAAGTTATAAATAAATTTAATTAACACCCATACAAAGGGACACAAATAAATGAGTAAATATAATGAAGATAAACTTATGAATAAGGTATACATGGAGTTATAGAATAGGATACGGATATAAGAATAGGTATAGGAATAAATAGGGTAGTAAAATAGGAAATAGGTATAAGATTAGATAAATGTAAATAGGGGATTAACAAAGGGAGGGTTAGGTTTATAAAATAAAATAAAAATATAAGAATTTATAGACCAATGTGAGTTTAACTTCACATTGGGCGTCAAAAATGTCATTGTTCTAAAATTTTATACTTTAATTTGGGGGAATAATGCTGTGATGGAAAGTTGTTTGAGGGTGTATTGAGCAGCAAGGGTCGTGTAGTAACCATAAATTGCGATAGGAATCAGAAAACTGCATTTATTTAGCAGAAAATTAAGTAATTCATACATTATGTAAATAGCAAGCATTTAACACCTATTTACATAACCATATTTTCAATACTTCCTTTTCAAAGGTATATAGTTTAATTCTATGTCCATAAATTCATCAAAATACGCATAAAATAACACTAATAGCCTAAACATTGAATAAGCACCACAAACAACAGTTTTTAAAAAAAAAATCATTTACCTGAAATGTTTGTCACCCACATCTCTACTATGAAGTCACCTCTTAAGATGCTCTCCTTTACCGACTGCTCGTACCAGAATCATTTCACGTTGCTGCATGCCATCAGGAACGCAATTACTCCTCAAATCCCTTGGCATCCAAATTACGGTACCTCCAAACCCTCTGTACTGCCGCTAGTGGTCCATAAACATCCTCTTCTTCCGGCCAGTATCCAACAAGCACCATCAACCAAACTGTCGCTGCTTACTGTTCATCCTGCTTCATGTTACAAAATCAATTTTATAAAATTCACGCCGATTTTAATGTTGCATCAACTTATGCCTTTAACAACGTGTAATTTAAAATCTCGGACTCACTAGTCGCGTACTGTAGTAGTTTGAAGCTAGGACGAAGATGATCAAAGAAAAAAAAGAGAAAGTATTCTGCCCCAGGTCGGTTATATACCCATGCTCTCTACCAATTTTCACGTATTCCCCAACAAACCCTCCTCAAAAATTTTCACACCACTCTCAACAAACAAGCTTTTCCCCGTAAAACCTATCCAACCGCTCACACTATTCTCAAAATCACCGTACACAATAACACAACCGTCGTTTGATTCTGCTAATCTCGTCGTAGCTCCAATTTTCCACGAGGGAAGAAACAGCAAGCCTTATAGTTTAACATGACGTTTGAGTTTCAATCTTGTCAAAGCGTGATTTTGAAGGTTCTGATAATTTACGGTTAGGGCACAACAACCTTTCGTTGTCGACATCTGCTAGATCACCTGCTGTTATTTCGAATATATAGGATTATTCTGTTCCGTACATTTTACACTATAATTTAAAAATTGACAAAATTCACAAAACTTTCCGTTGTAAACATATTACTTAGTAGTAACTCTAAATGCAGCAAAAACTATTTTATTACCGCATGACTGAATATGAAAGTATCATCATAGGAATTTTATTCACCTTCAATCAAAGTGTTCGTTTCTAGGTAACAGAATTGCCTAATTAAACATAAAATAGTTCTGAGTTGTAAACAAGAAACTGGCGAACTATTTAAATTACCAATACCATCTGTGGAGATACGGCAGAAAAACGATTCTAATGGTCCCATGATTTATACGATCCTACGTCTCTGTTTCGCTAAAACATTCCACAAATTGCATTTCGCCTTGTTAAAGAAAATAGCATATTTCTAATTTTACATAAACGGAACTAACTGTCTCTTAAAAAAAAATCATCCGAGATATATTCTTTACAGCCAACTTATAATTTTAAATTCACCAACATAACTACAATCGATAATGGAAAATACCTGATTGACGTCTGACTCCGTACAACTACCGGTTATAGCGTTCTTAAATAACAAGAAAATACATCAAACACACAGATCTACGAGCGACGCGTAGAGAGGTTGCCTATCTCTTCGTATAAAAATTATTGAAAATGTAATATATATCAATTTACGCTTTATATTAGGTACGAAGTAACGATAAGCGAGCCAGAAATAGTTTTGCAGAAAACGCATACTTAATTCATTGTAATATTTCTAAAATTAAATGTTGCTGTTAGTCGAGTACAACATTTTCAACGCTATATCAAAATAGAATAGATTAAAGCATTTTTAAATTACAACTAAATATTTTAATAAAGTCCTACAGAATGATGAATAATAAATCGTTTAGAACTGAGAAGGCTGTCGAAATTGGTAACAAATTCTCGAATGACCGTGAAAAAAATGTAAGAAGTGTGAAACTTAATTACGTAAGAATGAAAGTATTCAAGTGCAAAAACTACACATAATAAATTCCGCAGTACTCGCATCATTTGTTCTATCATCTGATGCAGTGAAAGGACACGAAATGTATAAACTTTATCAGTCAGCTAATCTACGCGGTTTTCTTGGATGTTGTGAGGACGATGTGTGATTGTATTGCTAAACTAAGTAGTGTTGTTAAAAGTGTGCAGCTTCTTTGAGGCAACTGCCTTTATTTCTTTAAGAATGCACTTCTTAACAAACACCTTTTGGAGAAATATTGCTGTTTTAGGTGATGATGTTTGCTTTATATAGTTCGCTCAAATGATCTCTTCTCCTCTGTTAACTTACACGTGCGTGTTTATCATCTATCTAATTTTAACAGTATCATTAAGGCCAAACGTTGAGACCTTAGTTGATACATCATGTTTAACTTTACTAAACGTAATTAGGCGTCTCAAATTATTTAATATAAATTTGTGATTTGTGGTCAGATCTTTGTATTTCTAGACGACCGAAACAATTGTCGACAAAAAGAGAAATCGAAGATGTCACAAAAAATAATGTTGCGTTCTATACTGGTATGTTGAATCTAACCATTTTCTAAGAATTATTTCAATTAATGTACAAGACGTGGAAGAAGTTTTTATTTCCGTTTCTTATTTGCATTTTCGATCCTGCTTTGGGATGCGTCAATGGTGGAATTGAGGATGGATTTGTTGGTTTTTATGATATTCCGGATAATAAAACCGCACAAGGCGTATCACTTTCGCGTTACTCTAGATATAAATAAGTATATAAAATTAATTTTAGATGTATATGTATATTTCGGTTTTACGAATAGTTAATGCTGACTAAGCATGACATTTAAATATTTTCTAGTTGCTATAAAGGTAATTCAGATAAAATACTATAAAGTCAAACCCTATAACTTACGTTTTTATATACCTTGGTAATGTAATAATTTAGTCCGACGACTTATTACAGTACCGCAAAGGAAAACAGACCTAAATGTTACAATATGCTACGTATGCGCTTCCCATGGAAAGATAATCGACAGGAGACAGTTGTTGCTTATCCCGACCGCAAGACATACGAATGATACCATTTTACAGTAGTAATACAGATAACAAACAAAGTTCACGACTTTCATGTTAATAATGGGACAATAACTTTGTATTTAGCATGAATAAAACATGTTTTACTGCGAGAGCGGAATTTTGACAGCAGAAAATATGCATTACAAGCAGAAATGTACTACAATGAATGAGTTTAAAAAAATGAAGTTCAGTTGAAAGAAACACAACTTTAACATGTAAACATAACTTGGCGCGACACTTTTTTTTAAGTGAGCTTCCAAGTGCAGGGTATGTTTCAATCACGTGTTCGCTGACTTAACGTCGTAACGGCCGTGACGAAAAGATTAAAAACTTGAAAGTTCAGCAAAAATATTTTTGGGCTTTGTTTTGGGTTAAGGATGCTACTGTTAGCTGGAAAGAAATTGAAAGACAACTGGTGTTTTTGGATATCTTTAAATTTGAAATACAAATTAGAAATTAACCATGACGAAAGTTTGTGTTCTCTTGTTTATAATCTATGAATAAGAATATGTGAAATTTCAAATGTAACCTGTACACCGTTTGTAGTTATTTGGTACGCAATTGACCGAACGAGAAAACAATTATTTTGTTAGGTTATGATATAGCGGGGCAACTAGTTGACTTTATTTTAAACACGATATTATTAGGAAAAGTAGTTATTTTAAAAGATTAAGAAAGACGTGCGTATTAAATTTAAAGACAAACTTTATCTGTGGGAATTATGGTCTGTTAAAGGTGGTGTCAAAGGTTCGTATTTTAATAGACGATGGAAATGTGAAAATATAAGTTGGTATTAAATTATGCTCCTATGTATTGTTATTAAGGGTATTACCAGAAACGGAATGTTGAAGATCATGTATAGCAATATAGAAACCAAAACAATGGTGTCATAGCAGTATTGATTTAGTGTGCTCCTTTATACTTTTTATTAGTAATACCTGGTATGTCTGAAGTTGAGAAATTAACTTTTTTTTAACAAAATATCTGTATTCTGGTGGTGATTATATAATATTAGTAGAGGTTAAGTGTAGGTTGAATTTTATTTGGTCTAATTTATAAACTAGAAAAAATAAATAATTTTTTGGTGGGGTATTCCGTAACCCAAATGATGCAGTTGCATTTGGGAAAGGCCCACCGTTTTACAAGATTACTTAATTTGACCAAAATTGTGTGTTTTTAAGATGCTGTAGAAAAAAGTAAAAAATATTGTGTAAATTTAGAAAGCCAAAAACAAGGGAGGTCTATCCGGCACATCCGTCTTTCATATAAGTAAATATCGAAAAGATTGCTGAGATAAACCGGTTTGGCTCTTGTTAATTATTACAACCAGATAAAGTTTTACAATGTAAGAGGTCATTGTAACGTACTTCATTCGAATATAAGCCATTTCAAATGTTCCTTTTTATTATTCTTTTCATAGGAACCCACATCCGCACGAGTTTAGTTAGCCGGTGTACCTATATAGTTGTTACGTGGTTCCGACCCCTTCTGGTAAATCTGAATTTGTACTATAACTCCAATTTTGCCCCTATTAAAAGTTTAGCAAATTTTGTCAAATGCATCAAACAAATGGAAAGTTGAAGAAAATAAATCAACTTGACGGATATTTAATGGGACCAGCACTACCGTAAGAAGAACTGAAGGCAACATTAAACAAAGATATCTTCATTCAGTTTATGCACCGTTACCAAGTCAAAATAAATTTGGTATTCCTAATAGCAGTAATTAGTTTAAGATGTGTAAATCTATTTAAAGCAAATTTGTTGCTTTTCAGTTGTTTTCACCGTTTTAACAAAAGAATGGGGTGTCTGCATAAACAAGAACTTAAACTATCGCAGCCCCAATCACCAAGGTAGAATTTTCGATCACATGATTTCTCGAATGTTCTTGCAGATTCTTTCGGGTTAAGTACCTCAATTCTAGATATTTTGGAAAAAAATGGTTGAGGTTGTAGTACTATAGGCTTAGCCATAAGATTAAAATACATTTTGCCGATATATGTTTTTTGAACAATTATGCAACCAAATTTTTGAATACAAATTCATCCTACTCGATATTAGACGAACGAAGAACACCAATCTAAGACGCTGCAATATAGAAGTGAAAAACTGTTTATCTTCTACTAAAAAATGGAGAGCGAAGCGACTGTAGAGATGGCACAGGAGAACAAAAATAATTATTATCCGAAAAAAGCAATATATGTGTTGATGTTATGAGGAAAGAAAAACGGAGTACAAATGAAAACTCTAGTGTTTGAAAACATCGACAGTATTACACTAAACATCTAAAATAGATTTAAAAAACTATATAGACTGGATATTTTAGAAATTTCAAATGAAGAAGAATTTGAGCCTTACAGAGTATCACAAAATTTCCCAAACAACGTTTAAAATAGAGGAAAACACCAATCTAAATCAGTATTTGCAAGATCACATAGAAAATTTAAAGGTTAAACCGAGTCAGTATCAAACCAATTGTTTGGAAAATAACAAGGTAAGCTAGATAAACGAAACAGAAATAGACAACCTGAAATAGAAAACTGAGCTACAAAAGTTTTATATAAGGTGAGGAAAAGAGATGCTTCATAAAAGAAAATATTGAATTCTTATCAAAAGTAAGATACCATATTAATTGACGAAAACAAAATTTTCAACAAATAGAAAACTTTTCTATAAAAAATTCTAAAACTTCAACATTTTGTTCCAGAAAAGAACCGATGATCATCCTTCTCATTCTCAGAAGTTTAAAGCGTAATGCCTACGGTGAAAATAGAAGACATAAAAACCCATTTCTTCCTGTTCAAATAGGACAACGTAAGATTATCATTTCTAAACCTAAATTCCTAAAACACGTAAATCCGACGTATCTAGAAGAATCACTTAAAAGTATAAAAAATGAATTGAAAGGTCTAGAAAAGATAACATCACAAAAAACACGCACAAAATCAGTTTTCAAATTTTCTAAGAAACAAAATATCAAACGCTTTGTCGCTGACCTAAATACAACTATTGTAACATATCTTTTATGATAGAACACGCGACCCTCACCTGTTGTGAATATACGCTGCGCCGTGCCGTGGAGTAGTGTGCTATCAGTGTATCGAGGACTATTGTTTAAGCCGTTGTGGTGTGATTAAGCGACTCTCGCGCGCTCGCGTGTTTTGGGTATGAGTCGGCATTTTTTGTATATTAAGATAACATACAAAATAACTATTCTTCATTACTTTTTGTATAAAGTGTATAGTTTGTTAAAATGTGTAAACATTCACTTAAGTTTTATATGTCTATCGGTTGAGTTTCATTAATTAAAAATAGTTACAACGTGTGTGCTTTATTTTAAAGATAACCGAAGCCTACCTCTGAGATTATCATAAAGCTAACCAAATAAAATACTTTACCGCGCCCCTAATTAATAAAAACTCTCAAATAAATTTGTCACCCAAACCGTGGCCATTTAAAATAAGCGCGCATATGTTGTCGATAAACTATTAAAAGTGTTGTGTTTTGAAGCAAGGTCAAGGTGCAGACGGAATATAACGTTTTGGTTTGAAACACCTGCTTGCCTGGTTTGTACATAAGGATGTATACACCATGAAAAAGGTATTTATGTATCTTTCGGTAGCTTTAACTGTTTTAAGTTGTATTTATTGCTTATAAAACTGCTTGTTTATGTTTTGTTTGAAGTATGTATAGCAATTTCAAAATGTTCGTATTAGATAGAACTATAAACAGTGCCTTATGAAACTGGTAGTGTTTCTTAATTTAATGAGTGTTCGGAATATATTTGGTTCAGTAAACGTGTAAATTATACGTATTCGCCATCGCGCTCGCGTTTTGTTTTAACCAGAAGCATACTTGAGATTGTGGTAACCAACCCCTTTGGAAGGACAGCTTGGTTGAAAAGTGTTTTTACGGGTTATAATTATTTTGATAATTTTATTTACAAACTCGTATGTCACACGATTATTTTTTAAGAAGTAAACAAACTTCCACAAACATGAATGATTCAACAAGTGAATCTGTGACCTTGTCAAAAGAACAATTTGAAGCATTAATACAAAGCATCCGTAGTGTAAATATTAATAACGTTAACCCTCCAGCAGCAACGGGGGGAAACTTTTCACAGTGTCTTTCGCGTTTTGATGGGAAAAAAGGCACGGATGTAAATGCATTTATTGACGCAATCGAAGTTTACAAAGATTGTTCGCAAGTAAATGATTCTAATGCTCTTCGTGGACTTTCTATGCTTTTATGTGGATTTGCATCGTTTTGGTGGCAAGAAGTGAAAGCTGATGTAAACAATTGGTCAGATGCTTAACTTTATTACGTACCACGTTTGGACCTAAAAAACAGCCATATCGTGTTTATAGAGAATTATTCTCTCGGGAGCAAGATGTTTGCATTCCGACGGACGTTTTCGTTTGTCAATGTCGTAATATTTTAGCAAATTTACCGGTTAACACTTTAAGTGAAGCTATACAGTTAGATATGGTGTATGGGCTTTTAAATATTCAGATACGTGAGAAAATTTCTCGCGATAGTGTTAATTCTTTTACTGAACTTTTGGAACGCGCGCGTTTGATTGAAGAGACTTTCGTGGAAAAACGTATTGATCGCGCTAAAAATTATAAATCAGTAGATAAAGTAATTTCTAAAAATACGAAATCAACCCAGAATGTTCGATGTGGTTACTGTAAGACATTTGGTCATAAAACAGATGATTGTCGTAAATTAGCTCTCAAAGAGACTGCTCAAGTAAACAATACCATTAGTGCTAACCCTATTTCGTGTTTTGGTTGTGGAAACCCGGGTTATATTCGCGGTAACTGTCCGAAATGTAAAACGACAGAAAATACACAAGAAGTAAATTCCATGGAATTCTGCGGTATATATTTAAAAGATAGGCTGGTTAAACCCCGTCCTCGTCCTACTTTATATGTGCAAATATTAGGTATGTCTGGCACTGGTATTATAGATACTGTTGCAAAACAAAGTGTTGCTAGCGACTTATTGCATAAAGCCTTGTTGGCAAAAGGTCAAAAATATTACGAAGATCAAGTTACGGTTAAACTTGCTGACGGAAGCACTTCGTTTCAGAATATCTTAGTAACCAATGTAAATGTTTTTCTAAATGGTCGTTCCATTAACACATCTTTTATTGTTTTACCACATGCTAAGAACAACTTGACCTTATTTGCCATAGATTTTCTCGAGGACGCAAAACTTGTTTTAGACATTTCCAACCGTACGTGGAATTTTGCAGACAACGCAAAACGGAAATTTGTGTTAGATTTTGAAATAGTGAACTGCAAGCCGCACATTGCTATAAATTCCATTAGTGCGTTACGTTCTAACGAAAGAACCATGATTGATGCTTTCCAAGTTTCTCGTTTAGACCGCTTACTTAAAGCAAACAATAATACTCTCCGATTAGGGTGAGGGACCACCCCATTTACGGAACACAGAATAGAAACAGCGGATCACCCGCCTATCGCTGTCCCCCCATACCGTATGTCGCCCTCTAATAAAGAAATTATGCGGAAAGAAATCGACCGCCACCCGAATACGCCCATCGTCGCCGGGATGTACTTCTATAACACGACCAAGTGGCCAACGAAAGGAGGATGTGATACCATTTTTTAGCAGCACTAATGAACCCAACTCTACTGCGGGAGTGGACTTATCCCATTTTAGCCGCTGCTGTAAAGAATTTAAATATTCCAACTAATATCTCTTCCAGAAAGCATGTCCAAGTCGCTGGATAGGTTGTCATCTAGTAAGTCGATGTATAGCAATCTCAGGGCCTCTAGGCTTGAAAATGTGTCTTTAACGAAAGAAATTAAATCTGCTAATAGAACAGCTCCCAATAATTTCAAGCGAGGTAAACTTAAAACTTTCAGTGGCGCAACTCTACTTTTTGCACACACCAAAGAAACCGTAATATTATTTGATATTTCAATGTTGGTATACATGACAGCAGCATCACCCACATTAAATGCATCAGAAAACCCGTGTAGTTCACATCGGAAGTCATTATTAAAATTAATATGACGCGGAATTTTAAATTCCGACAGTAGAAAAAATTTAGCCTTTAGTCGAAACTACGTGTCTATAATATTTTGAGGGGGTGGTTCATCCAACCTATTTTCAATTTCCATAGACACTGCATTAAATATTTAGCAGAAAGTAATATAGGACAAATTAATCCAATGGAATCGAAAATCTTGCTTATATCTGAATGTATACTTCGTTTCGTACGAGGGCGAATACTAATATCCCCTTTGTAAGAAAAGGAATCATCATGAGAACACCACTGAAGCTCCAAGACTTTCATAAACTAGGGTTCCTCCTTATAGAAAGAAACAGAAATTTGTGGGTCCGAACTAGCAACTGAACACAATAATTCGGGGACGTTGCTTGCCCACTTACATAATTCAAACCCTCCTGATTTTAGTAAGCTAACCAATTCTTGCTGAAGGAAGAGTGCATCTGAAACAGATGTACTGGTTCCCATCACATAGTCTACGTACATTTGTGTTTGGAAAATATGGCAGGCGCGAGGAAATTGTTTTTGCTCTCGCACAGCAAGTTCATGTATCGTCTGGATTGCAAGATAAGGCGAACAATTTAAGCTGAATATAACTAAATTATATTCTGAAACAATCTTCGGGCGAAAATTGCCATAGAATTTTCTGATAGTTCACATGCATGGGTACTACTAGTGCTGGCAATAAAATTCGATTAATCGATTATTCGATTAATCGATTAATCGAAAATCGCGGTTTTTAAAAATTAACAAATCGATTATTCGATTAATCGAATATTCGAATAATCGATTAATCGAATATTTGAATAATCGAATATTCCAATAATCGAATATTCGAATAATCGAATATTCGAATAATCGAATATTCCGACCAATAGGACACACCTATTAAAAATAATGAGTAAATAAAATACAGTTAAAAGAAAAATGGTTCGCTTTTATTTCTATTAAGAGGCAAGTCCTTACAGAACGAAAGCTCTAGTAAAATTAAAAATATAACAGTACAAACATGTTGTAAAAGATTTATCCTAAAAGGAGCAACGTCCGTTTTATAATACAAAAAAAGATCCTCGATTCCACTTTAAACTAAACCTTCCAAGAACTAATAAAACTGTACACAAAATTACAAACGATATATTTTTGTCAAATAAATTAGAAATACATCCACCAACACCTATAATCACTGTTATTTGATTAACTGACTTGAATCAATTGGAAGAATAATTTTTTATTGTGTTAATTGACTAACATGATCCGTGACGTATATATAATTCAGTTTGATTACCTAATAGATTAAAATCAACTACCTACGTGAGTGTACAATAATATAGTAAGGAAACGCCTGTATTAATAGCAATTCGATTTCTGACTACCTGAGTGGGTCCACTATTATAGTTTATAATTTAGTTCTTGCTTATTAAACTGCAAGTTCATAATTTTAAAATTATTTTGTAAGTTTGTTTCTAACTTGAACTTATAATACCTAACTAAATTATAGCCGTATTATTTGTATTACCTATATAGAGCCCAAGTTTTCTTTTTCCTATGTGTGCAAGCTATAACGTGAGGGAAGACAAAAATACAACCACACATAGTACAATTTCAGGACAAGATCTTGCTATGAGATGGAGGAGACTTGAAAATGAAATAAAACACGACTTGATGGATTTTGTAATTGACTACCCCGCACGATAGTGATTTCATCAGACAAACGATTATTGGGTTAGAAATAATTTGTTTGACTAGTTGATTAGTCGATTAAACGCTTAGTCGATTAATAGATTATCTAGACAACCATACGATTGATTGACTAACCGATTAATGAACTAGCCAACTAGTTAACTAAAAAAATTGTTAACAATCGAATAATCGGTTAACCGATTAATCAAATAATCGATTAATCGAATATTCGATTAATCGAATATTCGATTAACCGAATATTCGATAGAAAATCGATTAATCGGTTTAATCGGTTTGCGAATACTGCAAAATTCGATTAATCGAATACAACTTTTTCGAATTTTGCCAGCCCTAGGTACTACTAGTACCTACCGAAACATTTGTTTAATATCAGCGACAAAAACAACCGAAAAAATACGAAAAACTAATAACAAAGAATTATATTTTTTTGTAATTTGGGTCCTGAAAGTAATGTATCGTTGAGGCTTAGCCCTTTAGTCCCCTTGGCAGAGGCGTCCCAAACCACTCTAAGTTTGGTACTAATGCTTTCGGACTTTAGCACACAATCATGCGGAATCTGAACTCAACGACATATGATTGTTATCCAGATAATCCTTCATAAAATTGGAATATGATTTATACATATGTGGAAGTTTAAGTAATCTAGCTTTTAGTACAAGAAAGCGGCGAACTGCTTGTGAATATGTATTGTCTAAATCGGGTTCACTATCCCGAAATGGAAGAGAGACTTAAAAACAACCTATTCGTCGCGCGTAATTGTTTTTTGAAATATTTCTTCACACTTGACTTCTTCATGCGTAATAATTATTTTCCAAGGAATTTGTTCCACTTTTTAAAATCCGGAAATTAAAACTTCTAAAAAAGCCTGAACATCCGTAAAAAATGAGTAAACTTGTGTATTAGTAATTTGATTTTTTATCTTTCCTAAAATTATCTACCCGAACGTTGTGTTCAGAGCGGTAGACTGGTCGGAGTCACCAATAATTTTGCCTTTCTTTATAATCTGGGGAAACATCTCTGTCCCTAGTAATAATTAGGTCCGACATTGAAATACGACTTATTCGCAAGATTTAAACCTTCTAAATGGGTCCACTTATTGTTTTCAACTGAAAAGGCAGGCATATCGGAACAAAGTCTGGGAACGACAATAGCGTAGAAGGAAAATGTAGGATTATCTCTATTTTGAGATTTAATCAGGCAAGGAAGTATCACTCTAGTAGAATCGGAAGACATTTGGTTAAGACCAAAAATGGAAGGAGAACACGGACGTCGCGATAAACAAAAACGACGCACACAACGTTCAGTAATAAAATTACATTGACCGCCTGAATCAATTAAAAGCCGAACTGACTCAAAGAGACCATAACCGTCACATATATTTACGACAGCAGTACCTAGTAGAACGGTGCTTCGCTGAAAATTAGCAATCCCGCACATGGGATTCGAAAAATTACTAAAAATTTTATTGGCAGTAGAATGTTGACAACTGGGAGTAGCCGTAGACAAAGAAACTTGATGATTGTAACTTTGGTTGGTGAAACAGGATGTAAAAGAGTGTGATGGCGGACTTGACAGGTGCGGCAACTGTAAGCTGAAGTACAATTGCTCACGATATGCGAGGGGTGTAACCAATTAACACAATTTTTTTTGTTTGACGAAATTCATTTTTTTATTAGAATTTTTGCCCAGAAATTTAGGGTATTTCGAAAGAACATGGCTTTGACCGCACATGTGACATGTAATTGCAGAAAATTGCTTCTGTATGGTAATTTTATTACAGCGCTGGATTATTAGTATGCGTAAACAGATTATTTTATTCCTTGAGTGTATTCAGATGTTGAACGGACTCCAAAACTTTGCATTATTTTTCTAGGAATGAAAATAAATTATCGAACGTTGGAATCTCCACTATGTTATATTCCAATTCAAAACCTGTACTTGAAACAACATCTAATTTTTCAATTAGAATATGAAATAATAAAAAATCCCATTCATCAGTATTAAATTGCAAAGCCTTTAATGCTGAAATGAATTCAGAAAAAGTATTCAATAGAAAACGAAAATCTTTAGTTGCTTCGCCTTTTAAACAAACTTTCATCAGACTATTAACAGCGTCGAAGGCCAAAAGGCATTTGTTTTGATAATATTTAATGAGCTTGTGATAAGCGATCTCAAAGCTATCATTTGTAATTCGAATGCCTGAAAGTAAGTTTAAAGATTCATACTCAATAAAACTCAAAAGATATTGTAGTTTTTAGACTTTTAAAATCGATTGATTAGCATTAACTATATTTTCGAAAAGATCATAAAAAGCTGGCCAAAGAGACCTTTGACCTCTGAAAATAGAAATATTTAGAGGAGGAAATTTTACACTAGATACAACTGTTGCAAAACTCGTGGCGGTATTTCCGATGTTGCCACACACAATCTAGAAAATGCAACCTTAATTGCGTGATAGAGCTTTTCTGTTTTTTCACGAATTTTATCCTGTGCGGAAAATTCTTCATGGTCGACTAAACCTACTATTTCGTTGTGTAGCTCATAGAAACAGTCGAAAGAAATTTCTAAATCAGCATTTTTCACTTTAAATTCGGCTAAGAAAGTGGAATCGGTAGTCGTTTTAATAGAAATTTGATACAAATCTGTAATACGTTGAATTTAAGTTCTCCTTTGCCTTTCAAGTTTCTTGAAGTCAGTAATCTTATAGGAAAATCACTATAATCTGTAATACAAAAATCCACGAAAAAATGCAATGTAAACAACTTAAAAATCTTTTATAGAATTGTAACGTAAAGGAAATATGTAAATGGAAACTAATCCCTCACCCTCTAATTCGAAATTATTTAGTGTATCGCAATTGTAACGTAAGAAAATGTAACCCTTATTCCTATCACTCACGTTATGAAAAATACGAAATCGCAAAAATGAGAAAAACTTGTACAAATGCTTGAAACGTAAACAACAAGCACCTTGAAACCTGCGGAAATTTGAAGTTGAACAACGAACTGGTTTACAATGAAAATGCAATTGCAACGTGACTACGATGCGATAGCTAAAACATTTGTACTCGCGACGGTTTTAATACTCAAACTTCACTTAATAAGATTGAATTTATCACTGTTTTGAATGTTTAAAGTATAAATTATACACATGCTTTACTGAATAAAATTCGGTCGAAGTTATCAAATTGTTAATACAACCCCGATATCAGACGAAATGTAATGTTTTTTCCTTCGGATAGCGCAGCGGACCACCGATAACGCGGCGATATTAAACTACGTAATTTTTACATATTCACAGGTAAAAAAGTGATTTACCAAGCTGATACAACACAGGTGCAGGTGATCCGATCTTCTGGATTGTTGTGGAAAATGGGAAAGAAAGGACAGGAAGATTTACATTTACACTAAAACATAATTTAACAGCGAAACTTAAACATAGATTTGTGATAACTAAACGTAATAAATGTCGAACACAAAGCAGGACTTGAGTTCACGGCAACCCAAAAGCGACACTCCTTTGACATATGCCCACAAATAAATTGTTTATCCGTATCAACTGGAAAACGATGTGATTAAATATTAAATACACGTTCGCGACTTAAACGTAATCAAAATATTCTTTTTAATATTTCTCGCGCGAACACTCATATTCCAATTGCCCAAACTCAATATATCATCCGAAAATATAAGAAACCAACAAAGTGTACTGAAATTCAAAAAATTGATAAGAAAAAGAAAAACCCGAAAATAGTTACGAAAAACTAAAGTTCTACGAAACTAGAAAACCCTTTGCAAAATTCAATAACTTGGATTAATACTGCTTTTATTATAACATTACCTTTCAGTATGATTTTGCTATAATTTATTTTAAAATTAAAACCTAGAATTATAAAAATGAAATCACGACTCAGAAAATAGAACTTCCCCTATTTTCCAGCTTATCAAGGAAGGATTAATATTATCAAAATTATATTAAGTAAGCTATACTAACGTATATTAAATATTACTGTATACATATTTCTATATTCTTTAGTAACGGTAATATGTTATTTGACAATTACCGTTAATCAGAATTAAATAAGAAAAAGGTCCAAAAATACAAAATTTCCTTAGAAAAGGCTAGTATAAAACCCCAGACAAATCATATTTAATCATCAGTCGTGGTTAAATGTTATAACTTTATATTACTTGATTTTGTAGTTACTATAGTTGTACGCAGATTGTAATACTAGTCAAATTCAACATAAATTGTCTTTTTGTTAATTTTTTACAAATAAAAGAGTATAAAACAAGCTATGAGTCCGTAATTAGTTCTTCACCGGCCCAACTTCGACAAACCTTTTTTGTTGCAAACCGACGCTAGCAGAAAAGAAGTTGCTGCCGTCCTGTACCAACAAGAAGCAGGTTTCCCAAGAACCATCAGCTACGCGGGCTACCTTAAATATTACATTTAGTACAGACGTGCATTTGGAAAAAAATTCAACAGTTTCACGGTGACATTGAAATGAATCACAAGTCCCGGGTCCGATTCCTGAAACGAAAGGCTTGAGAAATGTTAGGCGAGCATATTTTGCAAAAATACTGTCTAATTTGGATGAGAGGTAAAATGTAGGTCCTGTGCATGTGTCTGTTGTTACGCACACTAAAAGTTCTTTACTTGAAATAGCAAAAGTTCGGAAAAATTTAAAATTTCCAGAAAAAGAAACTGGCTTCCTGGGAAATGTAGTACCTTCGGGTGAAGCATTGAAAAATTAAATGTAGGGTGACAATGAAATGTCACAATCTAATTAGCTAGATTGAAGCACTTTTTTTCTAGCGAAATTTATTATAATTTTAACCTGATGTTTAGGCGCCTATTAATTTCTTCAGAAATCCTCCAAGGTAACAAGGGAATATTACCGTGACGAATTACAGCAGACTTTAATGTGCAGCCTTAAGTACAACCCGTAAAGTTTTCAGAAATTGCCACGAAGGTTGCTGCTTATACCTTTTAGATCACTTTGCTTATTTCTTGGTTCTGGCGGATTTTCAAGAGTAGTTGGTCACTTGAAGAATTCCGACTTGCTATACGAGGTAAAACATGCGTTATTACTGCCTAACTCGCACTAGATAGCAACTTTAATCATAGAATGTACGCATTTATAATATATACATTTTGGATTCAAAACGGAATTACTTATTGAGTAGTAGTTTTAGATATTGTCAGCCAGAAGGCCTACTTAAAGCGTCGTCTTAATTATTTCAAATGATCCTGAATGTCGTCCAGAACTTATCATATTCCAGTGATAGTGTGCAGAAATCTTCTCTGGATGCAGTCATTGAGTTCTGTGGGCTTTTTTTTGTATCTACACATCACTTACGTAGTGCTTAAGTTATAAAAGCCCATGTGGACGTTTTTATATGTATTTGACGCATTATGGATCTTCCAATTATAGCTTTACGAATTCTGAATGAAATACATACTTTACAGTCTTCGAAAATCTCCCTAGAACTGCGATAATGAACAAAGATCGAAAATGCGCTGGATAGCCCTTTCTGCGTATACTATATCATTTGTGTTGGGTAACTGAAAATGAGCATCCTGTTTTTTTGATAAGCTTCAGCAAGTAGAATCGCAAATCACAATAGAATAAATTTTAAAAATATAATTTCTTAGAATTATAACGTATCGTCCTTTTTAAAGATCTCTAAATTACTATTTTAGCTTCATGCCTTAAACTGTTAAAGAGGGTAACTCAAAAGTAAACCGCCAAAGAAGTTAAAGAGCTTTCATTTAAGCGAATGAGGGAATGCCAAGAGCTATTTAACTACAAAGCTCAAGTACGACTTTGTATATCCAAGAGAAATCCTTCTGAATTAACTACGGTAAAAACAGAATTGATTCAATATTCCTGTAATTTTATGGTGACATAGGACTAATTTAAAAAAAAACAAAGTACATATTAGTTGCAATTTAATATTATCAAATAAATCTTGCTGAAATAATGAACGCGGAGAAACGCCGTGACGCTTGCGTCAGTATTACAGTTGCGCGTATTTCCATGAGTAGAACCCGGCCAGTCCGCAAGTATTCGTCAACGATTTGAATCGTTAAACAAATGTCTCCTGCGAATTCGCGTAATAACGAAAACTTATAAAACTTTCTACTAACAATTTTTCTAAAACTAAGTTGTTAAAACGCCGTGGTTTCTACGTCAAAAAAATAATATTTTTTTGCATTAACAAAAAATATTTTGTTAAAGTGTAGATAAAACGCGCTTTGTTTATCTTGAAAACTACTTCAAGTGTTTCCACTTCAGGAACTTTTCTTTATATAACTAATCATTTTCTTGCTAGAGGACAAGAAATCTTTTTATCCGGGGGTTTCCTCCATAAAACCTTTATTACTAAGATTCCGTTCGGGTCGGAACAGAGACTAGCTTTCTAGAATAGGAGCGTTTTCTTCGTTTCTGTTCATCGCTCGCAAAAAAGGAGTTCCTTAAAGACGTCATCACCTAAATAAATCTGCAAATACAATTTTAATAGCGTATAGCGTTGTCGCGGAGATCGAAAGCAAATGCAGTTATTACTCTCTTATGGACTTTGATAAAACGCAGTCCTTTCGTATCACTGTGAGCATTTTTTAATGCTTTGGATTATGAACTAATTCCGGCGTGCTCTTCATAGGTGAATTTGTTCGGCTACATGATAGTTTGATTTAATAAATAGCTGTCAAACCTACTTGTTTGCACTTGCTTTTATTACAGGAAAACAGTAGGAAACAGAAGTGATTGAATCAGTAAATCTTTAGTGGGTGCAGCTGCTATAGAAGCTGGAACTGAAATACGAAAAGTGTGACGGATTTAAACGTCGCTGACAATTTAAATAAGCTATTTTTTCAGCAAGCGCGTCATGTGGTTTTAATATTTTTCCGTTAAATTAAACTGCTTATTTGTATACATATAAATTGTTAGATATCCTTTTCTCAGTAAATCGTGCTAGCACAACTCTGAGATAATACAATCTAAAAAATTGTTTAGGTTGATCAGTTTCAATACCATGCTATATCGAGTTCGGAGAAAGTCAAATAATCTAATATTTTTCTGAACAAAGAGTGCGTTCAGTAACCGCCAATCTAATAACTTATCAAAGACAACAAACATTTGTATATTAAGTTCGTCAAACTATGAATGCGCGGATGTATACAAGTTTTGTGCTGTATATTTTAGAATAGTGCAGTGGATTCTCGGTGATACTTAAACTGTTCTAACTGTTACTGAGAATATGGAGATCAAAACTTATTCACCAAGGATTCGTTCAACGTTCCTCATTATAACTGTTTGGATCTTATTTGCGACGGAAATTTGCACAGGTTAGCTATATCTGTAATGTTTAATAGTTTTCCAGATTCTACAGATGAAATTTATCTTACTCCTTTAAAAATTTTTATATAAATCCAGAAAGAAATAGATGCAAATATTATATGGTCATATTACTGAGTAGTTCGTCTTTGGGGAGTAACGGCACACTACCATATGAATTACTTCTATTGGGTTTGGTTAACAGAATGTCTGCTATAGCTTACATAAAATAATATGATCTAGTGTTAAACATACATTACTTACAATATAACGAGAACAAATAGAAGAATATGAACCAGTACGAGATCTAGGAAAAAAACGCTTATATATCGCCATCATTCTTACAAGAGTTGTAGTTATTTGAGCCGTAGTGTTAGAAGCAGGTTTTGACAAAATTTTGCTATAAAAGAATTCCATACCGCCCATAACTGTTACTTTAATTTATGAACTATTTTAGAAGTATGTCCTTGCAACACCTTTTTCATGTTCTGTCACAAAGTCTCGCTTGGGCAGCAGTTTCCATTCAAAACCCCTTTCAAAAATTAGGAGACTAAAATTTTGCATCAATTTTCAAGCTTTATTTGTAGTGCTACATTGGAAATAGAAACTCTTGTTGCTATGCTAAATATCTTTCCACAATCGGTAAAACTCATCCTTCACGAATATTTAAATATTTATTGACAAACAACAGCTTTTCACCTCTTTGGATAATCGACTGCTACAGATACAGAAAAAAACCTTAACTTTTTCGAAAGCTATAAAGCTGCATGCTTTCAACAAATAGCTCAAATTCTACAGCGGCATATTGCAAGCTATTGTATGTTTAGGTGTTGCAAGGTTTTCTTTTTTTGTTTAAGATGAAACAAACAATAATGTTGTTTTCATAAACAAATATATTTTTGTTTATTGAAAAATTTACACTGCACCTACTATTTGCTATTGTGTCAACTTATCCCATGCAAGTATTTCTGTATTCTCCTCCGGTTTTTGCCACCCTATAAAATACTTAGTCGATAGTAGCTTACGGATAATTCTTGTTAATTCGCCTTTGTTGGTAACTACAACGCTATATTCTTAGATGTCGGGATTCTAGGACTACTGATCAGGTAGACTTACGCTTTTAAGCTATATCTCTGATACTGTATTTCAATAATTCTGATAAATTTTGCAATGTTTAGTTTAATTTCCTCATATTCAAAAAGATAATAATTATTTAAGAAATCTTTTCATCAATAGGCTTACCTCTGCCGATTTTACGGAACACATCTCAAGTCTGCAAGATTTATAAATCTGTTTGAACAGTTATTATAATTGTTTTGGTGTCCTTTTCGCAAACTATCATCTTTAATTGTAAATTTTATTTGTACTTAAATGAAAATACATTTGTGTATTAAAAATCCCATATTTAAAATACTTCTGATTTTTGTGTCAAATCTATTAAAAGCGTTTTATAAGTTTTGCATTACTCGCTGTACGGTTATTAAATATACCTTAGTAATTTAGAATCCAATTATCCGCGAAGTTTTAATCCTGTTACACGTTAAGATTTTAAAAAGTGGCTCAATTAAAAAGAGAAGAGACTCGTAAAATATATCGAAAATGGTTTTTCGTGTCCGGCGCCTCTATTAAGAATTACATTACCAAATTGTTTGTATATATCACCAACCCTTAATATTTTTCAAGAGAGGCCTATTTATAAGGACTGCAGCTGCTGTTAGAGAAACAAAACTCAGTTTCACTTCTTTATGGCCAGCCCAGGAAAAACTAAATTTGCCAATAACAATGAAAACGGTATTCTATAGTCGAAATTAACTTTTAATAGATTTAGATTAGAAAATTGAGTAATTTTGGATTTGTTATAGAAAATATTACATAAAACATCTAGCTCTTGGTATGCTATACAAACACGTGGTACGGTTGCGCTTGACTTTTCACCTTTAAATAACGGAAACCTGATTTTTACACTTTTTGTACAAAATTTTCTGTTTGTACGATTTCAGCACTAGTTTATTTAAAATCGCAGATCATATTGCGCTCATCTCTCATTTTCAAAAAACTGGATTTCGGTGATGATACATTCAGATTTATAAAAAGTCAATTTCATTGACGTATCCAATTGTAGTTTTGTACATACGACTTTTCAATACTTTTGACAAAATACTACTACATGCCGGATGATGGACTACTTTATTGCAGTACCATTAACGGTTCAAAAATTAAGTTCCAATGCCAAGGGGTCAAGATATTAGTTCTTTTAATAATGAATTATTTACTTCTACACTTCACGGTGTTCTTTGCAGTAACATATACGACATTGACTACATGCATGATGTTGCAGAATTTTTTCAATTTTAATTCCACGGATATCTTAAACATTTGTGTCCACATCACCGCCGATTTCAGTGCTACTTCCAAGTTACCAATCCCGGCAGAAGCGATATATAGGATTGCGTTTTTCATATGCTTTGCCAAATGCTTCGAACTTGCCTAAAACGATTATGACTTTTCTGGGTTAAACGTTCATTCTGGAATAAGATGCTGTCAGAACTGAAATCCATATACTAGCAAATAACACGCTACATTCTCAAAATATGCAATGCAAAAGGCACCGATTGCCTCAATGCTTACTGCCAATGTAGCAATTTTAACATATACATAAACGTTACGCTCATAACTAATGAGAATTATTTCATTACATGTCCGGAACATACCTATCGGCGGGGTTCCCGATTCCTAGAGAAAGAATTGATTTTGCTGAATTTGCATACTCGACTTTAAATTTTTACAAAACGATGCGCTAAAGATAGTTTACTAATTTCGGTCGTGATGAGCATTGCTACTAAAGTAAAAATAATACCTGAAATGAAATCTTTGAAAGAATTGTCGCTAAATATCTTAAAAGAATAAATGGATATATGGCGTGTGAAGGTTCTAAAACAAATGGTACGAAGGTGCGACACTATACAATGCTAAGGAGGTTCTTATATTGTCCATTTCCATGTACTAGTCAGCTAACAAGTAGCGTCCAACGTATGACAAAGAATATTCAGATGATTTTAGCAAATACTAGCTTTAAATTTCCACAAAGCTTGATGCTTAGGCATATGATGTATTGGTAATATGTGATTATTTAAAAACTATAAACTCTAATTTTATATTATGAATATGTTGCAATTTTACCGCTTGTATAGATCTGATGTCGTTATAAGTGTAAACTTAATTAATTTAAACCTTTAACTGTGAAATGCTCAGCATAACACTGTTACATCCTCTATAGCAATTTTAAGAACGAGACTACCCCATTATATCTGCAGTCGTATGTACGATGTAAATAAGAAAATTGAACGTAAACTGACGTATAAAATAAAAAGTTGAAGGTAATTATGCGCTTTCAGTATTAGTCGCAAAGTTGCGAGTTTATTTCTGGCACCTGAAATACATGTAGAAACAACATAAAAAAAGTTTATATGCATGTGGTTTCTAGAAACACTTATTCTATACGTAAATAACCAGTAACATGCAATTTATGGATTGTACGTCTTAACCCATTTACTACAATTTATAAAACTAAAACATAATATTTATATCAAATTAGCTTTTCTAACCTTCTTTTTCATAATTTACAAAAAATTACATAAATGTCTAAATCTTTGACAATTTCATTTTTGATACCAATTAAAAGCTAAATTAGTAAACCTTTCTTATGTCCTTAAATAATTTTTTTAGCAGCTTTGGCTTCAAGGATCTTTCTTCTGATGCAACACTAACTAGCAGAGTTAAGTATATTCCAAGTGCGATGAGAACCTTTGAAAGCATAATAAACAAATCATTTTTAAAAATATACTGAAAGACTTTTATGTTAATAAAAATTTGTATATTGTGATATAAACATCTTACTCTTATATCATAATTTTCCTTATAACTATTTTTCAATTTTTCATCTAAATTTGATAATATTTTGCTTTTATGTCGTTACTATTTATTTTCAAGGCACAAGCTTTGTTTAAAAAGAAAAATGTTTGATTATGTGACATTGAAGATCGATTTTTTTCTTATTTTTGACATTGTAGTATCTAATTAGTGTCGGACTCAGGAGAATGTCAGAAAATTCAAATGTCACCCCGACATTCATTCTTAATGAGGCGCTTTTTTATTAATAGCTAAGTTATAACTAAGCCTTCAGGAATTTTTATACAACAAAACCACATAATGATAATGGATGATAAAACAACAAAAAAAGTAGACGAGGAAGTAGTAAATGGCGCGATTTATTTTGAATTTTGCATAAACGCTGATAAAGTGGATGCTTTCAATAAGACCGCTATTTGTGTAAATACTACTTGTATACATATAAGGCAAATCAAAACCTATAACTTTTTAAGAGACTGTTTTCAATATTTCAAATTTTGTTAAAAGTTAAAATAACTGAGCGACGACTCTTGATTATTAATCAGTAAAATTTTTAATTAAGCTGGCTTTTATGTGTAGAAAACGGCACGTTTCTAGTAGCAGACAGCGTCAGCGACTATAGTCTATCAAAGAAAGAATGACAGTCATCACTAGTGTTAGGAACGTGCTAATGAGTAGACTGGTATTGAAACATTCGAACCACTTAACTTTACCACACAGAAGACTAAACTTATTCTTTCTGTGCTAGAAATATAGTGAAACTAGTTATATTTTACATGACACATATGCCAATATCAATGACTACAAGCGATAATCACCAAAATTGCAATACCAAGTCCATCAGTTTTCCGTTTGGGCGTTAGAGCATTGTGTAGGCTATCGCTTGAACATTGGAGCATTGCGTGAACTTTTAGTGTCTTGATTTCTAAAGGTAGGGTCTATGAAAGTAGGTACAACCGTGTAGTAAATTAAAACGCCAGTGTATAGTTTAAAATTCCAAGAGCTCTATGATTTTTTGAAAGTTATACATAGTAGGTAGTGCTAGTGCAAATAATTGGTAGGTTCATCGATATTGGATTAGGCGTTTTAAATGTGAGTAAAAAGAATCAGAGTATCCAGAAAAAAAATGTTTCTAAATATCAAGAGCGTTAAAATTTTCAAAATTAGTGTTTCCCAGGGACTGAAAACCATTGCTTTCGAACAAGTTCAATAGCATACACAGAGCATGTCAATGTTCTTTCTAAAGTAGAAAATATCATTCAAGATGTCTAAATAATTAATTTTTTTGTTAGTGGAATTAGTAAAATGTTACATGGTTAGAAACCACTATAGAAATTTCAACAAAACTGTTATCCAGATACCATCATAGTCGATGCGCCTGCAAGTGATCCCGACCCTTCAAAATCTTTCCATGCTACTGATAATGAGTGTTGTTGCAGGTTAGTGCGGTAAATTAATGTTTTTAGTACTTTTATCTTACATCCATAATTTATATCCCAAAAATTAGGTATCTAATTGGAGGAAAACAGCTGTTAATGTCATCGTCATTGAAAATCTTTGTTCTTAATCTCTAAACACTCAATCAGATCCAAGTGTCCAAACGGTTTTAAAATTAGATATATCTGCAGCGACTGCATTTAATAATGGCAGAATATTCCACTGACACATATTTATATTCAGAAACACTAATTTATCCTCACTTCTAGTGTAAGATATTTTAAGTGTAGGACCCTGTCAACTAGGTATAGATAATCCACAGCATAATTTTGGTGCTGACTTGGATGGTAATAAAAATAACTTAAAAAGACGTCTCGTTTATGGTTGGTATTTTAAAAAAGAAAATGTGCAGTCTTCAAAACGAATTGACAAATTTTCTGACATAGGACTTCGAAATGCTTTTGTTTTCGCTGCTGGTTATTTCCCAATAGTCATCACAAAAATTACAATCAGATTTGGACAAATACCTCACGTGGATTTCAGAAACTTAAAAAGGGTTTGGAAAAGATTTTGCTCATTAATAGTTTTGATTTGCATTAACCACCTTAACACACAATGTGTTTAACTAGGTAACGAATAAAACCTTTTTTTTTTTGTTTTCGACCTTACTTAAGGACGGTTTGGCGCAGCTCTAACTGCTTTTCTATTCTGTGCTAATCTAAAAAGTTCTACATACTATTTGCAACCTAAATTTTTAATAATTTGATTAATGTCGATGGTCTAGGTCTTCCTATACTCTTCTATCTTTTTCTCATCTACCTGGCTCTACATAGATATTAGCAACCTGATGGTTGTTAAAGAACTCCAACATGTTTGCTTACATGATTCCCATTTATAAGAAAATGAAATATTACCTGGTTATCCCCTCCAAAAGAGAAAAAGTGTTAAATTATATGTTATGGTAACGCTTAAGCAACGAATCGCTGCCAACATGCCAGACCGCTAACTAATTGTGAGTTATGTCATGGTGACGTTTACTAATTATATGTAATGGTAAGGCTTAAGCAACAAATCGCTACTAACATGCCAGACCGCTAACTCATTGTAAGTTATGTCATAGAGACGTTTATTAAGTGATATGTTATGGTAGGGCTTAAGCAGCAAACCGCTGTCAACATGCCAGACCGCTAACTAATTGTGAGCTATGTCATGGTGACGTTTATTAAATTATATGTTATGATAAGGCTTAAGCAACAAATTGCTACCAACATGCCAGACCACTAACTAATTGTGAGTTATGTCATGGTGACATTTAGATAATTGATTTATACTTACTTTTTTTTTAGAACCTGCTTAAGGTCGGTTTGACGCAGCTCTAAATTCTTTTCTATTCTGAGCTGGTCTTAAGAAGTCTACATACCCTTCAAAACTTAAGTCTTAAATAATTTAACTAATTTAGCTTTGTCTAGGTCTTCCTACTCTATTTTTATTTGGTAGTCTATAATCTAAAACGTTACTAAATAGTCCCCCATGTCTTAACTGGCGTATTCCCTAAGCACATATACATGTATTCCCGTGCTAAATAACACGCTCTAAGTATATATAGTGTTGTGAGATACTATTTAAGAACAAAGCCCAACTTTAAAATCCGTGTGTAAATAATTATTCTAGAAATATACCTTACAAAACAAGTTTTATTGTATTTCTAAAAACCGTAAACGAATCTAAAGTTCTATCTGCTTCAAGAACGCCAAATAACTTCATGTTAAGCTATCCTGTTTAAGATATATCATTTAAAAGCGGTCTCAGGCGGAGAAAATGCAAACAAATACTTTCAACAGGCCGAAACATAGAAATCCATACTTTATTAAAAAGTAAACTCACTCATCCTATTTAGAATTATCAATAAACGTTATTTATTTAAATTTAATATCACAATTGCGGGTATTAATACAAAATAGTCTCCTTTCAAAGATGTTTCTTTCAAGACCGTTCTAAAATAAATCACATTTACTGTTATCAATTTATTAATTAATAAATGACGGAAGAATTCTATGGTTACTATAAGTTTTAAACCTGGCTGCGCAATAAAGGAATAAGAAGGCAAAATTGTGGGTAATTGTTGCATTATGCGGATGTGCAATACTTCTAGGGTGTAATTGAACGATGACGTATATAGATCATTTTATTATATAAAAAAGGAGTAATTAAAGGGGTATCATTAATTCTTTAGGCGTACAAGGTTTAGAATTGAAGTTTAGTATTTTAACATTCGATAGTTAATGAGTTGAATACAGAGAAGGGCAATTTAGCGCTCCAATAAAAGTATTAAGTTGCTTGATGCAAGAACAGCTACTAACTTTAATCTATTAAAATAAATGTACTGTGCAAACTGATACATTTGCGTATGAAGATTGATTAACAACGGAAATTTGAAATAGAACCAAAATTTTTTCGATGCAGTAAATTATAATAGAAGCGATTTTGAGATAGCAATTTAGATAATAAGACCAACAAGAAATTGATGATCCACGGGCAATTATAGCTTTGTTTTGAAACCAAAAAAGCATTCGTGTACTACTAGGTAGATCAAGCAAGGATAAGTTTTAATTTGTGAATAAAATTTTTTGTAAATGGATAATATGATTTTAGCAACTTTGAAGTGGGAGCTCGAGGTGTTTTGACTCTTGCAAAAATTTCTGTTTAATGTCGTTGATCAACTAGATTGAGGCGGCGTAATACAGGAATATTAAAATTAAGCAAAAAGTTTTTAAGAAAACTTTGTGATTTACATATTAAACATTTTGTAGCTTTCTATTAATTAACAAGGATTAGGTAAAGATTTTATGTATTAATACGTAAGTAGTAATAAACTACTGATTCTTCCTAAACTTAAGCCGAAAATTGCATTTATATGCGTTATTCACATCTGTGTGTAAGCAAATTACTTAGATAGTGTGTGTATAAGAAAGATTTTTTTGAATGTATAGAGGATTGTTCATAAATGTTCCTAGAGTTTGTTGGTTTAATTTTATATTTGTATAATCCACATCATATTTGTCGTTGAGTTAGCAAAAGGGGAAAACCGGACCAGTAAGGTAAAAGTTTACATTTTCTGGTAAGCAAGCATCCATTGCATCCTTCTATTGGTCAGGGCAGCTGTACCCGAATATTCACAGCATCTTTTTTAACGCCCAACGTGAGGGCAGTTTTATCAGTTTTATTACAAATATATATATATATATATATATATATATATATATATTGGTTAAATTAATTCTTAAGGATGGGGCTGAGGAGTGACCTGCACGGTTATGATATTGCTGATAAGTATAAGACAGTTGAACATAAAGATAACAATTCATTAAAATAAACACTCACCCGAATCGATGCATCCTCTAACCAGAATCACTAAATATGGGGGAAAGGAAGAACTAGGATTATTCTGAAGTGTAGCTGACCCACGTTACTGGTTGAACTTGTTGAGGATTGATTAAGTTCACATGTATTGTTGATATTATAACGCCAACGCGACCTTAATCAGTCGCGTGAATAAAGATAATTCCCGCAAAACGTTTATTGTAGGAATTGCAAGTTGCCTTTCATATATCTGGCATTTGAGTAATTTCTATTCAACCTTTATATAACACACACATCATTTATCATTTACCCTGGGAGGGGCCAATGTGAATGAAAATTTACAGTAAATGGATTATTATACTAAAAATACAAAGAACAAAATTGCTTTGTGCAATTCTGAAATAGAATTTAAACAAATTAAGGCAAATTAATATTAACAAAAAAATGGAAAAGGAAATAAACAAACTTTAATTCGAAACAACCTTTTATTGCTCTACTAGAGAGGCAAATGGCATAACTTGACCAGTGGTCGGATATAGGTATTAAAAGAAGTTTTTACTGGTGTAATTTGTGGGGCACGATCCGATCCTAGCATTATTTTTTTTATAATGGCTAGCGGCCATTGTAAAGGGGGAGGTTATTGTTCATGATAACTACTACTGAACCTACTGAAAGAGGACGCATATTCGTATTCCACTTTCAACGTATTTGCAGTGTGGATAAATATTTCATGTGCTAACGATTCCAAAAATGATTCATGGAATGAATACTGTCTAAATGATTAATGAAGATATCGGATACGTCCTCTACCGGTAGCCAAGTTAATGGTGTACTGTATAGAAAATGGGCAGAGGTTGAACCTCTTATATCGCTAGGATCACTACTTAGTACCATTAAGGGACGTGAATTCAAAATTGAGTCTATCTGGCACAAAACTGTGTAAAACTCCTCATTGGTTAGGTGCTGTTGACCAATGATACGAGATAAATGAGTTTTTATACATTTTATCTGAGACTCCCAACATCTGCCAAAATAAGGATCGCTGAACGTGTTAAATTTCCACCAAATTTTTTCAATATTCAGATTCTTTTGGAAAGATATTTTAAAAGCAGTAGTTAGGACAAAGCCATATATATCATCCAATTTCTGCTTGGCACCCACAAAATTTGTTGCGTTATCTGAATTATCTTAGTACAGTTCCCTCTTCGAGACAGAAATCGCTTTAATGCTGCTATAAAGGCCTTTGTAAATAAGTCAGCTGCTAACTCCAGGTGTAATGTATGGGTGATCATCCAGACAAATATGCAAAGGTAGGGCTTTTGGCATTTAACTCCTCTGCGACGGCTTAGGGTAATTTGAAAGCTTCCTGTATAAGCAACTCCGACATTTAAAAATGGCTTGGCTGCATTCACTCGTTGAACAGGCAAGTCTATCATTATAGAATACATTGCGGTACGACAAAGTCGAAAACATTGGTTGCAATTCCAAATACAGTTTCGGATAGTACTACGCGCGGATATAATTTAAAATTCGTTGCTTAGAATAGCTTGTAATGGAGAGCGCCCGCGTTTTCATACAATTCGTGATAGTAATTTATAATAACGTGAACTATGGAGTCGGATTTTGGTAACAATATTGGGTGTTTTTATCATAACTAGAGTTAGCTTTAGATATACGGCCACCAACTCAGATGACACCATCTTTAGTAAATGGGCAAAGTGGGCGTAGCTTGGAACACATAATTCTACTATTCATTAATATTTTAAGATCCTCGGAAAAATGTCGTTTGTAAACCGTTTTAATTAAGAAGTCTTCAGCTTTATCCAAACCAATTTGGGATATGAGATTTTTGTTTGGCGGTATTTTTACAAATTTTTGCACATATACGGTATGTAATAATTTACTCCACAGAGAAAAGTATGGTAATAAATTATTTCTCCTTTAGTAACTGTACGGGTTAATATTTATTAGATGCCTTCTTGAAATCGACTTTATCTCTAAACTGCTTAATTGGCCAATTTCAACTGAAAGTTTTAACCAAGCTGGCCCGTAAAACTATGCTGAATAATTGAGTAACACCGAATGTAGTAGACCTCTACTAACACAATCGGTCGGATTTTCTTTCCCATTAATAAAAAACCAATGGACAGGAGATAAAAACTGCGTATTTGATTAACCCGGTTGGATACAAATGTACTCCATTTTTTAGACGGAGAATGTATCCAGATTAATGCTATCATGGAATCGGAAATTGCATAAACCTCATTCACAAATTTTCTTTTCGAATATAAATCACGAATATAGGGCATTAACTAAGCTAACTGAGTGGCGGAATATAATTCTAATCTAGGTAGGCTCATTTTAACTAAGGGAGTTACCCAGGCTTGGGCACAAAAAAATTACATTTACATTATCGAATCCATTGCTACGTACCATGACCTAGCCGGAAGAAAACGTAAATATACCAGACTAACTACCAATGCGGAGAGGGGAGGGGTTCCTAGCAACACAAAAATAATACATCGCTAACGAGTTTGTATTTACAATAAAAAACATAAATATAGAAATATCTATCGAAACAGCAAAACAAAATTAACTAAGATTACTATTAATAAAACAATTTTACTCTATGGACAAATTCACTAACTGTTCCACAAAGTGCGCAATTCGTAGCTAACATGCAATAAATCTAATCAGTACCAAAAAGAATAACGCTGCTACTTTCGTAAAAGTAGATGAGTTAATTACAAAAACATTAAATTTAGAAACCTTTCTAGAAAGGATTTAACCATACGAAGCATTTGTTAGAACTTTAATCAGTAAAAAAAATACTGCTGATACTTCCGTATAAGCAGATGGGTTAAGTACAAAAAGCAAAAGCATTAAAGTTCGAAACTTTTCTAGTAAGGATTTTATCAAAACAAACATTCGCGTATCTAATTTTAAAGTGGGTTTATCCATGGCTATGTTACAAAAGGAAAACAAGTCACATACATGTGTCAGAATACTAATCTTGTCAGCCTCGGCGCGAATTGACGCAGCATCGCCGGGGTAGTCAGCAACAACTATGCTACTGCCGTAATTGCAACGGCGGTCTACATACAAGAGCAGTTGATCTACATTAAGGAATAATCGGGCTATGCAACAAGCAATTTAGCCTCCAGCTAAGAGCTAAAAAACAGGAAAATATTACTAATATTAGCAACTTAGGAGCGCTTACCGATACACACCAAATCTACAGATTTGATAAAAGAGAAACGTGCACCGCTCTTGGAGTAATAGAACGAGCAGTTTTTACAAGTGCATCAACGCACAAGCTGCAAAACCCAAGTTTAAAAGGAGTTCAAAATAACACAAATTCGAAAAGCAAACATCCGCGTTATCGAATCGCGATTGAAACTGGAAAACACGATTTACTGGAGAATAGTAAGATACGTTATTTTTACAAATTTTTAGATGGGAAACCCACTAGAACGCAATTATGCGCTATCGGAACGTATAACACGCTCACGCATACCTGAACAGGATCTTGCCTAATTAATTGTAGGATAAACTTGTTTCAAAACAACTAGATTTACGTTGAAAAATTGTTAGAAAGAGTATTTATTATTAATTATGCGGAAGGATTTAATAATAGACATGGAATTTATACGAACGGATAATGAATTATGGTAAAGCGAGCTTATCTGAACAGGTGCAATATATCGGGTATTGTTGGAGAATTTAATACTAGAAAAGGAATTTATGTAAATAAAATAACCAATTATTGCCGAAAATGCACGTAACAGCATCCACGGTGCGTATGTAAACCACGGAAGCGTAACCGACGGAACCAGCATCTATAAATCCTAAAATGCTTAGAGATGTATTTTCAAACAATAAAACATGTCTAGATATCTTCAATCAATAAAGAATGAAAAATTCATTTTGAATTTTAGCCCACGGTGAATTAGTTTTTCCGGACACGGGAGCATCCTAATCCAATTTTGCTTCTTTAATTAGCACTTTTAACAATATGTCAATAGGGGCTACATACCCTAGTGGGCCAGAAATCCAACTTAAAATACTTACCATTTTACGCTTGGTACAGGTTGTAGTAAATTTGTCTTTAACTTTTAATCCAAATTCATCAGCAGTGATGTACTAAAGACGCAACACCTTAAAATAACTCTTATCAAATTTAAAGATATAATTTCATTGAATTACTTCCGGTATAACGAACATTACTTTTGGACAATTGGACATTAATTTTACCATTTGAAAACCACCGCTTTTAAAGAACTCAACGAATTCGGTCTGATTTATTTTGGCATCTTCTGAATTATGTACGCTACAATTTAAACCATCCATGAATAGGTCCATGTCCACATATTCTACTGCTTTTGGATAATTATGTCCTTTATCTATGATTAATTGACGGGTAGTACGTAAACTAAGAAACGAAGAGGAGTGACGCTAAAAGTGACCGTGGCTAGCTCATAAGTTCTGAATGAGATCATTCACGTTAAAACTCTACAATACTCAATGATATTTTCTTTGGGATTTATCCAGGTTTATTTATCGATACATCGCCTTTACGTCGCCGTTCAAACAAACTGGATATAACCAAAAATTAAGCAATATGTTAAAAATATTTTTCTGTAATTTTAGTCCTTTATGTAAAAGGTCTTTTAAAGCAAAACCGCTATCGAATTTCATACTAAAATGGAATACAATTCGACAGGGAGTCGACGTACTTTTAGGTTTCCAAACACAATGGTGAGCTGCATAGAAATGAGGTAATTCTAACTACAATAAACGCCTTTTGGATATATCATAAGAATTACCTAGTTTAATAAAATAATCTTTAAACGTTAAACTGACTGTGTGTATACCGGTTCGATCGCGGCTGAACGAATTGGCACATACACTTTCACAAATTTCTTCGTCTTTGTGCATTTTAGGTTTGCTGTCGAAATTTTCTACTTCAAATAATTTTTCGACAAACGATTCTAATGTTAGGAAGGTGCACGATAACGTATTTACTTGCACTTGAAACGGCCCTACCACAATATATCCTAACGATGTCGAAATAGATAAAGGACTACTAGGTTGACCCACGGATTTGTGAGTGCCCATAATTTAAGAAAATATTTTCGCATCCATAACTCCTTCAATAATTTTCTGGCGTATGATAGGTTGGATCGACTAAAGGTAACGATTTTAAGTAATGTAGATCTTTCGAATCCACTGAAGCATCTGGCATTAAATTGGTTATTTTGTCGATTAATAAATCTTCTATAGAAAATTTTACCTTGTAATTTTGCTTAGAATATATTTTCGTACTTGTACGATATTTAAGAAGTTTTAGGGTATCACCAGTGCCTAATACACTAGACGGAGCTCTGACATAAGATAGGTGCAATCTTTTACAGTTCCTAAACGTTAATAAATTGAATGTAGAAGCATTATGGATTAGAAAACGCAAATTTGCTTCTTTTCCCAATTTGTTGAACACGGTAATCAAAACAGTACTTAATAAATCAATTTTGGAAAAGCTTTTTTGAATCGTTTTGGTTTGTAAACACGTTGCTGTAGCACTCACATTTAAAATCGTATTGGATGTTGTCGTATCAGTTACAGCAACAGCGGAGAGATTACAAGCTCCTTTACATTTTCGAATTCCCTATGTAATAGGGCGTGATGTCGGACCTTGCATTTCAAACAACTAAAATTGGAGTGGCAACTTTGCGCCTTGTGTTTATTCGAAAAGCAATTTCCGTACAAATTTTGGTATTTAATGAACTTATATCTAGGTTCGCGATCACTAGATTTGTGCGATAAGTGTGAAATAGCATTAAATCCAGATGGTAATTATGTTACTTGTAATACTTGTAAAAGCAAACTGCATTATTCGTGCTCGGGATTACCGGAATCGACATATTCGCGTATGCCGACAACAAAAAAGGAGGTCTGGAAATGCGTAGAATGTAGAAGTGAAAATCTAAGTCAGAAATCGGAATCGTCCACGGCTGCAGGTGATGAAGATATCAAGCAAATGTTTAATGTAATTTCGAACAAACTTGATAAATACAAACAGGCTGTAGACGAGATAAAGAATGATATAAAAGCATTATCAAATTTTTATGATGATCTAAAACACGAAGTAATTCAACTACGAAACGCAAACAAGGAACTGACTAAAGACGTGCGTACTTTACTCGAAGAAAATAAGGCGAAGGATACAAAAATCCTAGAACTTGAGGGCAAATTAAATGCAATTGAACAACGTGGAAGAAACGTTAACTTTGAAATTCACGGTTTGGAAACCACTGCAGAAGAAAAGCAGGACGGATTTTTAAAACAAGTAGTTAAAAAATTAGTACACCACTTTCAGATAAGTATGGATCCAAATGATATACATCGGCTTCAGAAAAGAAAACCAGAGGCTATTCCAATTGTAATAGTTAGTTGCTCTTCCCAAGTATTTAGGGATAAAGTAATTAGCAAAAAAAGACAGGTAGTCAAAAATAGTGATTTGTTAAATAATGCAAGCGACCGAAAAATTTTTATTGATGAAAATTTAACAGCATACAATAAATCACTACTATGGAATGCAAAGCAGAAAGCCAAGGAACTCCGATGGACTTTTGTATGGGTGAAAAACGGTAGAATATACGCAAAAAAATCAAACGAAGAACCAAGCGTAATACGAATAGAAACCGAAAGAGATTTACTTAGAATACGTTAAGATCACTACTATTACAACATTACAGTTATTTATAGGTTATTTAAAGTTAAGAGAACAGTTTTTATTTTTAATTTTGATGGTTACTTTGATAGAAAGGTATTTTAAGTTTAATTTTGATATTTATTCTGAATAAAATAATAAATTTAAAGTCACAACACAAAATGCTAGACGAAGACGATTATACGAGAATTGAGAGTAAAGTTCAATTTTATACGTTTGGTAATATTGAGGAGTATAAAGATCTAATTCAGACGCATAACTTAGAGGATAGTTTTAACATATTCTGCCTAAACATCAACGGCATCAAAAGCCATTTTGATCAATTACTTTTATACTTGTCAAATACAAAATTGAAATTTTAGCTTTAATGGAAGTATCAATACAAAATCATGAGTTAGATGTATATCAAATTGAAAGCTATAACATGCACGCTAAGTTAAGATCTCAAAGGAAAGGAGGGGGAATAATAGTTTATATCCGAGACAATCTCAAATTAACCGAAACTATATATAAGTCATCATATGAAAACATACAAGGCAAATTAAATTTTCAAGAAAAAGAAATAGAGCTTATTGTGGTATATAGACCCCCAAACTATAATGTAAAAGATTTCATTGGTGAATTAAAAAATCAAAAAAGAAATGCCAAAAAAATAAAAATATTATATTTGGAGGAGACATAAATTTAGATACGGAAAGT
Source organism: Platerodrilus igneus (assembly GCA_036346225.1). Lineage (NCBI taxonomy): Eukaryota > Metazoa > Arthropoda > Insecta > Coleoptera > Lycidae > Platerodrilus > Platerodrilus igneus. The sequence continues at coordinate 1,541,467 of JARFIW010000735.1, forward strand.
GAGAAACTGTCGGAAACGATAAATGAGTATGAAGTATTATTAAGTGGTAATGGTCTTTTTAAATGTATAAAGGATTATACCAGACCAGAAATTTAGAATAACAGACTTGTGTCTTCTTGCCTTGACCATTTATATGTGAGGGGTGAATTTAGAATAATATACTCGGCTATTATACAAGCAAAAATATCAGATCATTACATCATCTCAGTAAATCTAGTAGTACATAATAAAAGTAATAAGATCAATAAAATACAACCAAAGATCACACTAACTGAACAGTTAAATTCCATTTAGCCAATATAAAGTTTGAAAAAATAGATAAAATAAATAACCCTCAGAAACTATATAATAGTATTACACAAACATTTATCCAGGTATATAAAAACTCGGAAATTTATAATGCAACAAAGACAATAAAAAATTCAAATTCTACATTTAAAAAACCCTGGATGACCGCAGGTTTACAGTCGTTAATAAAAAAAAAGGGATAGCATGTTTAGAAAATGGAAACGCTCGACGACGCAGAGTGATCTAAATGAATATAAAAAATTTAGAAATTATTTAAACTCAAAAATTAAAAAGGATAAAGTACAATACTACAATAACAAGTTCAAGGCAGTACAAAACAATACAAAAAAAATGTGGAAACTAATCAATCAGATAACAAATCCCAAAGACAAACCAAACATCGATCAATTAGTCAAGCAACATTTTCCAATACGAAGTGATAAAAAACTAGCAGATCAATTTGCGGAAGCATTCTTTCAGAACGTCTGCTCGCTAAAACACAAATGCCACGTGCAGTTACTCAGATATCCAATAAAAAATATTAATGAAGTTAGTACCTTACCTTTTACCTACAGGAAGTAGCATTAGAATTTGTTAATAAGGAAATTCAAAAATTGAACCCTAAAAAGTCACCCGGAGCGGATAGCATAAGAGCAAAGGACATACAGTTTTTAACAAAGAATAATATAAACCTCATAATTAAAAATTTAATAAATACAATTATTAAAACAAAAAAAGTACCAGACAAAATGAAAACGGTCACAGTAAGACCTATACATAAAAACGGCAGCTATACAAACCTATCGAATTATAGATCGATCTCCATACTACCAGTAATTGAAAAAATATTTGAAAAACATGTTTCGGAAAAATTGTACAACTTTATTTAAGAAAATAGTATAATAAATAATGTGCAATATGGATTTATAAAGGGGCGGGGCATAAATAACCTGCTGACAAAGTTTTCGAACATAGTATACCAATATTTAGCACACAACATTCACGTAATATGTTTGTTTGTTGATTTCACCAAAGCTTTTGAAACAATTAATCATGAAAATCTAATAGCCAAAATGAATGACTTAGGGTTTCATGGACCACCATTGGAACTATTCAAGAATTACCTCGAGAGACGAAAATTTGTGGTAAAGATAAATAATACAGTAAGCCAATAAAAATCTTTAGATGTAGGCGTGCCACAAGGTTCAGTCCTTGGACCGTTATTATTTACATTATACATAAATAATTTACCTAATGTAATTAAAAATTGCACTGTATTTATGTTTGCGGACGATATTCTCTTAATGTCGCATCATAAATCATTTACTATAGCGGAACAAATGTTACAAGAGGACACTAATCAAGTTGCTAAATGGTTGCACGATAACTCACTAATTATAAATCCCGATAAAACCAAAACACTGTACATTTCAACCCCTTATAGAGATATAAAAAAGACCCAGTAATAAAAATACACTCCTGCAGATGCTTTCAAGCAAAAGAAAAGAGACTGGAAATATGCCAATCATCATGTAAGGTGGTGATGAACTGTACGGAATATAAGTATTTGGGTATTACCGTGGACAATTACTTTTGGTAGGATATTCACATTAAAAACGTATGTAATAGGCTATTGGCCATCTTAGTAAAGTTTTATTATCTATCTGACATGTTACCACCTCGTATAAGAAAAATAATGTACACGGCGTTAGTAGAATCTGTGATAAGATATGGATTGACAGCTTGGGGAAATGCAAATGACATTTACTTGAATAAAATCAAAATAATCCAAAAAAATTCTTGAAGCTGGTGGATAAAGAAAACTGGAATTCTACTTTCCAAGAAAAACTAATCAACACAATCTGTTAACAGTAAAAGGAATATTCAAATACAACATGATAATCCAACATTTTTTTAAAGAGAAATATCTAAGTATTGACGAAAATAAGTACCACTTAAGAGAAGTTAAATACAGAGTTCCATTTGTAGCAAATAATTATGATAAAAAAATGTCTAAATTACACTGTACCAACCTTGTTTAATGAACTGCCACAAGAATGCAGACAATATATTAATATGAAAACTTTAAAGGCTAACATAAAATTATATTTAAACACACAAACTAATTAAAGCACCAAAACCGCACAAAAAGAAATAAATGCAGGGTTATGCTAAAACGTACACGTTAATGAAAGAGAGTAGAGCCAAAAGAAACTTAAATATGTCACACATAAATTTTCTCTTTATAAATTCCCGTGATAAGTTTAGGGCGCTAAAAATTAACTATGTAAATAAATGTACATATAGCATAGAAAAATATACAAAAATTCAATATATATAGTTTATACAATTCCTACACATAATATTGCGATACTTAGTTTTTAGTGATAAAATTTGTTGAGTATATATTTATAAAAAAAAATTGTTTATATTTTTTAGGCGTCAAACGAAATTTTGTTGATAATTTATTATATAGCGCTAAATTACGGGAACCAAGAAGTAGAACAACATCATGTCAAGCAAGGTTAGCTTATGATGTATATACAATTGTGTTGTAAAATATGAATAAAAGTTTATTGAATTGAAATATTATTATTATTATTATTATTATTATTATTATTATTATTATTATTATTATTAACCTTTACTAAAAATTTTAAAGTACGAGTATTTCTAAACAAATAGATTGAGAAAAATAAACGGAGTTTCAATATACAACCAAAATAAACTTACTTTGATTTTCCAGGGTCAGAGTATACTCTTACAACCGTACTGACTCTTTTAAAAGCTACATTTTATAAAAGATGCGCATAAATCGCATAAAAAATGTAAAATGAACAGTTTCAACTTACAAGCAGAATAAACTTACTTTGAACTTCTAGGATCAGAGTATACTCTGACAATCGTACTGACTCTTTTACAAATCTACCTCTTATCGAAGATACGCATACTTGCCCTTTGTTATATAAATAAATAGACTTTGAAATAACTAAATCTTTAACTTACTGCTTCTCACGATAAAATAATTAAATACTTAATGCAAATTTGAATACCTTCGTAAAGTCTTTTATACTAAAAGATCACAAATCTTAGAAACTAATATAGCCGTTGATCTCTGGTGCCTTGAAAAAGTTTGTGACCCACCTGTTCTCAATACTTTTAAACTTATTACGCTGGAATTGTATATTCTCCCTAAATAAGGTTTTCTTCCTTTTATGAATCACTACCAAACTTTTTTCATGGCTTGATTGCTTCCTGTATAAAATCACACAAGATCTTCCCCACAACAAAGCTGAAAGTCAATTTGCAAGGTATGTAATTGAAATAGAATTAAATCGAATAGAATTTAATTGAACTTGCATAAAATTTGAAATGGATTTGGCGCCCTAAAGTAACTCCTATTACCTAAGCTAATTTAAAATATGTAAGTCTATTTACATTTCTGAGAGTCGGCAAAAATCAGCTAACTATAAAACTTCATCAATTACAATATCTTCTTGCACTAATTTTTACTAAGCACGGTTATTTTTAGATTAATTCATATATTCACAGAATAATAGGAGTTAATAAATGCTTTTAAGGCTACTTTTGTCGTATATATAACCTTTCGTTCAGTGTATATGCAACAATATCTTCAAATAATCCAAGTATGAGACTCGTTACAAATTACGTAATACAAATCATTAATAAACGTTTTAGTGGTTAACAAAGTATCTGACTCGTCAAGCGCTATCATCAATGCGAAATCGACCTGCTTTATTGTACGCTAATTTTAATCATTTTAATTATTACTTTGTCCAAATGTTTTCTTGAACATAAAATGCATATGTTAGTTCTTATTGAATGGAATAACAAACAACTACGTGACTTTCTACCTGTAAAATTTAATAGAAAAATAAATGCAGTTTTTTAGTAAAATAATCTATTAGTTCCTATTAAGAAATTTTTCTTGATTCTGAATGAATGCTAAGAGTAAAATATGTATTTATTTATCTAATATATAACGTAGTTCTATACACAGTGTTCTTAAAAAAAGTTAAAACTTTATTATGAATTATTAAGAATTAGAATTTCTTTCATTTTACTATTTATTTTACTACAAGCTGTTCATTCGCTGGCCATTATAGTTGCATATTTTCCACATTTTCAGGGGAAGACCTTTTAAATTACAGATTACTAGCTGAAATTATAAGTGTCTGTAAAGGATGATTGATCATCGAGGTCTTAAATAGGAAACGTCTAATTTCAAGAGACCGGAGGCTATTTTTTTAGGAAAAAAGTATTTCTTTTCCTAGTTTTCTTAATACAAAAAAGTTAGGGTGGGCCATTAAATCATCCAGTATTAATGCTTTATTTATTCACCTAGTAAAAGATCCTTTAACTTAAAACTAGCCGTAATTTGTTTATAATAAAGAAGTTGATTTTTTATTCAAAATATAGTAATTGCAACCAGATGAAACTATTCTGCTAAATTTTTTTATTAAATGTTTAATTACAACTGAAAAAAACACGTCCCATTTTTGGGACATTGGCTGAAAATACAAATATTAAACGTTTATTTGTCTAATGCATGTAAGTACACGCGTCATGTATTATATTTACTGAATTATTATTTAAACCAATTGATACACCTAAAGTAAGATAAAGTTTATTTAGTATCAAAAGGAGGAAAACATATATTGTGAAGTGGCATATTACATTTGACGCAAATCTTTTTTGTTTTCTTGCCGTACAAGAACATCTTCTTTGTGTAGTTATCGGCAGCACTAAATGTCCGCTTCCATTAAACCTCACATCTAAACTAACACTATCTTCTAGAAGTTTTGACTTCTGTGGACCTGACCGTTTTGGAGCTGAAAAAATAGTTTTGTTGAGATAAGCCTGTGCAATTTTCCTACGAACTTCTAATAGTGACGCAGTTTTTTCAGGAGATATAATTTGGAAAATTCTCTAGGCATTTACAACAGAAATATCTAGTAGTTGTGTAAATAATGGCTAGCACCACTTCTTCGAATTCTCGTTCGATAGAGTGACACTTGATTATCCAGCATGTCCATCCCACCCATATGCAAATTGTAGTCCTGAATAGTTTGGGAATAGGAATTTGAATATGTTTAATGTCTTTATGCGAATATTGTCTAGTATGACGTAACGGTTCAATGTAATTGTAGTTAGTAACAATCGAAACTGGCTTATTGTTATTCCATTTCAACACTAAAATTTCAATTGCTTTGTCAAATCGGTAATCGAAATAACCACAGTCCTTTCCTTTCCGTATTTGTGTTGATGAAAGTAAAGGACATTTCTCTGTTCTGTTTTCTCGAACAGTTCCAATAGCCTTTACATTCAAGTTCCTGAGATAGCACACTGTTTGATAACTGGTAAGAAAAGTTGTTAAAATAAGGTTGATGTTTTTCGTATTGATCAGCAGGTATAGCAAAAATCAGATTGGTAATAACATGCTTACCCACAGAATTTTCCTGTTCAGCAGTCTAGTCACAATACGGTTCAAAGTTATAAAGGTATCCACATGAACTATATAAGCACCAAACTTTATAACCAAATGTTATTGGCTTCCCACACATAAACATCTTGGCAGAATATCGTCCATAATACCTAACCATTATTTCGTCTATTGATAAATGTGGATGGACTACACCTAGTTTTAAAAAATTTTGCTTAAACGCTGGGAAATACGACCGGACTTTGAACATCCGGTCAGATTTATCAATATCGGAATTGTAGATAGATGCAGTTACTGTTTTATTTCTTTAAATCGTCTTCTAGACATGGAGTTTTAAACAAGAAGTATTCCAGCATCTAGAGATTGTTGCCAGTACATGTCTTATGGTAACCACGAAACAGTAATATGCCTATAAAGCTTTTCAATTCGTCAGCTTCTAATGAAAAATCTGGCTGATTCTTTTAATGCGAATATAGTATACTTTGCTGCAGAATAAGATCAATAACATTATAACTAAAACACTTCAAAATTTGAACAACTGTAAACCCGTGCAATGCATTTGCAATATTATTAAAATTGTTTTCTGGTACGCATTGCTTTATTTTAGTGTATTTATCTTCCGTTTTGTCCATTTTTGTTTGGTATGATTTGATGGTCCTGCCAAATTTTTTAAAGTACCTCTATCGTCAGATGGCAACTTTTTACATAATTTAAGTTTTTTTGTAGGCATAGGTTCATCATTATACAATTCAAGTTTCTCAGTATCGGTAGTAAACAATTCTATTGTAGTTGCAACATCTATTATTTCTTCATCATCAAGATTATTTTCCTCAAAATTCTCTGTATCAGTCTGGCTATCGACTTCTGGAGGAATAATCGTTACATCGATATCCTTATTATCCATACCTCTCCAGAAATCTTCATCTTCAAATAGTGGTTCTATGTCCTTTACAATTAGAAATTCCTTAGAACCCATTATGGCTCCTTTGTAACCTATTTATAAAAGTAACCACACAAAACTCAATTCCTAACAACAAAGGTAACTATTACTATGGCATCCACCAATGTCCTATAAATGGGACGCAATCCAAAACTAACAATTTTACGAATAATTGTGATGTTAATAGCATACCCTTCTATTGTATGACAAAAAGAGAGTATGATAGCATATATTTCTAAAGCATTCACTTCAATTTAGAATATTGAAATACAAATATAAATTTTATAATGTTGTGAATGCATTCTACTAAGAAAGCAACAACTAAGTTGTGTTCTGTTTCTGAGGTTACCATATTTTAGCACCAAGTGTATTTCTAGTTATCTGCGTCATCTGTAGTAAGATTTCTACATTTTTGTTAAAGATATCAACAAAAAGAAATGTGTCCCATTAATAGGTCATTGGCTGGTAATAGGTTAAACCAAGGAGGCGCGAAAAATACGGTCACTAGAAAAACGCCAAAGAATAAATCGCAGTAAACAAACGCATCCTTTAGTTTGAATAGAAGTACTAAAACCTATCGTTAATCAATAACTCTTGTAAGCATTTTATAATATCTCTCTACATATTGCCAATAAAAGCTTCTAGTGAACTATAATTTATCTTCTTTTTACCAAAAGGCAACCTACAATCTCCTAATGTTTTGTGAGACACCGTCGAAATATGTTAGAGTGTAAATTTTTGTTTTATGTTTCACAGAATGGCAAGGACCCATTTAAAGTTAGCTATTAGTGTACATTCGGTGACAGAAAGCGTAACTTCTATATAATCTCAACTCTTGTAAAGAAAGCTAACACGTTGGTTCCATACAGTTTAAAAATTATTAGTCCTAATAATGAATGCTAGTCTTTTAAATAACCGCTATTGCTTACTTTTCAGTCTTCTCTGGACAATTTAGAAATTTTCTATTATACCTACACACAACTTAAGTAGTTGATTACATGACTCGTCCATAAGAAAAGTCAGTAATAAAGTATTTCCAGCCCATAAACAAACCGCCCTTTATATTTTGTTTTCCAAGAATTTACTAATTAATTGCTTTGTAACAAACACGAACCATTTTCATTTAAATGCCTTTGATACTCGTTTAACCTCCAAATTCATATTTACTTAGACAAAGAAAGGTAAAGATAATTAACCCTACCAATTATACAATTTCAGAGAAAATAATAGAAGCCTTTGTATTTCCTCTGTGAAAGACAAGAGTATTAAAAGCGCTTAGTTGTCATAATTAAGGGTTTGTTTGCATTGCTCTTTCTGTTTGCTTCTATCTACTAGTTAGTTTTTAAGTTGAATAAATACTTTTTATAAGAGCTTTATATTTGGTTACATTGGGAATTATAACACCCAAACTTATTTACCCCAAATTAAAAACTCGGTCGATATAAAGTTTTCAAAACAGCAATTATTATACCGAAATAACGAGCTGATTGCATTGTTAATTGAACTGTTTTAAAAATAGTGTCAAGTAATAAAACACGGTACGGATAATGTTGCACAATATACATTCAAATATTAAACATTCACAATAAGAAATTATATACAGCTATTTTAAGACGTAATATCGTAAAGAATATACTGCATACTGCTTAAACTGGCAAAGTTACTAGGATGTCAGTGTCGACTCAGATTACACGGATGTAACAGAGTCGAGTATATAAATATGTATATTAGATATACTGTATAGTTGTTTCATAATCTCAGTGATCCTAAAGCGCAATGGAGGAAGTGAGAAACTTTAGAAATGTATGTAATACAGCGTCTTCAGTTCAACCCAAAAAAATCAGGATTCGCTAATATAACCTCTAATGTAATGTCAAGTTATTAATTTGTAAATAAATACCTAACGTATGATAAATACATAGAAAGCAAAACATATTCAAGGACTAGTCCTGGAGAAGTGTTTTATAATTATTACAAACATAGCCGAATTAAGCAAAATACACAAAACAAATAAAGAAGCAGCATTCCTAAATGTCAAAATTGTAGTGTCTAGAATACGCAGTCTCGGCTCGACGGAAAGATAAAAATTCGTAAAGAAACTGCATATATATTGATTATTTAAATGAATCATTTCCTCATATGTTTGCTTCATACCTGTAGCAGTTTCTGAATAGAGCAATTTCTAAAAGCTATGAGACGCCTACAAGTCCTTATCAGTATGAAAAATATTTATATGGAAACATCAGTAATAAAATATTACTGCAATAACTTCAATGCTATTGTAGATATTATGGTCATTATATAATCATATTTTTAATTTAGTCTTTAGTGGTTTGTAAAACTTGGAGTTTCAGTTTAGGTCGTTGAGATTTTAAAAGACCCGTACACGTCATGTCAAAAGAATGTGATTTTTTTTTTAATTATGCACAAACTAATCGTATCTTTCGTCCCAACTATTCATGGTATATGTACTTAACAAAAACCCTCCCTTTTAATTTTTGCTTTATACTCTTGCTGTAGAGTGGATGTCAATATTTCGACATTTTTAATATTCGAGCTAGTAATTGAAAAAAGGAAAATATAAAGTCTTGGACAGAACTTGAACTTGTATCTTAGTCTTTCCGGGACTATGCGCTTACCAATTACGCCACCGAGACCGTTAAGGATAAATGTAAAGGTTACAAATCTAAATTAACACCAAAACAAAATACAGAATGTATATACAGGAGTACATTAGTACTCCGAACACAGTACAAACAAAGCCAAAGGTTTACATGGCGAGCTGTCGTTTTTAGGGCCCTACCCCCCTAAATTAATTAACCAACCAAAGCAAAAAGAAAGTTTCCCCGCTAAAAACAACAGCTCTAAAGCATTATCATGAGCATAAAAAAATCTAATACATAAAATATCAGAACACGGTAGTTTACATTTATTATTACTAAAATTTGGTATTTCAAGAAAAGTTACACCCAATAGTTGGTCTACATAATAATTTAATTCGCACACAAAAAGGAGAAAGCAAAGTAGTTTATCATATTCCCAAAAATGTGTATTTAAGTTTTGTTGTGGTAAAACTGGGGTTTACCACAATTTTAACTCGCAAATAATTTTAGTCACATAGTTATTGAAACGAGACAAAAACAGGTAGCAAAGGAAATGTGTATACGACCTTAGGGTTCCACTTGTCTTCTAACGAACAGGGGCGGCAGTCCCACAGGGCCCATACATCACGTACATAGTGTTAGCACTTAGCAGTACACCCACAACAGTACATAGCAGCAGTAGGAAGAAAATCCGACATTTCTAGCCGCCGGGAAACTTCACATTCCGTGTGCAACCTCAGAATAACCAAACCATATCAAATAAACTTGCGATTACAACCAGAAATAATTTTTAAGACAGCATTATCGTACACAACAGAACGCCTTTCAAATACACCCGTTCGGTCTATATCTCGTGTATATCTGAACAGGTCGGTCGGAGCGTTGCTATTTAACCTTGCGTTCTATAGCGCAGGGCTTCGTCTATTGACATAATACGGGGAATAACCACATATAACAGGCGACCTTGCCCTAACGAAGCGAGTTATGTATCCCCCAATTTACCCATATATATTAAATAATTGAATCTAATAGGAATTATTAGAAATTGTTAAATAAATTACAAGTTCATTGCAACAATGTAATACAAGGATTACCCAGAGAGGTTATTAACAGTTCATGAGAACGGATATGCAACTTTGTATCCGAGAGGGCACTGATACTGCGGGTGGGAGGTCACAGACGGTTACCATACCTCAATTACGTAGAAATAAGATTGTTACAATGTAATAAAGTGTAGAATTAAGAGAAAAGCAGACATGAGATATGCAGGTTCTCACAGCCATGTGAGGGGGCAGATATTATAAAAAGCCCGGGAGCTCAAGGCCCGGCAGTCAGTCTTCGAACTCCATACTTCGTTGTTCAAGCTACTCACCATAATATTAAGATAAATAAATTTGTTAAAGTTTGGAAACGTTTTTTAAAAACACCGCTCCAAAGGCCCGAACCTTAACTAACGTAGTCTTTAAACACCCAAACGCAAATAGAATATTTTATTGCAGTTTTATTGCCAATTATCGAAATATTTGAACAGGATTTTAATTAACCGAAATTTATCTAGATAAACAACTAAATTTGGAACGAAATTATTTTTCGTATTATTTTTAAATAGGTGACAATTGTTAGAACGCGGTTTTGATTAAAACGAACTGTATATATTAGGAACGACTATAGTTTGGCTGATCTTTATTAGAATTAACGTAGCAAATTTACCATGAATAGTTGGGACGAAAAATACGATAAGTTTGTGCATAATTAAACAAATATTTATATATATATATATATATATATATATATATATTTGTGATAATAGTCCCAGCGTTGGGCCGTCATAAAATTTTGCTATGAAATCTGCCCCACGATCGGGCATACCATAAATTTTGTTATGATATCCCCCCTGATATTATTTTTTTTAGTCCTTATGTTATGAAATGTTAAATTAGGTTTTCACCCCGAATGGGTCTTATTGAATCAAATAAAGCAATTCTATAATACACAATATAATGACTGATAATATTTACAACTCTCAAATTCTCCCTTTTTACAGGATATTTACATATACCAGATTTATGGTTTTCTGAAAGTCAGCAAAAATATCTTTTACTTATTCAGGGACCTTTGAACGTTCCTAGATGCCTATTCTCTTGTCATAAATTGTTAAGTGACCCGTTTTGTTAATTCTTACAAATACACAATGTGATACATATTAAATTAACAACAGTTTTCAATAATAAAGTGTATTAAGATTGCTAACCTGGAATGGGTTCTGTAGTTTCATTCTAGTCTATGATGTGCATTCCTTTTCTGTGTCCGCTGTCCCATAAATTGTTTCCAATTAAAATCGAGCCAAGTCGAAATAAGTCCAAATTAAAATATTTTTATTTTTAAACTATCTCCAAAGTTTGAGTATGTTCAAATTTCGGAGTACCAAATTAAAGTCGTCTTAATCAAAACATGTCTCCAATTGAAAGCCGAAATTAAAAGTCGATATTAAAAGCCAAAATTACAGTCTAGATTGAAATTAAAAGTCGACACTGATATCCAGAGTGAAATTAAAAGCCGTCCATTTATAGATCGACATATTTTCGTTGCATAAACTTTCGCACTTTTTAATTCTTTTTTACTTTGATTTTTGCTTTACTAGTTACGTAAATTCTTAACACTTTTGAACATAGTCGTAGCTCAGTTTGAATATAGACTAACTTGTCGTTTCGTCATTATCGTATATATAAGCCGTACCTCCACCTGATTTCATTGGCACATTTATGTTCCGCGACGATACTTCTGCTTTATCTCGCATACCTTGAAATTTTCACCAATTATTTAGTTTAAATCTTTCAATGCATGCCTTGACTGTCACGCACGCCTCCCGCATATCATGTTATTATTTGAGAATTTTCGACTTTTGCCTTTTATTAACTCACGTTATCGGATGTTTGTTAATTATTATTATCTAAATTGAATCGCCTGGTGCTTGTTTATTTCTACAGAAATATTGGATTTTTGAACAAATGTGATTTCTTCCTGTCACGTACCATTTTCTAATAATGAATTATTTAGAATGCGTGTACAATGATATTTTTGACGCAATTGTTATGCCAATTTATCTAGGTTTCCTGGTGATTTAATTTTGATGCAATTTGTTGCGTTTTGAAATCTAATCTTTACTCGTAAATTACTCTTAGACATCTTTATTTTCTCATGCATTTAATCCTGTACTTTATAAACAGTGTACTCTTAATTAACAATATGTAGGGTGACCGATTTACTCTTATAATTTTTGGAATTGTGTACCTTTCTTAAAGTGGAAGTTATTTTTTATTTATTCTACGTTCCCCATGACTTAACTTACCCCTAAACTACCCTATTATCATAGCAATATTTATATATATATATATATATTAATATTGCTATGTTCTCACTCAATTATTCGCGCCCCATCGTTTGGGCGTCATATAAATATTGCTATGTATTAACTGGATTTATCGAGCCCTGACGTTGGGCTGTTATATAAATATTGCTATGAACTCCATCCAGGAACTTAACTGGATTTTATCTTGTCTCGATCTTGTCGACCAATAACAAAACTTGATATGTTACCGCCTTACTCGTTATCAATGGCGTATTCAACTATAGCTCCTCCTTTATTGTTTAAATTATCAAATTACACTCCTATTACTTTATCTTTTGACCTCGACTAGCAGTTATTTTGAACTATAAAATGAAGTTAATTCAATTCCATATAATGAAACAAATATTATGTACAGGTTTTTGAAAATTATTAAAATACACTTTTCAATTAATTAAAGTTGTAAATCTCATTTATCAAAAATTATATACTATTCAATCAATTTAAAGTCACCAAAAAACCTATTGTTTTTATAAAAAAAGCTTGAAACATTCAAAACCCTTTTATCATATAACGCACTTTATACGTATGTAAGTCCTTTGTTTTGTTGACTTCGTCACATTAACTTATATTAAGCAAATTCAATATTCAATATTCAAATAGAAAATAATGTCTTATAACTAAAAATCTAACCTGGTCTTTTCTTCGCTATTTCCTTCTCGCAATCGACGCATCCATTATCAGCTAATATTTTTCATGCATTACTCCATCCATTTGGATCAAAATTACTTTCCCCCAATTCAGAATTATCATATACCCATTCGAAATATGAACCATTGCATTTAAATTATTGTCATCACCCTCTGGACTACCATTATTAAACCCCCAAATTATTGTCGTCTCATTTCGACTTATTACTTCTTCTCACCAGACTTAGAATTACATTTATTCTCCACGGACTCGAACTTGTATTATCATTCTCCCCAGATTTGAATTTGTAGTTTATACTCACCGGACTCAAACTTGTATTATCATTCTCCCCAGACTTGAATTTGTAGTTTATACTCCCCGGACTCGAACTTGGATCATCATTCTCCCCAAACTTAGACTTGGCTTTTATGCTCACCGGCCTCGAAGCCCTATTGTTATTATGTTTTAGTTTCAATAAATTTCCCAAAATCTACTTACGTTTAACGGCAATCATAATTTTCATCTTCGTCGCACTTAAACAATTTTTCACCTTAAATTATTCTTACGTATTACACTAATGTTTCAAAGTGGCGCACCTCGGCCTTTGTTGAGTTGAAAACTGACTTCGTTATCACTGTCCCTGTTAATATATGCTTGATCTCCTACACCGTCAGTAGGCATGGCTTACAAGCTCGTCGCTAATTTTAACCAATCAAGTCTTTGCATTTAAAGTAGTTTCTGATGTAACTTTCTCTGCCTTCAAGTAATTGTGGCTTGCTCGCAGGTGCCTCGTTATCAGACATGTGGTGTTTTGACGGATCTAAACGTTTTTCCATGTTGTACAGAAACAGCTTATGCAATACGACTTTTAATTTTCATATATGCTTGTTATTTACACAATTTTTAATCACCTTTATTATTAAAAATGGTTGATTGTTTGTACGTATTTACACTATGCTTCTCGAAGCTTTATTTCTTATCTCCGTATTAACCTAACTGTTTGGAATTCTGTGAATTCTTATTCAATTACACTTTATTATGTTTACTTATAAATACGCGTGCTTCCACTGAAAAATATAATTATTTGCATTGCCTAAATTAACTAAAACTCTATCTACAGGGTGTTAAATATTTACTATTTACCTAATGCATATCTTCCTCATTTCTACGCTAAATATGCGTCTTATTGTCCTAAGATGTGTCTATTTGCGTCGCTTAAAACTACTTATACTTTATATACAGGGTGTTGACTGCTTACTATTTACAAACTATCTCCATTTCTCAATTTTCTATTAAATAACTGCAGCCTTCTGCTTCCTATTATGATTTCTAATTCCTGCACGACCTTTACTATAAATACACCTTTAAACAACCTCTTATCACAGCATAATTCCCCTAAATTAAAATATAAAATTTTAGAACAATGCCCTTTTTGGCGCACAACGTGAACTTAAACTCACATTGGTATAAAATTGTTATATTTTTATTTCGTTTTTAAAAATCTAACTTTTCCTTTATTAATCCAATATTTACATTCATCTAATCTCATACCTATGTCCTATTATACTACCCTATGTGTAATTTTTGTAAAAATTTATCTGGCGTTTGGGTGATTATCAATGGAATTTTTGATGGTTTTTGGTGATATTTGGCGTTATCACATAGTTCACATCTGTTTATGAGGTCTGTAATTTGTTTTGTCATATTTTGAAAATAGTATCTTTTCTATAGTGTTTCAAAGTCTCCTTTATTCATTGATGGTTGGTCTTTCCTTCGTGCTGGTTCTTAACGGCAATTCCTATTTGATCTTTGTACGTCAACGTAATTAGTTCAATGGATCATCTATTTATTTCTGGCCCTACATAACGATTTTATAAAATCTTGTATATAAATTTTCTGTCATAAATAAAAATGATAGCGTTTTAGTAAAACTAATTATTGTTTAAAATTAAAAATGTTCTTCTTACACTAATACTACTTGTGTTATTGAAATACTTGATAACATAAATTAATATGACCTTAAGATTAATTTCTTCCTTAATGATTATTGTTGTACAATTTAAAAAGCATACTTTATTAACACTTTTTAAATCTAATTTTATTAAATCGTCAAATGTGGCGATTCCAAAGCTCGCATTCTAAAAGAATTTCAGTTTGCAGGGATAGTACGTATATTTAAGTCCCATTTTATTCTTATAACAAGCACAGTACAATTATTGAAAACCGTGTATAACAGCACTAAAACATACGGTCGTATTTATTTTGACGAGGGCGCGTAAACAAAATTAAATTTAAAAGCGTAGTTCATTAAAATCCTAGAGAATATTTCATTAGCGGAAAAACATACAAACAGACACACGCACACTTTGAGGAATTTTGCATTTCGGAGGTTCCTTGATTTTATTGTAAAGAGTCCGGTGTACTCCACGCCGACGCACTAACGGGTTCTATTTGATTTATTCTAAGTTGAGGTAAGTTACCCATGGGTGGCACTACTGGCTTAGGGTTAGTTTTAAGGCTTCGATTACAATTGAATAAGTAGTCAGATTGCCCTTTTTGAGAATAAAATACAAAATTGTTATTCAAAAGAATAGTAGTGCTGTTAATTTAGAATAAAAATTTTTTTTTACGAGTTTAATTTGTTGACCACTCTGTAAAACACTGTTTTTTGGCAATGGTGCAGAATGCATTTCAGAGTATGGAAGTGTTGATTAATCTAATCTCTCCTACTCGCAAAATACCTGCGGAATTGATAAAGGATAATAATTTCTGAAACGATTTGGAAAGTTTGTCTTTACCCTTAGTTGATTGCACTTCTACTTTAAACGAAATTGACCGAATCTGTGTAGTAATAATCTCGAGCGAATTATGAAGTTCCTTTGCTATAGGACGTCCCCAAAGTCAAATATTTGATGCAGTACCGAGATGAAAATAGTAAGCAACGATGCCTTGAATTATTTTTAAAAAGAGAACTTTATTTGAAATTTGTCTATGAAATGTTCTTCCATTTGTACAATGAGTGTAATTTTCTTGGTTACAAAATTTATGATTGGTTCAGTAGGTTGTTGGATTAGCTCGGTTGGTCATTTCCTAAACGGTAAGCTAAGCCACTCAGAACGCACCCACCAAAGCAAACATGACAGAAGATCGCCTGAAAGCAAGCCACCTGAAGCTAGATTAGCAGGGTAGCATTTGAAAATGGTGTAAGTCCGGGTAATTAAGTGGGTAATCCGATTGGCAATGAACGTTTTCCATTTATATGACGGCGATGGACCCACGGCATTTCTCCATGTGAAGGTATCAGTAGTCGTATAACTGTTGCCATATATGACGAGAATAAAATCAACCAAATTTTGCCACTAGCTTTCTAACACACTTCTAACCTCGGTAAGGAAAGTCGTTTAATTGGTACTACGTTTGTTTTCTAAAATACCAATTTACAAAAAATTTCCCCAGTAGAAGAAGAGAATCCGAAATAAATAACACAACTTCACTAGCATCACAAAAAACCATGTAGCTGGCAGGAAGCCAAAGTATCATTAGTGGGAGACCCTGGTATTTTTAAGGAAGTTAATAGTGGAAGCTTGTGCCGAAATTGTTGCCATTGACAACAAACATCATAGGGTGGTACACTCTCCTAATCTATTCCAAACTGCCATAAATGCTCTATTAGTTTTCTAGAAAAGAGTGACACGGGAGCCAAAATTATAAGTAAGGCATAAATTTTAGCTATTTCTGATGAAATCGCGTGTTTTGTGCAGGAAGGGTTCAAGAGTTTGACGACGAATAAAAACGGGTGAGGCCTGTCATTGAAAGCTTAATATTTTGACACTCTGATCTTTAATTAATAACGGATGATATGAATTTTATTTACGAAGCTGAAATTTGTCTGAATGTAAATGATCTACTAGCTGAAGACGTAAGGCTAGAAGATCATTAATCGTGTCTCATCCCAATACAGAATCATCAACGTAGAGATTCTTGTCAACTCCCATTGAGGCAAAAGGGTACTTTAAAACTCCTTCGCTAGCTAGTTTTTGTTATAATCGAGTTGCCAGGTAATGAAAAGAAGTTACTCCACATATACCAATGTTTTACTAATATGTCGGAAGTGGGTCCTTTTGTGAACACCTACATAGATTTAACTGATATTTTTATGATTCTAGAAAACATTTATTTGTCTAAACATTTGTTGTACGTCACAAGTGAATACAAACAAATGTATGCAAAAGTGCATTAAAACTGAATTGATTTCATTTTGTAGTTTACGTTTTACAAGTTGCGTATTATTTAAAAATTTATTATTTAACGTGTCAGCAGGCGCGCCAAATACTACACATAATTTAAAGTTTCTATGTTCCTCGTTAAATACCAGATGATGCGGAATAAAATAACATTCGTTTGGAGTAGGCGGAAAAATTAAATTTGTCATATGATCATCTGCAAATAGACTCGTATAAATTCGGAATATGATTTTTGCAATTCCGGCTGCTTAGCAAATCTATATTTGTGAGAAATTAAACGTTTTAGGTTTATAGCGCTCAAATTTTCAAATTCGGGAGTGTCGCCTTAAAGGATAAATTTACGAAAGAAATGATTGCCAGGGCCTTGCGTATGACTTCTAAAAATTTTGTCTGTCATTGGAACGGAGATAAAAATCATCTTACCGCTGGAAATTGTGGGAGTAGCCCTGTAAATGCCCAACTAAAAATCGTTTTGATTGCAGATGACTGCTGATGCCCGACATAAAACAAACCTTCGCTTGCAATGGGAGGGGGATATACATCAGCTCCCAAAAGCATGTCTCCAGGAGCTGAAATGTGCCAATTAGGATCCGCTAAATGCAATGTTGTCAAATGTTTCTAAGTGCTACATAACTTGGTGATAGGTACGCTGGAAAAAATATTTGAAGGTGTGAATAGCTTTACTTAAAGATGTGAGTCATAACATGAATGAAAAAGATTCTGTTTGCGCGAGGTCAAAAATTGGTACTTGAGATGGGCGACAAGAAGAAGTTTGCAACTGTCACGCAGATAGCTGACTTATCATCCTGGATCTAATAGAGAACGAATTAGATAGATATTGCTAATGGAGTCTTTTATTTCCACAACCGCGGCGGATAGTAGTCGCACTGTAATACCCTTCTCAGATGTATATTAAGATGAAAGAGCATTGGTAGCTACTTAGGCGTGCCCTTCAGTTGAATTATGAGATGCTACTATATGTTGCATTGAATTATTTGTACGTGAAACAGATTCGGCATCAGATTGCGCTGCTTTAGTGAAGTGGAATAACTTGTGATGGCGTTGGTTACAGCTCTTACAAGAGGAAACGGATTTACAGTCTACGGTTTTGTGATTACTACGAAGGCAATTTATTCACAAATTTGCATTTTCAACCGTTCTGTAACGATTAAAAAGCACCATAGGTACCAATGAATTTCATCTAAACATGCGATAGTTTGGTTGGCAACCCGTACTGTTTTTGAGCTCTTTTAATGCCGCAGATGTATTAGTTTTATTAATAGAAGCAAAGTGAGTTGCTACTTTGAGGCGTGCAGTTTCGGTTGCTTGTGTTCCCATTGCGGATTTGCATTCTCTTTGCGTACTCACATGGGACACATTAAATGATGTACTAGCGATTGTTTCAAATGCTGCACATTGTATAGATAAGAAACTCTTTAAACTTTGGAACGTCGGAATTTCAATATTGTTGTTTTCTAACTCAGAACGCTTTCGCAATGAAGGATCGATTTTTTAACAAAGATTACTAAAATAAAATCCCAACGAGAAGTATTAAAATTATGGGTATCTAAGGTAGCTAGATTATCTGAAAGATTATCTAGCCTCAGCAATTCTTTAGGAGTTTATGATACTACAGATGTACAAGTTTTTATAGCATGCCAATGTGCGGCGAATAGTGGCATAATGCTCAATTAACGCGACATATGTGAACGGGATCCCTCCACTGGTAGCAGGATGGCTTTTTCAAATTTAACGGTTCTCCAGTCAATGATTCGATTAAGGAATAAAGTGTTATGCACTAATGCGTTGAATAGATTAATGTAACCTTGCCAAGTTTTATAATTGCCATTAAATGTAATTAACGTAAGCGGTTGAAGCCGAATATTTGATTTTGTTTGCGGTCCATTGTAATGCAAAGGTGAGGTAACAGTATTATTGCTGGTTTCCAATTACGCCCTTAAGGATTCGCATTTTTTAAAAAAATAGAAAACATTGAAAGCCGGAAATCTTCCGCATACGTTCATATATCTCCTTTTCGGTTTCAAAAGCTTAAGGAACCACTAATAAGCAGAAATCGGTGAATTGGATATATGTGTCACAAATACATTTGCTTTTAATTTTAAACATAGGTAACAACGATGTTTCATTGTCCACCGATTCTGAAAAATCAAACGTTTTATGTAAGCGTGACTTTAGCAACTGCAAATTTGCAATGTTTGCTCGCCTTGTACTCATTCTGAAGAAAATTCATTTGTGATCTGCGTAGAATTAAAGAATACGGCATAAAATTCCGATAATTACGGTTTTTATGTTTAACGTAGACTTTATATTTTGTTTTTAAGAAATATGAATTCCCAGAAACTAAATTCATATACGTAATTTACAGCATGACTGATAGAATGAAACAAGTTCGTGAAAGTTTGAGAGCCGAGGGAGTAGAAATTGATTCTCAGGAAAGCGTTTATGTGAAAAAAGCGAAAAAGGAGAATCCAGAGGCCAAGAATGTAGGAGAGACTCAGGAATCAAAAGTGATGGCTCTTTTATTAAGTCTAAATCGAAGTATGCAGAAACAAAAAGCAATGAGTGAAAGAAATGAGAAAAGTTTGCAGGAACAACAAGAAAATATGAATGAAGGAGTGAAAAAAATGAGAAAAACATGAAAGGAATGAGTGAAAAGAATGAGAAAAGCATGAAAGAAATATATGAGAAATGTACCAAAGAAATGGGTGACAAATTGGATAAAAATACTAAGGAGTTACGAGCAGAATTTGAAGCGAAAATTGGAAAATTGGGAAAATTTTAAGATTAAAAAGCGAGAAGAATGAAAGAAAATTTAAAGAAATTAGGAAAAGAATGACTCTGGGTTTAGAGAAAACTGACAAAACAATTGCGAAAATGAAATTTGAAATTAGAGAAAGTACAAATTTTAGATAATATAAATGATGTTAAAAACAATAATTCAAATAAAGACGAATCAGGAAGCAAGTGAGAAAGAAACTAGTGGGAAAATTAAAACTTTAGATCAAAAAGAAGTGAAATAGAAGGATGCTGCCAACCGGGTTTTAGAACATTTAGAAATGATTTAGAAAATCCTAAAGCAGACTTAGGGAATAAGTTTGAAAATTTAGAAGACAGGGTTAAGCATATTCATGTTGGTGTATCGATGAGGTAGACTCCAACCAGTGTTCCGTTGGAACAACACACAAAATTTTATAGGGATAATAAACATAACCCCAAAATATCTTTAAGTAACCTAAAAACTTTAATACAAAGTAGCTGGGATAAGCACACAATGTTAAATATTGTAAAATCCATGTTGGGTAGTGCCGAAATTAGGTTTGGACTGATTGAAGGTGAGTTAAGTTTGTTTAAAGACTTCTAGATTAAGTTTTTAAAGCACTTCTGTGGAGGCAACCAGCAATTTAAAGTTAGAGATCATTTATTGATGGGCAAATATAGTAGCGATTCAAGTATGGCAAGGTAGTTGTATGCAATCAAGAAATTTAGCGTTGCCAAACAACTTGATCCTCCTTTAGAGGACAAACAAGTTATAAAGTATTTAGCATATCACTTAGAAGCGGAGGTAAGGCAATACACAACCTTACAAGATATTGTTGATCAAGATGTGTTTTTTAAAATATCTTCAACGTTATGATGAAATGGGTCAACCAAGAAGGATGGAGACCAAGCCAAAAAACCAGACCATGAATATATTTAGATTGTGGAGGAATAAAGTACAGGAGAGGTACCAATGCAGACCATTTGAAAGGAGTAATAGCCAAAGAAATAATTGGAATAGAGGAAATGTCATTAGGAGTGACGGGGGAAGGTAAAATAATGAATTCCGCACCATTGAGAATAGAACCGGTACTCAAGAAAAGCAAAATATGGCAAACGCACAGTGAAATAGCAGAGTTGGTAGCAACGAAATTAGAAGTACATATGCGGAGATAGTTAATCAACTTGGAATGTCAAGCAGGTGGGATTTTTAGAAGCAGACAAATCAAGCGACAAAAATATATAAATTAGAAAATATGAAATGCACGTGAATTTATAAAATTTGAGTTGTAAGATGATTAAAAAAATTTATGAAAAAATGATATACTACCTATAATACAATTACAAGTAGAAGGAGAAGAGACAAAATTATTGGTAGATACAGAAGCTAAGTGAAGGTTTTATTAAAGATAATTCAGAGGGGTTAATGCAGAAAGTTATCCCTATTAGAAGAAATAATTTAGTTTAGGTTGGGAAAGATGGAATTTGAGCAAGAGTTTTTAATAGCTCCAGGATTATAAGTAGATGCCGTTCTGGGAATGTGTTTTATAAGTAAGATGAAGGGTACAATAGATATCCAGAAACCGAGAATAAAAAGATAATTATGGGAGACGAGAGGATTAAGTGGGACGATGAAGTTCATGTACAAGCACAAGGAGATTGTATGAATTTGAATCAATTTGAGGAAATGGAAGGTGAAGGAAATAGAAGTTTAAGTATTAAGTGCCCTGTTGAAATTGTAGCGTATTTAAAGAAAAAGACAGAATTATTGGACACTGCAGAAGATGATGTTAAAGAGATGGAAATAATAGATGACACTGTTGAAAATAATATAATTGCAGGTGTTGAAAAGAAGATAAAGAAACTTTCTGTGAATGCAGCTATTAAAAATAAAATAAATAAGGGTAGTAAAATATTAAAGAACGATGAAATAATTTAGAAAGTAGAACTTAATAGTTCGATTGGGATAATTGCGACTAAAGAATCAAATCGTTATTTGAAATGGCGTATGTACAAATATGGAGGGGTAGCGTTTGGTTTGTCGAAACATTCATACAAATATGCGAATGTAAGGAAGAATTGCAAACGTAGGAAAGAAGAACTTATAGAGATGAAAGAGAATGAGGTAGTTAAGAGTATAAGTGTGAATTATTTTGGGAGAGGATGTGAAGATAATGTAGATAAGGGATCAGTTGTTTTTAAATGTCTAGGTGAAGTTAAGAATGAAATAGAATTGTTGTTAAAGAAGGAATCTTATGAATTAAAAGATAGAGAGGCAAGAATTGCTACGGATTGTGAAAAGTAGTTAAGAAGTTATTGATACTGAACAATTTAAGACTGAAGTTTATGCATTTAATGCAGAGTTACTGAAAGATGTGTAATTGGATAGTAACCTAAGTAGGCTAGATATAGACATTCTGGACTATAATTTTTTCGAAGTAAGTAATATAGCTGAGTAGTTTCTGGGACAACTTTATGAAAATTGTATACCTCAAGTTTTTCGAAGATTATGATAAGTTAGAGAGGAATGTGCTATAATAAGATGAGTTATGTGTGATAGTAAAGAGAATTTTGCTTGAAATGAAACCTGATGAGACCGTGTGTAAACATGAAAGTTAGAAATAGGATAGAAACGTTAGACTAGAGATGATGTTACATCGAGTTAAAAAAGTTTAGTTAATTATAAGATAGAAATAGATGGACTGTTAAAAGGAGAAAAGCCTTAGTATAAAAAGTTTATGCGTGTTTATTCTATTTTGAATGGACCTGCACCTTGCCGAAGTTCTAGATTACTAGAACAGGTGAAATAGCTTGCGTTTTCTAATGAGCTACCGAGCCAAACTACAGGTCCAACCAAAGTAGTAGGTTAGTGAGGAACCAGACTAAGACAGGTTCCCAAAGGAGGGCAGCGGTTCTTTTGGTATCTAGATTGACAGAGACTATAGGGGTCGGTATGGCAGTCTAATACACGCTAGCGCGATGTTGAAAGCAACAGGAAACCACCAAATTACCTCCCAAGTATACAGCGTACCTAAACTGTAATGAAATGATGGCATTCTCTGGGGACTACTTCCGAGGATGCGATCGGATGATTCAGAATAAGAGTCTAGAACATTTTGCGAGTAGGGGCGTGTGGAATTAAAATATTTACCTACCGCGTGAGGGTATCCAATTAATAATAAATAATAAATGGGAAGGACCTCTAACACTATAGTACCCTCACGTTTCGGGACATTGCCTCGCAGCTACTGCAGTCGGTGAAAAGGGGAGGTTCATTAAACAACAACACACTAAGACAAAATTCCAATTGTTTTATTAAACGGCCTACTAACTAACTTAACCTAATTACATATGCATACAAAATTATACAGTGATTAACAATATTTACAATAGGGCGCCACCATGGGAATTAAACGGCCCATGGACCGATCGCGGTAATAGCTCTCGTTCGTCGCACTTTGTTCGTGGCGATGAACTAAGATTGCAGGACAGAAAATACGTCACTTCACAGGGACAAATGTTATTAAGTCTCCGGCTAGCACAAACACAACTTAAATATACAATTCTAAAGTCCTTATTTTATGAATATTAACAACAGTTCTGGGTGCAAACACCCCAATACATATAATTAATTAACGCTACCGTGGTCTAACTAACTTGCATGCTGAAACGACCTTCCTTTAATCCCGGGGTCATCAATAACAGGAAAAACACGACCTTCACACGGGTCAAATAGTACAATAACGGAATTCGTGGCTTAGTTATTACAAGCCTCGGACAACGTCGAAACACAATAAAATAAGAAACCCTTCAAAAGATGCGGTCTTTAACAATAACCTAACTGGATAAAATTACTGGAACGGAGATTTAACCCGAAGTTGTATGTTATGAAACTCGACAGATATTGTATTTAAACAAATAAATGACTTATGATGCATAACGCAGCTTTGAGTTCATAGTAATACCATATATAATAATTACTTACTCAGAAAAATAAACTAACTTTAAACATAACGGCACGCACTTGAATTCAGAGAAATAAAACACTTACTCAATCTTGCAAGACCACGAGCTTCAGACTCTAACGCGTCTGGAAATAAACAACCCCGATTACCACCGGCTGGCATCCTTATATACCTTTAAGTTAATTGAAAAATAATCCCTTTCTTGGCGCTCATACTCGGCTTAGGATACGCCGGTCGTAAATCTTTAAGATTAATTAAACTGCCCATTGCCTAAGATAGCCACACAAGTAGATCTCGGAACTAATTTTAGTTGAGTGCTCCGCTAATTGAAAAATTGCTTCAGACCACCCTGACATAAATAGGATCCTAAAGCATGATTGACATCTAATCATAGATAGCAACTAATCTGACATGTTTAGTGCCCTTAAAGTAAGTGCCTTTAGAAAACTGATTGACTCTTGGATTAGATCTTCCTGGAAACTTTGCTAGGACGCTACTTGGGTAGTCTTGAAGCCGTTCGCTCCAAGACCTTCATTCTAATAATTAGAATGCTAAAATTAAACTAGAAAATAACTAGTTTTAGAATTCATAGAACTAATTAGAGCAATATTAAAACAGTATGTTACACGTGGAATGTTAGAAGTATGAAGCAAGCAGGTAAGCCAGTGCACCTAAACATCAAAATAAATAGGTTAGCCCTAGATATAGTAGGGATCAGCGAAGTTTGGTGGCCACAGGCAGGGGATCTTTGGAGTGGAGATTTCAAGGTAATTCATACAGGAGCAAAGGAAGGAAATTTGGGATACTGTGTAGAAAACTACTTACAAAAAACCAAAAAATACTCATGGTTAGATTAGAATCTAAACCTGTAAACACAGTAATAACACAAGCATACATGCCCACCTCTCGCTACAGTGACGAAGAGGTAGAAGCGATATACAAATATATCGAAGACATATGAAAATACGTAAAATGACATGAAAATTTAATAATTACGGTGGATTTTAATGCAGCGGTAGGTGAGGGTAAAGAAGCAGCGGTAGTAGGTTTATTTGGTTTAGGCACGAGAAACGACAGGGAAAACAGGCTGGTAGAATTTTGCGACAAGAACAATTTAACAATTACAAACACATTATTTCAACATCATGCTAGCAGACGATATACGTGGAAGATGTCAGGAGATATAGGAAGATATCAAATAAATTACATTCTTGTTAGACAACAGTTTAGGAATCAAGTAAAAGACTGTAGAAGCTACCCGGAAGCAGGTATAGACACTGACCACAACATCGTAATTATGAAGGCCGCACTTAAATTTAAAAATTTGCAAAAAACAAACGGAAAATAGCACTTTGACTTAGAGAAACTAAAAGATAAAGATGTTCTAGAAAGATTCGAAAAAGAGTCAAACAAATGCTGAAAGATATCGGGAAAATATCTGATACAAAGGAAGTAGAAACGGAATGGAATAACATTAAATCCAGCCTAGACATAGCCGCCAGAGATATTCTAAGATATACACAAAAAGAAAATAAGAAACCATGGATAACAAAGGACATTCTGAATTTAATAGAAGAAAAACAAAGATACAAAAATAAATAAGACGAAGCAGGAAAACAGAGATTCAAGGCTATAAAATCGAAGATTATTCGCAAATGCAGGAAAGCTAAAGAATAATGGATTGATAAAAAGTGCAAAGAAGTATGTATAACCCAAGATGGAAGTAGGAAAGACAGATAATGCATACAAACTAATTGGAATCAATTTTAGGGATATAAAACCCTATAGCAAAAATATAAGGGACGCGTGAGGAATTGTCATTATAGAAAATGTAGAGAATGTAGGTAGATTGCAAGAATATATAGGGAATTTATTTGTAGGGGAGGAACTAACTGCATTATAACAGGAATCAAACACTGAAAATGATGTCTTGGGATATCCTATACTTAGAGATGAGTTTGAATTAGCATTAAAGGGTCTGAAAGTTAGCAAGGCGCCGGGAACAGATAAGGTGCAAACAGAAACTCTAAAAGCCGGTGTACAAGCAATAACAGAACGTCTCTTCGAACTTATAATATGTATATGTATATGTATATGTATGAAACAGGCGAGATACCCAAAGATTTCACACGTAACATCATAGTAACTATACCAAATCAGAAAGGCGCGGATAGATGTAAAAATTTTCGAGCAATAAGTTTGACAATACACGTGTCAAAAATATTAACTAAAATTGTACAAAGACAAATGTAAAAACGAGATGAAAAAATACTAGGAGAAGACCAATTTGGGGTTAGGCGAAACAGGGGAACACGGGAGGCTATTTTAACTTTAAAGGTGATAATGTAGAAGAACAATAGAAAAGGGAGAAAGTGTGTATGTAGAGTTTGTACATCTAAAAAAAAGCAATCTACAAAAAAAATGGAAAAAAATGTTCGAAATACTAAAAAAAAAAATGGAATGAGTTATAGGGATAGACGAATAGTACATAGCTTATACACAGCAAAAAGCAGTAATAGAATTAGAGCAGGAACGTAATAAAGTAAACATTAGCAAAGGGGCGAAACAGGGATGTGCACTATCTCCATTAATTTTTAACTTGTATATTGAAGAGGCAATGGATACTGTCGAATGCACGAAGACATTTGGAATTACTATGCAGGGACAAAAGATTGATATGCTCAGATGATATAGCGGTAATAGCATCTTGCAGCTGCTCTTAATGAAATGGTAACGATACGGTATGAAAATTAACAAAACTAAAACTAAGGTACTAGTATGCAAAGGAGGAAAAAATAAATCAAAAACAAGAATACAAATATGTAACACGAACATACAAGAGGTTAAGGATTTCTGTTACCTTGGAAGCCAAATAACGCAAGATGGAAAAAGCACAAAAGATATAAAATAAAGATTAGCATAAGACAACAAACATAGAAACAAAGAAAATATTGCTTAAAACATATGTGTGGAGCGCAGCACTGTACGGTTGTAAAGCCTGGGCAATAGGAGAAGCGGACAAGAAAATAGTAGAAGCTTTTAAAATTTGGTGCTACAAACCTATGATGAAGCTATCATGGACAGACAATGTTAAGATCAAAGAGGTACTAAAAATGGTACGAGAGGAAAGAAATATGTGGAAAACGGTAAAAAATAGGAGAGTTAGGATGATAGGCCAGATACTACGGCATGAGGAAATAGTGCGGAATATATTAGAAACAGAGATAGGAAAAACGAGAAGAAGGGGTAGACCTAGGTCAGACTACTGCACACAGATGGTGAAAGATCCAGGTTGTAGGAATTTCATGGTAATGTGTAGGCTAGTTCAGAATAGAAATCAATGGAGGTACGCCTCCAACCAGTCCCAGGATGGATAAATTAATGAGGAAAAATGTAACTGCACTTAAAAATGATGATTATTGTAAGCAACTACAAATATTGGTTGGGCAATATTCTCTAATAATGTTAATTGGTTGAAAGAATTTACTGGAAAACTATTAATTTGGCAAATGTATAAATGTTAAGGAATCTTGGCAGCCACGGGCTGCTTAACCCCCTTCACCGAATCTCGGTGAAATAGGGCACAAAATTAGAAAACAATAAAAGGGGAACTAAGCTATATACAGGCTGTGTGTGAATTTCCGGGAACCGTGTAGGCTAGCTCAGAATATAGATAAGTGCAGGTACGTGTCCAACCAGTTTTGAGACGGAAAACCTACCATAAACCACTACAGGTGTTGGTTGTGAAATATCTGCAACTAGTGTTGACTGTGCGAAAAATATATTGGAAAAAATATTAAATCCATAAATGTTCGAGTGCTGGTGAACTTGGCAACCACAGGCTGCTTACTTCCCTTCACATACCCTACATGTGATTTTTCAATGGTTCACACGAAGGTTTTGCATTAGCTAGGGCGCGAGTATTCTTTACCTGAAAAATTTTGAATTTTGCAGAATCCTTGTTGTTCAACACAAGAATTTTTAACGTGCGTGATAATACTCACACACGGGACTTCGATTATACCTCTCATCCGAACGATGGTGTATTTTTGTGAAAAATTCTTGCCTAAAATTTTTCAAGCGGACCGTGTCGGGATTCGAATTTGGGACCTTGGACGTAGTAGTCACCGCTCTTCACATACCACTGAATATTGGGAAATATGGTATATAATTGTAAAATAACAAAAAGGGACCGAACTGCATCTAACAAGAAAGAACAGCGTCTATGATGGAAGACAACAAACATAGAAACAAGAAGAAAATGGTTAAAAGCGTGTGTGGAGCACAGAGCAGTATGCCTATGAAATACGGCAGTCTGAAAATCAGACATAAAAACGGTTGCAACCATTTGGAATGCTGTGTTTCAAGTGTATTAGGATGACAGCATGGACAAACAAAGCTAACACCAAATAGGTTATAGAAATAGTAGGAGAACAAGGATATCTGTGGGAAAAAAATAAGAGAAATAGACCGGCAGAATATGTTCTAGGGCATTTTGGGGAATAGTATGGGATATATTACAAGCAGAGATAAGGAAAAGAGGTAGGTGTAGACCTAGATCAGATAGTGATAGATGCAGACTGTGCAAATATCAGGGAAATGTGTAAGTTAGTTCAGAATAGGAAACAATGAGGGTACGCTTCTAACCAGTTTCAGCACTGAAGGCCTAATGATGATCAATAATTTCGTGTGATTACTGTAAAACGCAAACCCTTTTGCATTAAAAAGTAATCAAAGCTTAAATTAATTAACCCGTAAATTGTAGCAATTGATTCGAAACAAAAAAACTTTCTAGAATATTGTAACAATTTTATTTTCGAATTCATAATTCGCTTCATTTAAGGTACGACAATAGTTAAACACCTTTATTAAGTAAAGTCATAATACATTTTACAATTAAAATATTACATTGTAACAGCATCTTGACTCGTTAGTCTAGTTGTTTTGGATGGCGGTGTATTTCACACCCAGTCGCAAGCGCGTAGAGAGGAATGACAACCCCCCCTTTGGGATCCTCCCATCGTACGAGAGCACGAGATAGGCACTCGGCCATAGGTAAAAGAGGCAGCAGCATGTTTAAGAGAACAATGGCCAGTGACCTGCGGGTCGGTTTGATTAAGTGAAACATTTTCTGAATAACGGTTGGTAATGTATACTCGTTATTATAGTATGTAATTTGAAAATTTGTTTAGCGCAAACCAAGATTAGACGACGAAACACTACAACACTTAGGCGATGAGAAGTTAAACAATAATAACTTAGAACTGTGAATCAACGTTTAGAAACCACTTCAATTTAACACATGCTTTTAGAGGATGGAAAGCAGATCTAATTAACAGGAGATCGTTTGTTGGTCCCAGCCAAGATACTACTTTGTTAGGATGTAAGCAGCTAATTCCGCATGACGATGCACATCCTATTTCAGCCTATGAAAGCAGTTTTGTTTGGTTCGTAGTAATTTTAAGAAATTCAATTGTGTTCCACTCAGGAAACACGCTATTTTATTTTGATACGTATAAATACGATTTTGTTATTCACTTTATCTGTTGCTAAGCTGGATTTCCCAGCGCCAAACTTAAAATTCACTGTTTATTTTGTCAGAACAACACGTTGCTTCACTATAAAATAACATGTGTAATTACGTCATTTGTTTGTTTGAGATATACTGCTGACACTTGTATTTATGAAAGCAGATGCTTAGTATTTTATTACTACCAACTTTGAAAACGAGAATATCTTTATGAACATTTTCATTTTAAACTGAAATTAGCACATGTAACTTAACGAGAATATTTTGTATTTTAATTTTGACAATGTAATAGACCTAATCAGATCTGAATGGGTTAAAACTATTAATGTAACAAGTACACTTTGTTGTAATATTCTTGATCTAGAAACAGATTGATAAACCTTATCTTAAATTTCCAAACTACTACAAGTAATTATTTAATTTTGTTGCATTCAATTTTATTTAAAGTTAAAGGAATTCTTTCTAGTAAATTATTAACCTAAGTTTAAAGTTTTTTATTTTGATCAAGTGTGATCAAACCTAGCAACCCAAAAAGGCAATAAGAGTTGAATTTTGATGCCACCCTTATGTAGAAAATATTCTTTTATTTTTTTAGGCATATTTGAGGGACACAAACAGTGTTCCCATTTTCTATGTTGACTTAATTATTATTCTTTCTTACAGGAACAGCGTCTTATTCTATTAAGACATATTTTTGTTAAAGAAGGCAACCTTTTTTTGGTTGGGTTACCACGCCCATACAAAAAACCAACGTGGGGCAACAGTTACACTGGCGCCGGCAACGTTTGGGGCTTCGAAATTTGTTTGTTCATAATTTGATTAGCTTCAAAATTTGTTTGTTCATAATTTGATTAGCTTTGAAATTTGTTTGTTCATAATTTGATTAGCTTCGAAATTTGTTTGTTCATAATTTGATTAGCTTCGAAATTTGTTTGTTCATAATTTGATTAGCCTCGAAATTTGTTTGTTCATAATTTGATTAGCTTCGAAATTTGTTTGTTCATAATTTGATTTACCTCGAAATTTGTTAGTTCAAGATTTAATGTGCCTCGAAATTAGTTTGCCCATAATTTAGTTTGCCTCGAAAACTGTTAGTTCAAAATCTATTTTGCACTGGAATGTGTTTATTCAAAAATTATTTTGTTTCGATTTTGTTTATTCAAAAATTATTGTGCTTCGAAATTGTTTATTCAAAATTTATTTCACTTCGAATTTGTTTGTTCGGAAATTGCTTCGCTTCAAAATTTGTTTGCTCAAGGTTTATTTGACATTAGGATTTGTTGTTTAAGAGTTAGGTTGAAACGTTAAATCCCATTTAGTAATTAAGTAACTTAGTCGAATTTATTTTTAACTTTCATTCCGTTTAGACTCAATATAAGTTTTTTGATATTGTTTTGGTAAAATTTATTTTTCCAATGCACTTTTTGACTTTTACCTTTGGTTGCCCAGATTTGTTTTGATAATTTTTGTAGGATTTAAATCATTTAGATTTATCAGTTTGATTCCATTAGGCTTTTGTAATCATGTCGGAGGGATTCCGAATTGTTTGTCTACTTAAAGAGGAACTGGAGTAGTGAGTGAGAAACCAGTCTTGGAGAAAAGGAAAATTTTAGGAAGACTGTTAGATAAAGAGGCTGATGAGCCTGTAGTTTGATTTGCTTGAGTCAATAAAGAACATTTTTGTCCAAATTTGATGATAAAGCTAGAGATTCTATTTTGATGGTACATTGGAGTGAGCTGTCGTCGTGTCATTTGAGATTTGCTCTTGTGCATAAGCACGTTTTTGATTTTGTTAGCAGATTTTTGTTTAGATCAGCATTGCAACGCAATTTAGTCTAGGCGGAACTTGTCGTCGTGGTTGGTCGCTCAGCGGTATGTCAGTCCAGACGAGACTCAGGAAGGGTTGGTCGCTCGGCATTGCGTAAGTCTAGACGAGACTCGAGGTGAGTTAGGCGCTCTAGAATTTTTTTGCATCATATTTTTTTGAGTTGATGTAAATTTTGGTATTGTTAGTCTAGGTGAGACTCGTAGAGGGTTTGTCACTCTAGCAAATTTAGGCGTTGTGAAGCATTGTAGTTGTTTCGACAGTTCGGTTGGTAGTAGGATGAGAGTGTACCTGAACACTGATTTTTTTTGTTAGCTATCGTCGTGATTAGTTGTTTTATTGATGATTCATAAGCAGGTAAATGGCTTTAGGGTGTTTGTGACTGGTTCTCGAAGTATTCGATTTTACAACTTTTGCGTAGTGCCACGGCACATTTGATTGAGAAGTTTTTGGAGGAAAAAGTATTTCTTGTCTACGGAGTACCACAATTTGTTATTTGTGATTATGGTCCACAATTAATTGGTCGTGTTTTTAAGGCTTTGTGTGCAAAGTACGAAATTCAAAAGATTTGGTATAATGCTGTTTATGCTCCCCAATGCAATTTTGTGGAAAGAATCAATAAGACAGTTGGTACTGCAATTCGTTCATACGTAGAAGAACATGATGGTGAGATATCAAATTTTTTAGTCTTTGGTCGTCAGGTACCCTTAAGTGGAAAAGCTTATAGTGAGAATTTTAAACCTGGTGAGGATGTTGATGTCGTCTCCAGTAGTAGACCTTCTTATGTTTTGGATCGTCAACTTTTGTTTGATATTTTTGGAAATGTCCGTGAAAATTTGCATGTAGCTTATCAACGTTCGAGTAAACGTTACAATCTTAGAAGAAGAGACATTTCGTTCCAAGTCGGAGAAAGTGTTTGGAGAGCTAATAAGGTACTCTCGAGTGCTGGTGATAAATTCTCCGCTAAGTTAGCTCCAAAGTTCGTTATGAGTAAAGTTCGGAAAAAACATTCCAATTTAGTGTATGAGTTAGAGAACGAAGATGGAACAAGAGCCGGGAAATGGCACGTAAAGACTTGAAACCCGTTGAAGTAGCGTGTCCAAGTGAAAATGATGATCCTGACGATTAGTTCCGGTCTGGTCATCTCTTTGATGTTAAGTAATACAGTAGTGGTTTGCTTTGTTTTGTTCCGATTTTTGATTTAGTGTCGTTTCACTAATTTTGAGTATTTTGTTTGATAAGTGGAACAAGTGGTTAAGGATTTTGTAGGTTTTGTAGGGTTGAGGTGTGCATTGATGTGCACGCTGGTCGTTTTGTTCGCGCGTTATTCGGAAATGTGTTTAGAAGATGTCGTTGACAGATATCTTTTTAATGTAGAAGTAGGTGGGCTATTTAAGTTGTTGGTCCTGATTTCTACATATCAAGGTAGAGAGAATATTGATTTATTCTTTCCCTTGTTTTGACCGTTCGAAATATTTTTGTTTGAGTAGGTCAAAATAGTGAGCCTCACCATTTGGTCCATCACTGATGGGACCTGTTGTTTGAAATTAGTGATAGGATAATCAGTAGGGTGTAGGAGATTACAGCCCTATCTGGTTCAATTTTGTTTTGAATTTGTTAAGTGACCTTATGGTTAGGTTACCTTAGTTTTGATTATCTCTTTGCGATAAAGTGATAATATTTTGTATTTGAATTTGTTAAGTGACCTTATGGTTAGGTTACCTTGGTTTTGATTATCTCTTTGCGATAAAGTGATAATATTTTGTATTTGAATTTGTTAAGTGACCTTATGGTTAGGTTACCTTAGTTTTGATTGTCTCTTTGCGATATAGTGATGATTTTTTGTATTTGAAATTTGTGCGCAACCTTTTGGTTGGGTTAATTTTGTTTTGATTATCACTTTGTGATAATAGTGTTTGAAATTTAGGCCTATTAGTAGGGTCTTGCTTTTGATTGTCACTTTATAGTGATAATATTTTGAATGGTTATGCTGTTTTGAAGTAGTAGCATTCCCTTTTTTTGTAGATAGAGCTAATAGAGCTCCAGGAAGTGAAGTTTTTTTTGTGGAAGTTGTGATAAATTGTGAAATGTTTGGTTACAGTTAGTAGATACTAGCCTTGGTAAGAATAAGAACCTCTAGTTGAAGGATTATTCTGAGTTTGATTTTGATTAATTTTTTCCGTGGAGTGTTAGACTTTCTAATTTGACCCCTCCCAATTTTGACTAATACCGATTGTGACTCCCCGATTTTGTCTCCCGATGGACGTCAGGTACACGTAGTTACCAACACACTCGAATTGTAAATATTTGTCTCCCTCGTTTGAATTAATTCGTAAAAATTGTTTTGATAGTTAGGAAGGTAGAAAAGGCTAGTATATTTAAAAAAAAAAATTTTTTGTATTTGTTATACTAAATTCCTTGAAAAAAATTTTTTTTTCTTTTAGAAAAGGGGTAGTGTAGGAATTTTATTTTCGAATTCATAATTCGCTTCATTTAAGGTACGACAATAGTTAAACACCTTTATTAAGTAAAGTCATAATACATTTTACAATTAAAATATTACATTGTAACAGCATCTTGACTCGTTAGCCTAGTTGTTTTGGATGGCGGTGTATTTCACACCAGTCGCAAGCGCGTAGAGAGGAATGACAACCCCCCCTTTGGGATCCTCCCATCGTACGAGAGCACGAGATAGGCACTCGGCCATAGGTAAAAGAGGCAGCAGCATGTTTAAGAGAACAATGGCCAGTGACCTGCGGGTCGGTTTGATTAAGTGAAACATTTTCTGAATAACGGTTGGTAATGTATACTCGTTATTATAGTATGTAATTTGAAAATTTGTTTAGCGCAAACCAAGATTAGACGACGAAACACTACAACACTTAGGCGATGAGAAGTTAAACAATAATAACTTAGAACTGTGAATCAACGCTTAGAAACCACTTCAATTTAACACATGCTTTTAGAGGATGGAAAGCAGATCTAATTAACAGGAGATCGTTTGTTGGTCCGAGCCAAGATACTACTTTGTTAGGATGTAAGCAGTTAATTCCGCATAACGATGCACATCCTATTTCAGCCTATGAAAGCAGTTTTGTTTGGTTCGTAGTAATTTTAAGAAATTCAATTGTGTTCCACTCAGGAAACACGCTATTTTATTTTGATACGTATAAATACGATTTTGTTATTCACTTTATCTGTTGCTAAGCTGGATTTTCCAGCGCCAAACTTAAAATTCACTGTTTATTTTGTCAGAACAACACGTTGCTTCCTATAAAATAACATGTGTAATTACGTCATTTGTTTGTTTGAGATATACTGCTGACACTTGTATTTATGAAAGCAGATGCTTAGTATTTTATTACTACCAACTTTGAAAACGAGAATATCTTTATGAACATTTTCATTTTAAACTGAAATTAGCACATGTAACTTAACGAGAATATTTTGTATTTTAATTTTGACAATGTAATAGACCTAATCAGATCTGAATGGGTTAAAACTATTAATGTAACAAGTACACTTTGTTGTAATATTCTTGATCTAGAAACAGATTGATAAACCTTATCTTAAATTTCCAAACTACTACAAGTAATTATTTAATTTTGTTGCATTCAATTTTATTTAAAGTTAAAGGAATTCTTTCTAGTAAATTATTAACCTAAGTTTAAAGTTTTTATTTTGATCAAGTGTGATCAAACCTAGCAACAAAAAGGCAATAAGAGTTGAATTTTGATGCCACCCTTATGTAGAAAATATTCTTTTATTTTTTAGGCATATTTGAGGGACACAAACAGTGTTCCCATTTTCTATGTTGACTTAATTATTATTCTTTCTTACAGGAACAGCGTCTTATTCTGTTAAGACAGGTTTTTGTCACCGAAGGCGATCTTTTTTTCTTTGGGTCTCCACGTCCGCCCTTAGAAATATGCTATGCTTTTAACATGAATCAATCTGGACTTGGTGGCGCCTATTTGTTTTGGTTTGAGTGTGACCCCCTAAAAGATTTCGACTTACCCCCCCATTGCTCATAGCTCTACCCAAGGAATAGACCCCTAGTTACGTCGGAAGACTTCGTTTTACTGACACCAAATGTGGGGCTGGTGTTTTAGTAGTTCTAGTAAGTTTGTTTCACTAGCACCCATGCGTGAGGCTAGCGGAGCCAATTAGAGAGAAAAAAAAATTGTAACAATATGAGTCATCGTTATTTAAAACTACGTAAGTAGATTAGGTAGGTTACTTCTAAAACAAAACCAACCATTTCCCATGTATTTTCTTATGGAAATATCTAATGTCCATTCTGGTCATTTTTGTACCATACATTGAATTCCCCATAACAGTCTTAAAAATCCTCGTCACATACATCTTTGTTCGTAACACAATTAAATCTGTCAATATTTTCGTCGTTCATCATACCCAATACCTTTGTACCAAGCATTGAAATCCCCATAAGGAGGATTATAAGATCAATTCATATAGGTAAAATCACCACAACGCTATGTTCTCGGCTACTTTTCCAAGGTCGTGGTGATGTCATAGCCTTTTATAAATAAGGAACAATGCAATACTATTCTTATATTTTTAGTCTGACATCTTACATTACAAAATTTAAAAATATTTAATGCCATGCAGGGAACCATTTAAGCTTAATTTAATACAAAGTTATTTCTATAAAATGCAACCCCTATTGCATTAAAAAGCATTTAAAGTTTAAATTAATTATCCTGTGGATTACAGAAATTTACTTTAAATAAAGAATTTCTAGAGTATAAACCATACGTATTTAAAACTACGTAAATATCTAATTAATAAATGAAACATTTACTACAGGAAGCGGTTCGATCATCCAAAAACCCGTAAAATTCCCGGAATATCTGATAAAAATTATTTATTACCTTTTGCATTTACTGTAGGAGAGAAGCGATGCGAGATATTAACCTTGAGCGTTAAACAAAGTTTTTCCAACATTTCAGAATGTTCGCGACTGCACTAGTCGCATTGCTCTGTATTATTTCCATGTTCGAGTTTATTCGAGAATGTAGGTGTGTGTTTACAAATGCTTATGAACTATTGAGAGTTCTAAGTTAATTATTTTACTTCCGATTCGGACTATTTGTTTAGTATGAATATGCCCACTTATTTAAAAATCACGATAATGAAACAGGATAAACTTAAATCCAATCTTATTTAAGAAACGTACATCGTGTTTACAACGCATTAACATCGAAAATATAGGACTAGACTGTGTCTAGTCAAGCCCGTGACACTGGCATAACTCTACTACTGTCTATCAACCCTAACCTGTGAGAATACTTACATTTGAAAAAGAGAGGAGGGGTTGATGTTCTGGATATATTATTTGAAATTTGAACACTATTTAATAATTGGGCGATGATTTACCTATCTCAACATTTCAGCGTCCTAGAACATGAGGTTCAATAAGCACGTTGTTTATTATAAAATACGTCTGTTTGTCATTAAAATACAAACAAAATCTTTATAGAATAAACATTTGTGCAGGTTTTCCGTTGCAATTTAAAGTACTCATACTCATTTGAACTACAATTTTATAGAAAACATAATCTTTTAACAAATACCTTTAATAGCATTCACACCAATACGATATTATAATGGATGAAACTCTTTTATGACCACCCGTTTACGATACTACACCATTTTTGTTATTCAACTATCTAATAGTTACAGTTTCCTGCGTCAAATATAATCGTTACATGTATACCGGACATATCACAAATATTTTCTACACAAATAAATATTTAAACGCTGGCCTTTTCTCGAATTGTCTCGAAACTACGAAGACGGACGAATGCTTATTATATGATGTAACTTGACCTGGATAAGACCCTCAATGATATCAATATATATATATATATATATATATATATATATATATATACAGTGTGTCTACTTAAGTTGGCGGCATATGGAAAACTTTTTTATTTTTGGTTTTAGGAGAAAAAGTCACTCTTTATAAAAAGTTCTGCTTGTTCTAAACCTAAAATAAAACCTTAAAATAGCTAAATTTATTAGTCATGTACGAGGTTTATCAATAAATATGAATTTGGCGCAAGAGTAAAGTACCTTTATTTTTGATAATTTCGAAAAATGTTACTATGAAATGTTGTTCAGAATCAAAAACCAAGTTCAAATATGCAAAATATCTATTTTAAACTTTTTCAAAGCCTGCCTGATTTCCTGCTTGAACATTTTCTATAAAATGCATATTGTTGATCTGGCAGAATTCTGTTGATAGCGTATTATTGTAGGTTGTTATATCTTTAGTGAAAATTGTTATTGAATAAGTGTAGTTAATTGTTAATCAAAATGTATTAATTGTTTTATAATATTCTCCAATAGTAAGTTATTTTTAGTTACGTAAATTAAAAACATTCATAAAATTTAAAGAAAATCAAAAATATCTCAGAAAGTAATGGATTTAGGTATAGGGAATGCTTAACAAAAATGAAAGAACACTTAATGAACTATCCATTGTAGCAATAAAATTGGTAGGGGGCCATTTAACAAAAAAAATTGAAAATTGCATTTTGCGAAACCTGACACACACTGTATACTCTGAAGAAATTGCAAAAAAGTGATATTTACAAATTTACTATGATATATGGTAAAATTTTCTGCATCTTGAAAATTAACATAAGTTGTGTATTAGTGCAGTGGCAATGTATCTAATCAGGGTCATTTTTTCTAAAAACAGTTGAATATCTCAAAAACTAAAAAGAATAGACAGATACAATTTGATATCAAATTAAAGCTCATTTTATTGACTTTCCAAAAATGTAATAATATATAGGGTGTTCCATTTAAAAAAATATAAGTTTAATATGCCCTGGAATTATGAAACACCCTGTATGCTTTCAAATATTTTTAGAATGTGCACTTTAGGCATGCCTAATATGCCTCCAAATTTGGTTTACGTAGCTTTTATAATAACGGAGTTATCGACCGTTGCCACACTAACAACTCACCCTGTATATATATGATAACGCTGCACGTCGATTTAATTAGTCTTCTTCTGATCACCACCGCTGTGTATTTTAATCTACTGAAATTAAATCTGCCTCGGCTAGTCCAGTTTAATTCACACAGAGTGCACAACGTTACGATAATCAAATAATATACCCTTTTTCGCTAAAACTTTAACTGCTTTGAATGATAAAAGGCAGTCGATTAATATTTGTATAATAAAAAAGAAAAATGATTTACACTTCACAGCTTAATCTGTTTGACTGTATGATAAAATTTAACCCCTGAATCAAATAACAATAAATTTTAAATTATTTTTCTTTTAATTATTAAAACTTCCTTGTTTTAAAGCCAGCAAAATGTCGTTTGCACTCTACTAGAAATTTCTCTGAAAGTTCAAGAATTTTCCTTGTTTACGACATTTTTCATGTATCAAAATAAATTTTTGTTGACCCCTTACTTAAACTATTTAAGTTTAAAATATGTTCAAAAATACTAAATAGAAAATAATGCCTTAATATGATCAATGTTCAAATATAATAAATAGTAAATAATGTTTTATTCAAGATAGCACTGACCTGTAGTTTTCCTTGAGCGTCTTTCAGCTGCGTGCCGTGTATCAGTACCCAAATATTGCTTTTAGTTAAGTCTTCAAGTTCTATCCCATTGAATGTGATCTGCCTTAACTTTTCGTAACGTCGTAATGTCCTTAGATTTATTCTTACTTTTATTCTTTAAATTTTCTTTAGAGTTCCTTAGAATTTCTTTAGAGGATTCTCACTTGGAGTTGCTTTAGAATTTCTTTAGACTTATCCTTAAAATCGTTTTTAGAGTTTTTTACTTAGAGCTCTGAATTATGAATATTTAACCTAGATCAATTAATAAATATCTACTTACGTTTTTTAGCAAACGGCCAGGCTTTGTCTCATATTTTCACAATAATTAATTCAAAACATTTTATAACATCAATTTTCACAAAATTTTCATTGTTTAATTCGAATATTTACTTGACGCGTAAGTTCTTAAGTAATAGTGATGCAGTTTGTACGTGGTTTAAAGTAAGACTGTCCGCTTATAAAAACCTCCCATATTATATAGCCTACGCCTTTAAATTCATTGATTTATCTAAGCTGTTGTTCAAAGTGTATGACAAACCATACATTGTTTTGAATATTCTTGGGCTTTTACAGGTTTGAACTAAACTTAGGAGTATGGACTCTTAATTACGGGTTCTTTTCGTGGGTTACTTAAAAACATGAAATGAAAAATTACTGGATTCCAGTTATGTGGTTTTATTCTCCACAATAATAAAGAAAAAATCGTAGTTAACGCTTATACTCACTACTACAAAGAAAAACCTAAAAAGGTACAAAACAACCTTACTGCACCCTCCTATTCCAGCTAAAAAGTATTCTTAACTATTCAGGCTCAAAAAACTACCGTACATAGGTAGAACAAGCTTAGGTATTGATAATAATGCAGGCAACCACTTATCATAAATTATGCTAATATTAATAACTCGAATTTTCCGCGCCAATACTATTTCACTTTCACACACCTCTAAAATTTATTAATATAATTCTTTCCCCAAGTTTCGCGGTCTGATAATGTCGGCAAACTAAAATATAACAGAAAACGTAGATAAAATAATGGTAGATAGGGGCCCCTTCCTGTACGAGTCAAACCTACAAGGCCAACAACTACATTTTCACAAAACACGTGATGGTTGAAAGCAGTGCTGGATATATTTGTAACCAGATCATCA
Organism: Platerodrilus igneus; assembly: GCA_036346225.1. Taxonomy (NCBI): domain Eukaryota; kingdom Metazoa; phylum Arthropoda; class Insecta; order Coleoptera; family Lycidae; genus Platerodrilus; species Platerodrilus igneus. Next base: position 1,581,907 of record JARFIW010000735.1, read on the forward strand.
CTATCTACAAACCGTGAATTCTAATATTTCTTCATAACAAAAGGTTGGAGCATGCTTAATACTGTATATTAATATGATACCTACAGATTTTACTCTGTTCTGAATCCAAACTTAGCACCTCGTCACTTTTTTAATTATTATGTAAGCTTTAATTTATAAAGCATCCCTTTCACAACGGAACCACATTAAATTCTCAACACAAATATAAGCATAAAATAATCACCTAAAAACCACGTTTCTTAATGAATATCTTACCTGACATCTCACTCAGCCAACCGTACGGGCGCAACTAATTGATTAAGTATCTGCCCGCAACCCGCAAATACAAGTTACCATCGTTCGCACCTCAGAATGCGCTAAACACGTGTAACCGGCTTAGATATAACTTACTTACTACAACACAACATTGTTTTGGATGCAAGGACAGAACTTTAAAATGAGGGAAGATTCTAATTTAACAAAATAATTATGTATACCGGGCGTGCCTGGCCCAGGTTTATCACTGATATTGCCTTATAGAAACGATTCCTTGGTCACGTAGGTAACTGTATGTTCTGGTTTGTATTTAATTTATAGCATCTGTTTTTGATGTTGTTACAGGAATTTCTAATTCGCTTTGGCACGTAATTTCACTTATGGCGTTGTTTGTCAAGATAATATTTTGGGATCTGCAGTAGCTTCATGTAGAAGATCATGAAGACAAAGTGACGTAAATTAACATATTTCTGTTTATGTTTTGCGTTCCCGAAGCGTATTTATTTTGAAGGATGCGTTTTTTATCAAGACTCTATGCTATCTGCTTTCATAATCACTTGTTTAATGTGAACTGTATTATGATTTTTCTAGGTTTTCCTGCATTTAACGGGTATTAATTTAAAATTTCTGAACATTTTTAATTTAGGAATAGTTTGATTGCGTGTAGAGTTATTTCTTTTGCTGAATGTGTGTGCATTGTTGGATGATATGCTACTTGGCATTAATTAAAATCATTTGCGATCCTTATACAGGGTGTTAAATGTTTGCTCTTTGCATAATGTACAAATTACGTATTTTGAATGCTAAATAAATGTGGTCTTTTAACTCCTAGTAATATTTACATGTATTGGGTAACTATTATGGCTCAATATACCCCTAAATGACCCCTTATCATAGCTATATATATATATATATATATATATATATATATATATATACATTTATATAAACTTGCCATACGTCACGGTATCACCAGGACAGTCCCGGATATACAGGGTTGTCCAGATGTCCTGCCCGGTTGCTAAAATCGTCCCGGTTGAGATCCAGTACAAAGTTTCTTGGAAATAAGTAAACGAGCACATCAGGTCAGAAAATGATTAATCTGTTCACGGGCGATTAGTAACTGTTCTGTAACAGTAATACAAATTTAGCTCTTTACATAAGTTAGTGCGTAGTGGTCCTCGTATTCATATTATTTATTACTCACGCAAACTCAAACACTCTACCCGTCTCGACTCTGAGCATGGTACCGACCACTCACGGAAATGCCCGACTTTTACCGAGCATTTCGCGATCTTCAACAACTAACAGCAGTCGCTTACTACACGGTGTTGGGACAAAACCTTAGAAGCTATTCCTTCTCATTTAAGTGTGTATTTATGTGTTAAATCTATCAACTTTAATTAATTTATTAACTTTAATTAATAATTAATTTAATAACTATTTGTGCAGTTTTCCTTGTATATTTCATCGAGTAAGCTAGCCTTAACATCATGACGAAAAGAGTCTGCAAATTTAGTGAAAGCCTTCAGAGTAAATTTCCTTTCTTAAAAAAGGTACGTACACATGATGATAGAGTCAAATGTGAACAATGTGGTTCTGAATTTTCCGTTGCTCATGGAGGACAATCTGATATTAACGATCATTTAAACTCAAAGAAACATAAAAATAGTTTATTAAGCCTCCCTGGATCGTCAAAAATTTCAACATTTTTCAAAAATACAAATCCTATTGGTTCTAAGTATGAAAAAGCTGCAAAAGACGCGACATTCGCCTACCATACGTCAAATCACAACATAAGCTTCAATTCCAACACATATTCCTCAAAATTGATTTCAAAATTTTTTGAACCAAAATTTTCCTTGGGAAAACCAAATGCGGGGCTATAATATTAAATATAATAGCATCTTTGGCACTTAAAGAATTAAATGATGATTTAACAAATGCAAATTTTGATGCGCTAAGTATGGATGCTTCTAACAAAAAAGAGATTATACTTGCCCCTATAGTTGTGCGTTATTTTGAGCAGGAATCTGGGGTGCAAGTGAAACTACTAAAATTTAAATCTGTATCTGGTAAAACTGCAGACATATTATCAAGTCATTTGATGATAATCATCAAGGAAATTAAACTTGAAAAGAATGCAGTGAGATTTTGTGATGACAATTGCAATACAAATTTTGGTGGAGTAAAGAGAAGAGGAGAAATCAAAGTTTTTACTCTCGTACATAATGAACTTGAAAGAACAATAAATGGTATTGGTTATGGCGCTCATATTATCACTCAGCTCAAAGAGTTCTGTGAGTTTGCAAATATTGAATACCGTCAATTATTAATACACAGTAACACTAGATTGCTTTCCCTTGTGCCCGCAATTGAACAAATTTTACAAATATCTTCTGGTTTAAAGAAGTACTTCTTATCTCAGGAAATGTGTCCAGGTCCGATAAAAAACTTTTTTGATGATGAATGTGGTGAAATGTTTCTTTGGTTTGTGTATGGTCAACTAACATTGTTTAGTAAAACGATTTTAGCCTTGGAGAAAAGTAAGTCCAGTGCTACCAATGCTGCTCACTTTTTACAGATGTTGAAGGAGAATTTACAAGAAAGAAAATAGTTTAGCTTCATTCCACGTGGAGCTAAATGCCTCTTCCAATCATTTCAAGGAAAAGACAATGTAGACTGCAACCGCATTGCCAGTGACTTCAATGAATTTTACAGTCGGTGTATCACTTATATTGACCTGGGGCAAGGCAGTTTCGGAAAAACACGAGACTTCGTTTGAGTCAATGAGAACATCATTTCATGGAAAAACATTACAAGAACAGCAGAGTTGATCAATAAAAATATCGAAAAACCTAAGGTTAACACTGATGAGTCATCTATAGAATTTATTATGTAGTTTGATTCAATTCTGTACTTCCACACTTAGTAGTGTTGCTGTTTTATCACCCGATGGCGGTTTTATTTACTTTTGCTATAGTACACAGATTGTTTCGAAATTATATCAGTATAATAACTTCGATTACTTCATAGCGTTGGAAACTAATCTGCTCTGATGAGGCTTAACAAGCCGAAACCGTCGGTAAGTGGATGTTTCCTCCCCTGTGAAGTAATAAAGCTAATGTTTTGTTAATGGCTATATAACTACTAGCCCGATTTGATTTTGTCAATAGCTCTTATTATTTTCATAAGAGGTTGTTTGCAGATACATCTTATTTTATATACTATTTCTTATTGCGGACTGCAAATAACTTGTCTTTTTTTATTTGAATTGCCTTTGGGACATGAATCCGCGTGTCGTCACGAGAAGGTTTGTTACGTTTGGAAATAAATTTTGCTGTAACATTCCGCAAATCTCAAAAGCCAGACGTACTTTTATAGCCATCAATAGAATTTATTATGTAGTTTCGATTCAATTCTGTACTTCCACACTTAGTAGTGTTGGTGTTTTATCACCCGATGTTGGTTTTATTTACTTTTGCCATAGTACAGAGATTGTTTCGAAATTATATCATTATAATAGCTTCGATTACTTTATAGGGTTGGAAACTAATCTGCTCTGATGAGGCTTAACAAGCCGAAACAGTCGGTCAGTGGATGTTTCCTCCCCTGTGAAGTAATAAAGCTAATGTTTTGTTAATGGCTATGTAACTACTAGCCCGATTTGTATTTGTCAATAGCTCTTATTATTTTCATAAGAGGTTGTTTACAGATACATCTTATTTTATATAACTTGCCGTGGCACTCGGGTAAGATCCTCACTACCAAAAATATATTCGTAAATTTTATTAAATTTTCAAATTCAAAAATAGAAAAATTTCCAAAAATTTAAATTAGACAACAAAAAATATTCTTACCCGTTTTCCTCTTTTCCTCAGTTGAATTGCCAATATTCTGCACCTGCTTCCGGCTAGCTCATTTGGACCTTCTCTTGGGTATCTAGATTCACTCGAATATTCTCAATCGTACACACACACTCGCAATAAAACCACAAAATACAACCAACCTACAATCTTTTATTTATTACTATTTACAAATAAAATTCAATATTGTCCATATTTTATTGATCACGTTACACTTCAGTAAATCTTATTTTGTAATGTCCTGTATTTTATTTTAAAATCATCAAACACATAAAATGTACCCGGAGTAAATGGGCCTTGATTAATACCTTCTCTAAAATTCCTTCTTTATAATTTATTTTGGTTTTTAATCTAAGTAAACTCTGGGGTATGGTGAGCTCATGATAACCCAGCTAATTCTGCATAATGTATGCCCTTCTACTTTGCATTAAAAAAAACAAAACCATGTACTCTTTACAAAAATTTCACGTTCTGATGGAACGTTAAAAAGCTTTATAGACACCTTCAAATTTCTAGTTAAATATCATAATAAAGTTATTTACACGTATTATATTCAATACGTAAATAATCCACACTACCTTGAAAAACACTCTCATCCGTCACCCAATATTCGCAGTTTATAAGAATCACAATTTCAAATCGTTACCTGGAAATTTCTAGACGATCTCCGCTTTGTGGATGATGCCGTGTATTTCTTCTATCTGTTCTGCAGGCCGTTTCTAGCTGTTACTAGACGAACTCCATCTAAGCCGATTCGCCAACGCCGCCTCCACGGTGTAACCAAATTCCAAGTTCCATTTAAACATACGTCTTTCTCAATTAGTTACTTCAAACCAAGTTACTTAATGTCCCGACACGAGTTGGTTAAAAATTATAGGTGATACCTCAATTAAAATCTGTAATCTCGGCACACTAACTGCGTACTAATTAAGAGGCTACCACCATGCCATATAATTTAAATGATTTTATAATACTTACAATTCGTGATACTTTGATACGTCGTTTGGAGCGATCGAAATCTTAAGGACACGAAGTTAAAAGAGAAGAGAGCCGTGCTACCTCTTTATAATATTTATACACTTTGAATGTAACCTCTCCATACCCACCTAACGCAAAATCCCCATCTACAACACATTCTTAAAATTTTGCACTTAACCAATATTTAATCCCGTGAATTTCAGCACGTCGTTATAATATTTTCAGAAAATTAAAATAAACTATGCTTGTATTTGTCTCGCGCTCAACTAACTATATCGACCAATCATATATTCACTGACGTCCTACAAGTCCCTCCTATACTATCGTTGTCTCTTGCTTATGCGTTTTCTAAGTCTCTTTCTAACCTGGTTTGAGTGGTACAAAATCGATATTTCTGTTTATTTGCTATCTACACCACGTGGACTTACTACGTGATTTAAATAACCCCTCATTAGTATTTCCAGAAAACGCATGCGACCGTTTACAATATACGTCGAATCTTTATGTTCATCTATACAAAATTATTGGAACTTGACATTTAAAATTCTGCAGGTGTTCAATCGTAACGAACGCTTTAAATACAATTCACATTATACATCAATAATCGTTCAATTAAATTCAATTAAATTAATAAATTAATGGCATTGGCTTCTACCATTTAATTTCTTTGCAAACCTAATAAATATTTATCATTATTTGTACAATTTGATTAATACCCGTTACTTAAAAATGAATTAAGTAATATAACTTTTGCACGCAATTTCTGGTTGTTCCTTTATACAGGATGTTTTGAAATTGTTTTTTTTATATTTATTTTTGATCTTTTAAAACCACTACAATATATATATATATATATATATATATATACATATATTGCTGTGTTAATATGGTCATTTAGGGGTAGCTAGGATCAATAGTATAGCGCACTCCATATAAAATACATAAGGGCTTAGAAAACGAGACAGTTTTCTAAAGAAAACAAGAAATACGATGATTAGACTAGAAAGTAAAGTACAACGCCCTGTATATAATAATAACCATAATTAATTTAGTTAATGAAAAATATTTTAAAGATTTTTTTGTCATGAAGTAAGGCATAGTTCACGTTTCTGAAAACAAAAATATCCACGTAAAGTGATTATTTGTATTGTGTAAAGTAATACCACTGAAAATGGAAAATTGATGGGTTTGTCGTTTTATCCTTAAATAAAAGGTGACTTTAAATAATCACTGGAAACAAGTCTAAACAATTCCTGCAAACAGCTCTAAATAAATACGGGAACAAGTTTGAATAAATACTGAAGCGATCATAAACGATTATTACTGAAATAAATAAGGAAATGCAATAAGCATTTACTTCAACGATAAATGGTTAAGGAGTTTAATGGAGGACGCTAGTGTGTTTAAGGCGATACTATGAGGGATGCACACAATACCAAAAACAGTTGAACCAGAGATTGATTTAAGCTGAAAAACAACAGGTCAGCCAATCTGAATGTTTATTATTTTATTATTTTATTTGTGGATATTTTACTGTACATTGCTAAACTGAATCATTTAAAATTTAACATTTAATTGAATATTACTAATTTAAATACTTTAAAAATGGCTTTCATGATAATTTATGTGAGGGGTCGGCAAGATTTTTTTTTTTGAGTATACGATGTAAATTACGTAAATAGTAACAGAGGTTAAATGAACGTTCATCAGGCTTCAGTTAATAATTAATAATAATAGTGATTTTGCTGGCTTTTTGATCATCTTTGGGAATGATAATTATTTAAACTTTTATTCAGTTATTAGAAAAAAATTCTAGTTAAAGAATTTTAACCTTTTCGTACGTTGTAAATATTTTTGAGAACATTATAATAATTTATGCATAATGGTGTTTTGGTTTAAAGATTAAAACAAAAAGGAGAGGTAGATTTAAATTCTTTGTTTGTCGTATTGTCACCAGCTCCGTGCGTAATTCAAAAACTGAGCTAGCCGACGCAATTAAAATTATACATTAAAAATGAAAAATTGACAGATTAAAAACTTTTTCCTTTTAATTCATAAGAAGGGCGCATAGGGGTATTGCTACAGTATCACAACAATATATATATATATATATATATATATATATATATATATACATACATACACCTATACACATGGACGTGATAAAAGGGTCACGAGAGGTTATTGAAACCCAAATTGTACAAAAAAAATCCCCTAAAGTATAAAAGAAACAGAAGAGAATAAAAATCTCCGAAAATTCATTTTCACACCCTGTATAATATAAGCGTAATGTAAATAAATAGCCATTAGCGAGTATAAAAACACGTTTTGTTTGTATTTGAATGCAATTAAAAGTGTTTGTTATTTTGTAATGAATAATCACACTGTACAAATTTAAGCCGTGCTTGTAAATACTCTAAGATAAATCCAATGCCATTCGTTTGTTATAGGAAATGCATTTTCCATGCATAAAAAAAATAACTTTGTGTATAAAAATACGTTTTAAGACCGTAAAATCAAAATACGTTTACAGTGTACAAAACATTCGCTCTATTTAGCGTAAGAACCATGTCAATTTTGACAACACTTTGATTTGCATAAAATATGTATAAAAAAACGTTTTTTAGTTACCGTAAAGGTAAATATTATCTTTTAGAGTCGTCAAGAATGCAAATCGTTTGCATGATTGATTAAAGTTTAAATTAATTAGAACAATAGACCTGTGAATAACAAATTCAATTTTAAATAAAGAATTCCCTGAAGTGTTTGGAATTAAAAAAGAATTATCCAGAGAATACATCAGTTAATAAGAAATATGATATAAACTCATTAAATAAAACAAACGTTTATCTAAGAAGCCACAGGAACATTAAGTATCTATAAAGTCGATAAGAATTAATTTTATTATCTTTCGCATTACTTCTGGGATATATACTGTTGTAATATGGGGTGGTCGTTTCTATGCTTCTTTTATTTTTAAATAATTTCTATTTTTAAATTTTTAAAGACACTTCGTCTTATATGCCTCGACTAGCTCATTCCAATTAACACAGAGCGCACGCCGGTACGACAACAAAGACTGTTTAATCCACCTTTTACTTTAGCTCCCTTCTATTTGAATGATATAAACGAAACAAACCAAAATTTGTATAATGACCAAGAATATGTACACTTTATAGTTTAATTGCTACTTTGATTTTGTAATCCATAAAATTAATCTCTAAATCAAAATAATAATATCTATCTGATTATGCCCAAATCGTAACTCCTTTAAAGCCCGCAAAAATACCACTGTCTGTTACTAGAAGCACTTTTGAACGTTCAAAAGACCTTCTTTCTCTCTACATAAATTTTCAAAAAATTTTTGATAACTCCTTACAAATTAAGTACTTTAATATATAAAAATTATAAGTGTTAAAAATTGAAATAAAGTTTTATACTAGAAATAATATGTTTATCTCTGAACTGCCTTCTCCCTGCTCATTTCTACTTCTTAAAACTGCCCCTACATGTGATATGTCAGCACCCCTGGATTGTTTCCATTTAATTTCGCCCAGTATAACCCTTTGTTGATTAATTTTTCTTTCGATGCTCAGCCATCAATTCGTTTCTTAAATTCGTTCACCTTGGAGTCTATTTAGGCTTACCCAGAGTATATTTATAATAGATTTAGAATATGCTTAGAGTATAATTATAGTGTATTTAGAGTATGCTTCGAGGATAATTGGAAAATACTTAGAGCCCTAAATTATTAAACATTAATATTAGGTTTAATTAACAATTATTACTTACGCTTTTCACAGTTAACGGCAACTTCTATTATATTTATTGACACTTGAATTATCGTGACTTTAAAATCTTTCTGTCATTAAATAATTATTTAAATTTTTCTATTTTTACTCACGGGATATTTGGCTTTGAATTGGGGTAGTTTGTGCCTTGGTCGAAGATATACTGATTGTTTATAAATTCTGTGTTCAATATAAAAACTCCTCCTCCCACCTGAGCTTATTGGTTGTACTCGCGCACTTTGTCAATTTAGGCGTTGTACTTTGTCTTTATCACTGCAGCCTTCGGACCTTTTATAAATTTTACCATCCAGACCCGTGTCGACATGATGCATATTGTCACGTAGGCACGTACTTTGCATAGCATATTTCTTTGAAAATCCAACTTTTACCTTCGTTTAATTCACGTTCTCTTGTTTATATTTGCTATTGCTCAAATTTTATCGTGTAAGCAAACATTTGTTATTTGTTACTTAGTATTCCAAAATCTGTTAGATTTTATCAAAATACAATGTTGTCGGTCACGTATTAGAAGGCGTTTATTTATTTTTGCGTTAATATTTTGAATAAGTATAGCTAGCATGCCAGGTTATTTCCTTTTAAAAATTGCGTATTTATTTTAATAAAATTCGTTGCGTTTAAAGCGTTATTTCTGCGTATTTCTGTTCAATTTTGTGTTTGTATATTTAATTTAAAACGCTTTATACGCCGCACAAGTTATTTATCTTACTAAATATAAAGTGATTTTTAAGTACGAGTTTTTCTTCATGAATTAAAGTTAGTTGTGATTTATATACAGCGTGCTTGTTATTGGCTTTTTGCTTGATTGTCGAGTTACTTCCATTTTATGATAAAACTGTTTGGTTTTCTAAACTTTAATAATAATTACATGTATCTCACCAACCTTATGACTCGATACACCCCTAAATCACAATATTATCATAGCAGTATATATATATATATTTATATATATATATATATATATATATATATATATATATTACTTTGAAATTTTCTAAGTTGGTGTGTAATATAAATTGCTGAGAAACGGCCTCACGCTTTACTGTTGTTTTCGTCCTCGGCCTCTTTCCTCTGCGCCTCTAAATCCTATAATTCCTTGAATTTGTATGCCTCGCTTAGCTCAATCTATTAAACACAGAAGGCCCTACGTCACGACAATAAAAATTGTTTAACCCCTTTTCTTTCTATTACTTAGCTGTTAAAATAATGTAAATAAAAATGAAGCAATCCAAAAATATACAATATAATAATCGATAATATGTACACTTTTATGTCAATAACTTATTAACTTGTTTAATATTCAAAAATTAGTCCCTAAATAAAATCTTGATGTTTATCTGATTCTACCAAATTTTATGTTCCCTGGAAGCCAGCAAAAATAGCACTGTAATTACTTTTAAGTACTGTTTGAACGATCAAAACGATACTTTCTCTATTTTTCAAATTCTCAAATGATTTTTGATGACCCTTACAGATTGTTCATATAGCAAATATTATATGTTAAAAATTGAAAAACAGTCTTATACTAATAATGAATAAAAATCTCTGACCTGTGTTTTTCCCGTTTGGTTCTAGGAACTGTCTCTGAAAATCGATGGTCAGCACCCCTGTATTGTTACAGCTTGACTTGTTAGCGTAGTTTCTTCACTTGTTAACCAGAATGATTAATTAATTGTTGCTCGAATTCTCACTTTCAATTTTTGGAATGACTTGGAATTTACTTGTAGTTTAATTTGAGTACCTTGACGTTTATTTTATGTTTCCTTGTAAGCTTATTTAGAAGTATTTTTAGAGTATTTTCGAAGTTTGTTTACATAATTATTTAGCAGTATGTTTGGTGGTACACCCAGACGTTTATTTAGAGACATGTTTGGAGGTACATTCAGACGTTTATTTTGAAGTAAATTCAGAGCGCTAAATTCTTGTGGATTAAAATAAAATTCAATTAATGGTTTACCTTACGTTTTAAGATCAAAACGGCTACTCCTCGTTGTATAAATTGGCATTTTTAATTTTCACTATTTTAATAAATTATTAATTTTTACTAAGTATACTTTAACGTAATATTTCAATCTAAATTGACGCATTAGTGCCTTAGTTGGAAAGATACTGAATGTTTATGAGGTTTCCATAGTATTTATAGACTCCTCCTACCTATTTTTCCTGTTGGTGTTCATCGTGTGCTTGTTGAAGAAGACGTCGTACCTTGCACTTATCTCAATCATCTTTTAAATTAGTTTATGCGAATCTTTTTACGTCATAGTAAGTATGTAAGTCAAATAGCTACACTGGTTCAAGATTGTATACTAACATTTGCTAAATTTCAGTCTTTGAAGAAGGCATAATTGTTCATGCCGTAACGTTGAATATAGTTACAAATTGACGTTGTGGTTTTTATTTGTACGAACGAGTGTATCCCAAGAGTCTATACAACTTTATTTCATTATATATATATATATATATATATATATATATATATATATATATATATATATATATATATATATATATATATATATATATATAATGATATTACCAGATAGCCAGCATGCTAGGTTGTTTATCTTTATTGATTACGTGTTTATTTTGGTAAAACTTAATACGTTTTAAAATCTAATTTTGCTTGTATCTTTCCAGTTCCGGACTTGTATATTTAACTTAGAACGGATTATACGACGTACACATTATTATTTTTTTAATTTTGCTAAATAGTATCTGATTATTGTATAATGAGCTTTTTTCTTATGATTTAAATTGTTCATGCTTTTATACAGGTTGCTCGCTATTGCCTTATATAGAATATTCGATTTACAACTATTTAATGGTGGAATTGTTTGGTTTTCTTAACGTTAATCATATTTACATTTATCTTACGACCCCTATGACCTAATATACCCTTAAATTACCTCCTTATCATAGCAATATATACATATATATATATATGTATATATACATATATGTGTATATATATATATATATATATATATATATATATATATATTGATAGGATATCGCCCTTCGCCAGATGTACAACGATCAATTGCCTACTGATCCCCACATCTCTGTGCCTTTAAAATAATTTAAAATTAACACAATTATATTTATGCCTTGACTAGCTCAGTGATACCCGCACAGAGTATACGACGGTATGATAACAGAGAATTTTACTCACTCCTTTCCAACACTCAATATCTCCGCATAAGACAAACTAAATTTACCAAAAATTTGTATAATAATGAAATAAATAAGATTACAATTTACAAATCTACGTTCTTTCTAATATCATTTGCTTTTTATAGAACCTTTAAATCAAATTTAAATAAATGTTTTTATTGTATTAGCTCTTTACAAAGCTTATAAGCTTTTTACCTTTTTATAGCAATTAAATCCAGCAAAAAATTGAATTTTACCACAAACATTTTCGTTGAACGTTCAAAGAAATATCTCCTTTTTTAATCATACCTTTGCGTATCAACCAAATTGTTGTTAAGCTTTTACACAAAATATTTACATTGCATGCAACTTTTAAGGTCACTTCTGAATACACCAACTATGAAAATCGTAAATGCAGCATACTATAAATTAAAAAAATTGTTTGGCCTTATATTCCTCCTGTTTTTCTCGCTGGAGATTCGTGGCCCAAAATCGGTTGTTTGTTCAGTAGCTTGGAGTCGGCAACCAGCAGCTTAGCGTGTTGACCCAGTACTTTGAAATATTTCGCAGCAACTCGGAGTCGTTTGCCTAATGATTTGAAGCATTAACCTTAGAGTTTTGACCCAGTAGCTTAGCCTTTTATACCATTAACATAGAATATTAACGTCGAGATTTAATTTATTATTAACGTCGGAATCTAAGATATTAGTAATGTCGTGATCCAGTATATTAATCAAGCGGCTTGTTGTTCACGTCGTAATTTGACCTATTAGCGCCCTGACTTAGTTTATTATTAACGTCGCGACTTAGTTTATTATTAACATCGTGACTTAAGGCCCTAAATTAATAAATTGCAAAGATTTCAATATTAATTAATTTTAAACTTACGTTTAAACCAACGGCAGAATTTTTTACATATTTACTTCAACGCGTTCTTTACTACTTATTACTTGAAATTATTAATTTATGTAGCCTTTAATTTATTCAACTTATAACTTTTACTAAATTTTATTTATGTAGTAATCTTCTTTCAACTTTACAGTCGGCGTGTCAATTATGGAACGAATGTCTTTTATCTGCTTCGGTTAGTTTTATAGACAAATTCCTTTCTGAATGTTGCACGCGTCCTCATTGGTTGACAGCCCGCTATCGGTTGTTTGTCTATGGAAAAGGCGTTTCTATATTTATCTGTGAACTATTATATCTGCGACCTGTTGGGGTTATATTAAATATTGCATTTTAGAAACATTCGAATTTACCTGTACATCGGAACTTTGTAATAGGATTTGTCAACAAATGGCATTTCATGTACGCTTCAAACTACACGTATTAGGAATTTTAATATCCATACGTTAATTACATATGTTCGTTTTATTAAGTATGGCAATTTATATATGTTCCAAACGGCACTTACTCCATCTACCCAATATCTATACTTTATTTACATGCGCATTTCACGTTTATTTTTCTTTAAAAGTGTTGAATTTTTAATTTACTTTTAAGTTTAAAATTGTCTTAAATGTTCTAAAAATAATTGGATTGCTTCCGTTATTATTTATTTTAATGAATGTCGTGAAGTTATTACTATGAGCCTTTTTTGATTAATTGTGGCTTGTTATTGGTTTTACACCGAGTGATTTGTATTTTGTTACATTTTATTATTTAAATGTTTGGTTTTTGTGAGTTTTATGATATTTACATAAAGTATTTTTCCCTTGTGACTTATATGACCTTAAACGACCCTATTATCATAGTAATATATACAAATATATATACATATATATATATATATATATATATATATATATAATACACGCACTCTCAATTAATTGTAAAAATTAGTACCTATTTTTAGTATATTTTTGGTATGATATATTTACTATTGCAGCATAATCAATAAAGGTGTAGTAAGTTGGAATCGCTTGCACTTGCACATTGTATTTACTACTACCGCATACGTAATTGTTCAAGTACAATGAATACAAAGTAAAGTTTCCCGATGAACACTGGCGTTTTTTAACACACCAGACGTAACTATTATACAAATTAACAGTCTGTAGATGTATTAAACATACTAGAATACGAAGGTATCCAACGAAGTGTTGGAAAATCTAAGATCTCCCCGAAGAAACTCATAAATGTCACCTATACATGACATGAAATCTCTAAAACCGCACATGGGAATTTTAATCCAGTGCCTTCGATTATGGAAAAACGTTACTAGAATAGTATTTTATTATGTCTATAAAATTTACAATCGATACAAAATACTTAACAAGAAAATGAAATTCGGAATAATTTGCTTCGGGGTCTTCAACGAATTCCAAAATAATATACTATTCTATTATATAAATAAAATCTTTTGATATTATATGTATCTCACAAAACATATTCTTTCTGCATTGAACACGTAATGGAACTTTGAGATCCAATTTCAGATAGACAGACTATTTCAAAGAAGACCGTAACAGTGAATTATACCTTTATCGCCCAAAGAGCTTCAGATCCTTATTTTATAAGGACAGATTAATTACTACCTCTACATCAGAAGATATAGTAAGAAGAAATAGAAGTATACTTCGTCCAAGCATTTTTAACTTTGTATCCAATGCAAAAACCACCGAAATCGAACTGAAAGTGGACTTTCACTAAAAAGTATAAAAAATTAAAGTATAAGAGTAATGTAATTTTTAAACCCGTCATATAGAGGTTTGTGAAACTTTTACTATTCAGGAATAACTACTTATACAGTTTGCATTTCTAAGTTAATGTCAAAAAGATGGATTAAGAATGCAAGGGAAGGTAAACGAATACAAATTCAGCCTACTGCAGCTTACAATAATCGCAGAAAGGTGAAAAATATAAATTTGAACAATGTAACTATTTTCAGTTATATATAATAATAGAGCATAATGTCATAAATATATATTGCTCAAATGATAAACTACAGTAGGTATAGACAAAATACTTTTTAATAGCTGCCCCATATAGTCAGTTAACTGCTTTTATCAAAATAAACAGAATGAGGAATATGGGATCACGTAATCAATCTAACGACCAAAAGCATTAATATAAGTTAGCAATTCTTACCAATTTTACACTTACATCTCTCTTAATTAGCAACCTGGCGTACGACATATGTAGTATTTAATGTCCTAGAAGCAGTAGTCATTGAAGAACTATATACTGGAAAATATTTGAAACTAAACGCAGTTCCACAAGATTACAACTTTCTCCAGATTGTTATTGACTTTGGTTCGGTGCTTTACTCACTATACTTTATTAATGTTACTTATTTGTTGAGTAAAAATTTCTAGTGTAAAAATTGTCTTAGTTTTATAGCAACACCTAAAGTATTTTAGTTTTCATGCCAGGCAATAATGTTTCAAAATTGTTTATGAGCAGTCTTTCTGCGACACATTAGAAACTACTCCGGGAAATTAACGGACAAGCAAACATTACTATTAAAATTGAATTACAATTGTAACAATAGTTGAGGGATAAGTGGTATCCTTGTAATCTATTTAAATTCAATCGAGTCGAGGTGAATAAAGACAGGATACCGATCAAGACTGCTTAGGCTTAATCTTATTTCAAATAATTTACATACAAATTTTCCGGTTTCCTAATTCTCAACCTTAACATACAGAAAATTTTAAAAAAACCAAGCATTGTTCTTAAATACTTTTAAAATTACACCAAGTCGAGTATTTTAGAAGAATGCAGTTCTGTTTTTATAGTATACCTTCATGGCTAGAATATTTTGAACAAGTCTGGGCATATTTACTAGACGTACAAGGTATTAGACAAAGTGAGAATGTTATCGATAAATACAGGCTTTTCCGTAGTTGTAGTCTTCCACAAACTCTGTAAAAACTTGAACACGTGCAGTCGATGTGAGATTCATATATACGTCAAAACTAAATCACAACCTCTGTATTTGTGTAATTAGTTACTTCACATCATTGAACATCTTTTTTTTAGCGATGACCAAGGCATTCCACACTTTTCTGGGCTTGGTAGAAGTAAATAAGTTTCTTTTTAGTGATTTAGAATTTCCAATTGATTTTTGATAGCTAAAATGATAAACGATACTAATTTAAGAAACCTTTGCAAACAGCATTTTCGGAAATAGTTTCCACTTATTAGGCAAATTTGTTCTATTATCCACTGGAAATCGCATATGAATGTTATGGCAATTTATGTGGTAGCAATAAATTTTACAAGAAATCTTGCTGTAGTTCAGATAACCGGCATCTAAAGTGTAAGATCTGTTTATAATCGTTAAACTCAGTGGGCGCCATAAATTGTAGAAGCAGTAGAAACGAAAAAGACTAAAGAAGCTGAGACAGGCTACTAGATGTTAGCTAGTCTTGAATTTGTAGCTGATGAGTTCACTTTGTATCTCTAAAATCCCACATATCAAATCGTTACCCTGATATGAAGTCATATTGCAGAAACTCATAATGTTTTTTTGTCCTTGTACGACCAGGAAAACTATTTCGACTAGTGAATTGGATAATCTTTATGTGTTGAAACATTCTGTAAAAATACAAATAGCACATATCAAATCATTACGCAAATATGAAGTCATAGTGCAAAAATTCAGATTTTTGTGTCCTGGAATGGTCTGAAAAACTGTTTCTACTATTGAATCGGATAGAGTTTATGTGTTAAAACATTCTCTAAAACACGAATCGTATACATCAAATCGTTATGCAAAAAAGATGTCATAGCCAAAAACTCAAGTGCCTTTTTTTTTGTCCCTGCACGACCTGGAAAACTATTTTGTCTTGTGAATTAGTGCAAAAACATAAAATGTTTTTTTTGTACGGCATTTTTAGCTTAAATGCAGCCGCCGAAATATGGCTATTTATACCGATTCTACCACCTAGTGCTAATTGCAAAGTGTTATACGTTTGCTTAAAAATGGAACTGAACAGTACAGCTGAAATTTATCGAAGATTAACCGCGTGTATGGGGGAAGCTATATGAGTGCAACCGACTTCTGGAGTTGTTTTGATAAGTGACAATGACCATCTTCACAGTGCTACTGTAACTCAACGGCTCTTTCGGGAGCTTTAATGGAAAGTGTTCCACTGTACAGTGCCGACAGATCACTGATTGACTTCCGTTTTTATTGAACTGAAGAATTGGATAAAAGGACAGCGCATCCAAACCAACGAGCAGCTTCAAGACAACTTCAAGAGCTATTGTAATTGATTGGCGGCAACATTTCGTGCAGAGAGTATTGGCAATATGGTTCACAGGTACGACAAACGTCTCAATCTCCAAGGTCATTATGTAAAAGGGTAACCATAGGTGTACATAACTTTTACTAAAGTCATTTCTTTATATATACTTGTCTTTTTTACGTACCATCTGGTGTTGAAGAAAAAATGGCTCACGTATTTTGTACCACATCATTAACCAAATATTTTAAAACTCATTGATCTGCGATTGCCCTCTGTAAATATTAACCCGAGTAGAACGTTCTCAAAATTATATACATACGACTATACATACGAGCTGATGAACTACTAAGAGAAGATCAATTTGAGTTTAGAAGAAAGAGGGAACAACGTGAGGCAATTTTAGCTCTGAGGGCGATAATGGAGAAAACGCAGAAAAAAAGGAAAGCGTGGATATAGGGTTTGTAGATCTGGAAAAAGCATTCAACAATGTAGAATGGAAAAAAACGTTCGTAATACTCAAGAAGATTAAAATGATTTTTACGAATAAACGAATAGTACATAGCTTATACAAACAGCGGTAATAGAATTAGAACAGGAACGTAGAGAAGTAAATATTAGGAAAGGGGTGAGACAGGAATGTGCCCTATCCCCAATAATTTTTAACTTATACATTGAAGAGGCAATGAATACTGGCAAATGCCGGAAGACATTTGGAGTTACTATGCAGGGAGAAAAGATTGATATGCTTAGATTTGCAGATAATATAGCGGTATTAGTATCTAGCAAAGAAAAGTTAAAAGCTGCTCTTAATGTAATGGAAACAGTTCTAACAAAGAGAAACGGTATGAAAATTAACAAAAATGAAACTAAAATACTAGTATACCAAAGAGAAGAAAATCAAAAACAAGAATACAGATAGGTAAGAAGAACTTACAAGAGATTAAGGTTTTCTGCCAAACAACGCAAGTTGGAAAAGCGCAAAAGATATAAATCAAAGACTAGCACAAGGTCGTGCTACGTTTAACAACTACCGTATTTAAAGAAACAAACATAGAAACAAAGAAAAGATTGCTTAAAACGTATGTGTAGAGCACGGCACTGTACGACTGTGAAGCTTGGACAGAAGGAGAAGCGGACAAAGAAAAAAGCAGAAGTCTTTGAAATGTGCTGCTACAGACGCATGGTAAAGATATCATGAACAAACAAAGTGAAAAACAAAGTTGTACTAAAAATTGTAGGGAAAAAATATGTGGAAAACAGTAGAAAATAGGAAAGACAGGATGATAGGCCACATACTAATGCATCAGGGAGTTGTGCAGAAAATATTAGAGGCAGAGATAGAAAAAAAGAGATGTAGATGTAGACCTAGGTTAGACTATTGTACACAGATAGTGAAAGATGCAGGGTGTGAGAATTTCAGGGAAATGTGTAGGCTAGCTTAGAACAGAAATCAATGGAGGTATACGTCCAACCAGTCCCAAAGTGGAAACACTAATGACGAAAAAACGTAACGCTGTATATAGGCTGTTGCTAAAATTTTAGGGAACTGTGTAGGCTAGCTCGGAATATAAATAAATGGAGATACGCGTTGAACCAGTTTCAAGACGAAAAACCTAATGACGAAAAAATAAGTGCAATTAAATGTGATGATTATTATAAACAACTACAGGTGTTGGTTGTGAAATATTTTCAACTAATGTCGATTATGCGAAATATATATATATATATATATATATATATATATATATAAATATTTTGGATGTGTTCTTGACCTTCTTAAATAGATAATATGGGTATAATAATCTTGGAATTAGGTCATTATTAAATCTTGGTAATTGGAAAAGTTTCACATATAAGCAATAACAAATGTAGTGGTAATCTTTTATTTGACGCGTTTCGGTAACACAATAATCAATAAATTTATCTATAAATACTTTGTGCAATTTTAATTATAGTATAGTATAAGTCAAAACAAACAAATAATTCTACAAACTAACATTTTAACTTGTATCAGGAAGCGAAACTGTGATACAAGTTAAAATGTTAGTTTGTAGAATTATTTGTTTGTGTTGACTTATACTATATATAATTAAAATTGCAAAAAGTATTTATAGATAAATTTATTGATTATGGTGTTACCGAAACGCGTCAAATAAAAGATTACCATTAT
This sequence comes from Platerodrilus igneus, assembly GCA_036346225.1. Taxonomy (NCBI): domain Eukaryota; kingdom Metazoa; phylum Arthropoda; class Insecta; order Coleoptera; family Lycidae; genus Platerodrilus; species Platerodrilus igneus. The sequence goes on from JARFIW010000735.1 coordinate 1,601,333, forward strand.
TTGTTATTGCTTATATTGAAACTTTTCAATTACCAAGATTTAATAATGACCTAATTCCAAGATTATTATACCCATATTATATATATATATATATATATATATATATATATATATATATATTGGACGAACTCTTAATTCGGCAAAAGTTCAAGTGTTGTTGAAACTTGGCAGCCACAGGCTGCGTACCCCCTTCACATACTACTGAATATGGGGAATTAGAGTATATAATTGTAAAACAACAGAAGGGAACAGCGGCCATGTTCAAGGACGATTTACATAGATGCAAAAAGAAGATTGTTGAAGGCACATGTGTGGAACACACCACAGTACGTTTATGTAATAGGGGCAGTAAGGAAAGCATACAGGAGAGATAGAAGCCTTCTGGAATGTTGTGTTTCAGATGTATGAAAATAATAGCATGGACAGACAAAGTCAATAACAAATAGGTGTTAGAAGTAGTAGAGGAATAAAGATATCTGTGGAAAACAAAAGAAAATACGAGAAATAGAAGGGCAGGATACGTTCTAATGCATTTTTGAAGATTAGTACGGGATATACTACAAGCAGAGATAGGAAAAAAGAGGTAGAGCTAGACCTAGATCAGACATGCAGATAATGATAGAGGCAGACTGTGCAAATTTCAGTGAAATGTGTATGTTAATTCAGAATAAGAAACAGTGAATGTACTCGTCTAACCAGTTCCAGGACTGAAGACATAATGGTGATGATGACTAGTTTTAAGTAATGAAAACTACTAGCACAGTAAATTCCCTTAAAAGTTTTTGTATAGAACACACCTAATTTTGTACTAGAGAAGTCAAACGATTTGCTGTTTTTTGTGGACAAATTTAAATTAGATAAGAATTTTATCAAATAGAGATTGCGCCCATTTTAAGTAATGCATTTTACATAATCTAGACACGATATTAAACAAATTAGTAATAGTCATGGAATGATCCACGCGTTAGTCATTGTGTAAAATCTGTGCCAGTCAGTGGATTCTTCATGTTGAGTAGAGATTGTGCATTTAATTGACAGTCTATGTTTATCTCTAACGCTGTCATTTGCTCATTCTGCAACCAAAATATATTGAATTTCTTATAAGACAGGGTATACTTGACAATAAAAAGAATGCAGGTTTGTAAGGGTCTAACTTAAAAGTACCCTCTGCCTTCAGATTTCTTCTTCTAATTCGATTTATAGTGCGCATAAGAGTAGTCCAAGAAAACCAATTAAGAATTTTTCCTAAAAAGTTGTTAGTAGTTTCTTCATTAAATTGTTGACGTTCTACTAATTCCTATAATAAGTAAATATAGTCCAGAACCCCTAGATAGATCCACGACCGTGGGTATTAAAATCATCGTGCGGCATGATAATATCGCACACAGAATTGATACCAACCTTAGGCTAACACCACGACTGCTCTGAAGAGTAAGTTATAGTATAAGCTTGCTTTAATACGTTTTTTTATTTGAGACCAAAATACACCCATCGTGTTTGATGCAGATATTTTGTAAATATTGATAGCATTGTTACTTATAACCCTACTAGTAAAGCGTAGACGGCCCATCACGTTGCCGGTGCAGGTGTTAGTTATATTTATACCTTCATATATATATATATATATATATATATATATATATATATATATATATATATATATATGATAAAATGTTACTGTACAATTGGGATATTTTAGTCCAAAAATTAAAACGAAACAATATTTTGCATATATTTAAATTAAAAATCGACGTTTCGGCAAGGGTTGTTGCCTTTATCAAGATTCTAAAAAAGGAAAACCAATCATTACAGTCATCAAAAGATGTTATTTTTAAAAAATTACTTACTTAATTGTTAATGCATAAATATTAAAATTATAAACACAACCCTACACATCAGGGTTGTTGTTAGTCACAACTGGTTAAAATACAAATATTGGAGTACCCAAAAGGGGATTATTTAAATTTAGTTAATAAAATTACATGTTTATAGAGTAAACGACCAACTACGAATAAATTAATATAAAACCAGTCTGATAAGAGTGAGAGCGTGTTCCACATTTTGTGCAATTATTAGGTAAATAAGATGCGCTCTGGCCTTCACATCATTGTTGAAAATTAAATTTGACTTTGCAATTCTGTACAAATTGGAATATATGGGATGCAAATTTTGGGTGTCCTGCCTAAAATTTAACGAATTGACTTCATTTTTTATATAATACGCCTCCAAAAAAAGCCTAAGTTTATGATTAGTTTCAGAATCCAAAATTCGAACTTCATCATAATTTGGGGTATGATGAGTCATATTTATATGTTGTGAGAGGGCACAGCTGTTCTTCCCCAATCTTACATCTGACTTATGTTGAATGAGTCTATTTTTCAACCACTGACTAGAATTACCCACATATGTTTTTTTGCAGGAACACGTTATTTTATAAATAGTGTTGCTACTTAGCATTTTTTCAGTTTTATCTTTCAGCTTAGTGAAAAAGTTTCCTACAGATTTTTCATAACTAAACGCTATTTTAATGTCTGGTTGTTTCAAAATTCTTGCCAAAAGGGGCGTTAAAGTTTGAATATAAGGTAACTTCCTAAATGATACGTTATTAGGTCGTTCAGGATTGTTCAGACAAAGAGTAGTGTAGAGCAACTTCCTTACTAATTGCTTAGGATAACCATTATTACACAAAGTAGTTTCAAGTAGCATTAGGTTATTTTTCTTAAGTTCTGGTTCCGATATCAATTGTATCCGGTGTTTCAACGCCAAAGCTGTATTAATCTTGTGACTGAACGAGTGATTAGAAAAATAATTGACATACCTGTCAGAGCTCGTAGGTTTTTTATAACAATCGAAGATCAGCTTATTACTAGAGTCTCTAATGATTAAAGTGTCCAAAAATGGAATTTTTCTTTCAGTTTCCTTTTTATGGGTAAACTGTAGATGTTGGTTGAAAGCATTGCAGCACTCTAAAAGATGTTCAATTTTATTAATTGGAGCGGAACAAATGATATCGTCAACGTACTTTACCAAAAAAAACAGGTTAAAATCCAACTTAGGTATAACAACTTCAAGTAGATGGTCCATAACTATTTGGGCTACAACCGGTGATAAAGTAGAGCCCATCGGAGTTCCAAATTTTTGCAAATAGTATACACCTTGAAAAACGAAATAGGTGTTCTTGAAAATCAGTGTAATAGATGCCATGAACAATGATTTTGTAAGGGTGGTATGTGGTTTAATGTTATCCCATTTATCCTTAATTATATCAAAGGCCAAATCCAGAGGAATGTTAGTGAATAACGATGATACATCCAACGAAAGTAAAACATGGTCTTGCGGTAATTGAAAATTTCGGAATTGATTCACAAAGGTGAAAGTGTCTTTGGTGAATTTAAGAAAAATAACCTAATGCTACTTGAAACTACTTTGTGTAATAATGGTTATCCTAAGCAATTAGTAAGGAAGTTGCTCTACACTACTCTTTGTCTGAACAATCCTGAACGACCTAATAACGTATCATTTACGAAGTTACAAAAAATCTGTAGGAAACTTTTTCACTAAGCTGAAAGATAAAACTGAAAAAATGCTAAGTAGCAACACTATTTATAAAATAACGTGTTCCGGCAAAAAAACATATGTGGGTAATTCTAGTCAGTGGTTGAAAAATAGACTCATTCAACATAAGTCAGATGTAAGATTGGGGAAGAACAGCTGTGCTCTCTCACAACATATAAATATGACTCATCATACCCCAAATTATGATGAAGTTCGAATTTTAGATTCTGAAACTAATCATAAGCTTAGGCTTTTTTTGGAGGCGTATTATATAAAAAATGAAGTCAATTCGTTAAATTTTAGGCAGGACACCCAAAATTTGCATCCCATATATTCCAATTTGTACAGAATCGCAAAGTCAAATTTTAATTTTCAACAATGATGTGAAGGCCAGAGCGCATCTTATTTACCTAATAATTGTACAAAATGTGGAACACGCTCTCACTCTTATCAGACTGGTTTTATATTAATTTATTCGTAGTTGGTCGTTTACTCTATAAACATGTAATTTTATTAACTAAATTTAAATAATCCTCTTTTGGGTACTCCAATATTTGTATTTTAACCAGTTGTGACTAACAACAACCCTGATGTGTAGGGTTGTGTTTATAATTTTAATATTTATGCATTAACAATTAAGTAAGTAATTTTTTAAAAATAACATCTTTTGATGACTGTAATGATTGGTTTTCCTTTTTTAGAATCTTGATAAAGGCAACAACCCTTGCCGAAACGTCGATTTATAATTAAATATATGCAAAATATTGTTTGGTGTTAATTTTTTGGACTAAAATATCCCAATTGTACAGTAACATTTTATCGAAAAAACACTATTATATATATATATATATATATATATATATATATATATATATTACTAATATTTAGACCAGGGTAGAAAATTAAATAATCACATCAAATAATTTTAATCACCGTATAGAAGCTTTGGGAAAAGGTACGCGTTATTAAAACCGTGAAGCATAAAAATTCATTTGTTTCATTAAAAAGAAGAGATTTAAATTATTTACAAGACGCCTTCTATAAAAAGAAGCAGTATTAAAATGCTCTACGTGTAATTTAATTATTCCGAGTAAAGAAACAAATAGAAATTACGTGCAAAATTTATATTGATTAACTCAATTTTAAGTAACCGGTATTAAACAAAATGTACAGATAATAATTAATATTTGATTAGGAGTCACTAAAATTTAAAGGGTATTATTTTAATTGGAGTTAATTGGACGATTAGTAACATATAATATGTATAAAAGCTAGTAAAAACCCAATAATATTCAGATCGTAGAAGTATTATGTTTGAACACCTGCGTATTTTTAAATGTCTTATGTTCTGCGTAAAATTTGCAAATAACAAATGGTTACAGAGAATGTTGGTGAAACCGTTGCTTAATATTTACGGGAAATGCTAATAAGGTGGGTTATTTCACAAGTCCACATGGATTGAAAATAACCGATACTAAAGAATATCGATTTGTACCACTCGGAACAGGGTAGATAGAGACAGATAATATGCGCAAGACAGAGACACATATAGTAAAAGGCGTGAGTTGAGCAACGTCACTGGGTTGCGATTGGTTGAAAATAACAGGCAAACTTGAGAGGTAAAAATAACATTTCTGTATAAAAATTAATTAGTTATTCCCAGACGTTGCGAGCCGTTTCGAAATTTTTGAGATTTAACTGGTGCGAGTGCGATTTAATAAGAACCGACGCACAGGCGGTCGAGATGGGAACATAGTATACTAAATTCTAGAAACTGGCCGTTTTGAGGACAAAACCGACAGACAGGCTAACCACTATATATACCCGGGTTAATATGAGTTTCGTTCTCTTAGATTTTCGATTTGATTCAATGCGTTAAACAGTGCTTTTTAGTTTTCCGATTTTGATAGAATAATTTAAACAGTTTGCTCGTATATTTAGGTGATATAAAACAGTTTGTTCTTTACGTGCTACAATGAATGTAATTTAGTGCACTTAGAAAAGAAGATACAAGGTAATAAAGTCTAGTATCACTGTACCAATTAGTCAAATTTGCAACGACAAATGAATACACAAAAGTCGGCAGTTTTGGCGTATATTTGTGAAAGAAGTATGAATTTCTTTGCTATTTTTCGGGGGTGTTAATAATTAAATGATTCGTAAACGTGTCTGGATCCACAAAACAAGCTTCAGATATACACAAATGAGTTCCCGAAAAGCACTGAAACAACTTTAGATGAATGGTGGTGTAGAAAATTTTAAAGGCGACCAGTAATCCGAGGACCTAAACATAACCCAGTTGGATTGGTGTGATTAACAGAGGACGATGTACATTGACGCCACGAGTGCATTAACCTTCAGGTAACTTATGCTTTGTTGTTCGATTTTGATGTTTTGGTGTGTGTTGAATAACTTTATAATTGATTTACTTAAAATGGACAGTAGTGAAATTGTACTAACAACAAATTTTTAATTTTAAGGTGAAATTTTCTTGTTTAAGTAGAAAGGGGTATTTAGTATTGATGTTCTGGATTATGATGAAAATTTGGGTATGTCTTTGAGCTCAATTAGACGAACCTGGTTAATTAACGTAAAGGGGTGGGAGATGCTTCCTTTGTACTCAGACTCAGGTCTGCATATATTGTTATATTAATTAGTAGGCATCTACAAGGACTTTAATTCTGGATGCACATTAAAAAGATAATAAATTTAATCTTGAAATTTTCTGATACTGAAATTTATGCTGAATTTTAATTTTGTAATTTTAATGTATTGTGAATATTGATGTAAATAGAGTTAACGTTGGTGTTTGTGATAGGAATGTGTTTGTTTTTTTATGATTCAGGATGAAAGTTTTAACTAGGTAAGCAGCCGAGGCGGAAAAGAGTATAGAGGCGATTAACAGAAGAAAGTCAACGGTACAGTTAAGTTAATGAATAGCTTTTTGTAGGATTCACAGCATTCTTGACGCCCAATTCGTGAGGCTCGATTCTAATACATGGTTTCACAGCATTCTTGACGCCCAATCTGTGGGCCACGATTCGAAAACCGTTGTTCCCGGATTTTGGTGGAATCACAGCGTTCATGGCGCCCAATTCGTAAGGCTCGATTCTAATACATGGAAACATAGCATTTATGACGCCCAATCTGTGGGGCACGATTCGAAAACCGTAGTTCCCGGATTTTGGTGGATTCACAGCAATATATATATATATATATATATATATATATATATATAACACATATATATATATATATAGATATATATGGACGTGATAAGAATTTCAGGACAGGTAACTGAAACCCAAAATTTAAAAATAACGCCCACGAAATTTTCGAGTATTCTTTATTTTGCACAGCATATAAATAAAAGCGTATTGTAAATACATAGCCATTGAAGTGCAAAACAAAGCACACTTCCCTTGTATCTAAAGCCTCAATTTTAAGTCAATAATATGGCCATGTGTACAAATTCAAGCCGTGCGTGTAAATAATTACTCTACAAGGCCATTTAAATTTCATTTATTAGTTATCATAAAAATACATTTTTGGTGCATAAAATTGTGCTTTATTCGCTGTTTAATAACATAAAATAGTGCCAGCTTTACGCATATCAAATAAATGTTACATTCAAACTTGTTGAAAGCTAACGCTTTAATCTTTATAAGCATGCGTTAGGATTCATTTTATATGCTTTAAACACCAATCTTTTTTATTCACTATGAAAATGCAAATCGTTTGCGGTCTTGATTATTTATGTAATAAATAATTACCCCATAACTAAAATATCGGTATAATAATATTGCAAATCGTTTGCATTATAAAGCAATTAAAGATTAATTAATTTTAAAATCGACTTCCGTGGATACAGAAACATCATTTATAAATTTTAAATTAAAATTTTTTTCGAATTGACGAGATTAAAAATAAAAGAATACGTTAAATAATAAGAAATGTCGTGTAAACTAATTAAATAAACAAACGTTTATTCTATAAAGCGGCACAAACCTTAAAATGTAATTAAAATGTCGTGAAATAGATAAAAACGTTCTTTAATAATTTTACCTATTGGCAAAGGTATGCGACGCGATTATTAGCCTTGTTACATTAGACAAGGACAAACAAACCGCTGCAAATCGCCGCTAATAAGAAAATAGCTAGAGTTATTCTTAGAGATTTTACATCATATAAGTATATAGTCCTTCGAATTGAATTCCGCACAATCTAGAAATTGTAACGTAGTCAATATAAACTATATAAAAGCGGGAGCTTCATTAAAGAGATGGATTCGTAATTTTGCGTCAACCAAGCAATATGTAAAAATTCATTAATTCGATTCAATTCATTGATAAAGTCGCAAACATATTACTTGGAGAAAAGTTTTTTATTAGGTATACGGCAGGCATACAATGTTTAATATTAAAAGTGTAGCTGTGAATAAAGATGTAATTCCGAAAACATAACTCTGCATAAATATAAAAAATAATTATTTTAAAACAATACGAAAATCGGATGATCTAAAATATAGATAGTCTTGATACAAAAGCTACTCTAAATTGATTAATTATAAATCGAAGATTTACTTTTGCAAACTGATGTCCGAAATGGAGATTTTAAATAATTTGGAAAATTATACGAACAAAACTGATAAACTTAGTTTTTTAACGTTAATTTAAAAATGGAAGCAAAAGATATTTATCACCGTTAATAACGAGAATTGGATAAGCGCTTTTTGGATTATGCTAATAATAAATTTTGGATTGCATTGCTTCTAAGTGAAATTTCAGTATTTCTTAACATTTGAATTTAAAGTAGAATAAGTCTTAATCATTAATATTTTTTTTAAGGATATTGTTATGACACGTCTGTGTGTTGGGGTTTGCCCAAATTATTGCTGTTACTTAGGTATAGCAATGAGAAATTTGAAATTATTATCCTACCTTCCTTTTCTTTTGCTTTGCCTGACTAGCTCAACAAAAGCTATTCTGAGGAATTTACAAAATAAAATGAAACAGCAAAACTAAGAAATATCTATACATTCAAAAACATTTTTCTTTCATACCAAAGAATTTATGAAACATTATACAGCTTAAGTTAGCGCAGAAAATAATTTCTACAAATTATTCCTATAAATTACTTAATTATTAAAATATTTATTACCTAATCCTTTGTAAAATTTACGAAATCCTCTTTAATTTTTACATGGATAATCACCTATCGTTCATTATCACGCTTCTAAAGGTGATTGGCCAATAAGCCTTGTCAAAATGCTTCGAACTACGACCACAAGATGTGATACAAACTATCCGCTTACAAAGAACTATATGATTAAGCTACTTAAAATTCATACCTAATCCTTGTTAAAATTACAAATTAATAGCTGACAAGTTTGTCTATCTCTCATTACAACGCTTTTAAGTGTGTTTGACTAAAACATTTTTACAGATAATTTATTAAATGTCGAAATGCTTTGAACTTCGACCTCAGAATTTGATGCAAACTACGCGCTCCACAAAAAATAAATATGAAAACTTATTCTTAATCTATATTATCCATATTACTTATTCCTATTAGTTACAAACAAAACAATCTATAATTTATACTTGCATTATTTATGATCATAAAGCGTTTATTCAAATTTTACCTTCAACGTAATTAACAGTAACAGACGCTTCCTATTTCTATCCTTAATCTCCATAAGCCTACTAGTTTGCAAAAGTGTAGCTTCTATTTAATTAAGTAACTTTAGAGTAGTTCTTGTATCGAAAAAGGTTCAATTTTCTCAGTATACTATAAAACAATTGCATTTGATAACTTCTATGCTGGAAACTACTCAACTTTATACGTTTCATTGTAATTCTGCATGGTCAATATCGTAAACTAAAATTTTCGCAAATGATACATATTGTTTTGCTTAGGAAAGAATGAATCTTTATTAAACTTACATAGTCAATTTCGTAAAATGAAACGAATGTTAAATGTTAACTACTTTCGCTAATATACAAAAATAATCTCATTACTTCGTACTCTAGTTCTTTCGTAACCACTTAGAAAATTAGTCTCCTGGGTGATGTAATATTAACAAGTAATTACACAGCTTTCGCGCTTTAACGATCCAATTAGTGTCAACCAATGGTCTAAAGGATCAAAGAGATAGCTATATGAGAGAACGTAGAAAACAGATGTAAAAAAATAAAAGGGACTGCACATGATACAGCAACACAGACTATAGGTAAGAAAAAACTAGAAGCGAGAAAACCCTGGGTAACAAAAGATATATTAGATTTAATAGAGAATAGAAGACAGCTTAAACCTTTCGGAGTATTGGATAGTGAAAGTATGCAACCATATAATAGAGTTAGAAATAAGATAGTACATGAGTGCAGAAAAGCTAGAAATAAATGGATGGAGAAGAATTGTAAGGGAATACAAGATGATTTGGTAGTAGGTAAGACAGACAGGGCTTACAGGGCAGTTAAAAGGTTTAAGGAATATAGGAAAAAATATAATGATATTAAAGATGAGAATAATGAGCTTCTAATAAATAAAGTTGAAGCAACAGACAGATGGAAAAGATATTTAAAAGATTTATATAAGGAAGACGATATGGATGAGTTAGAGAACGACCAAGAAGAGGATGTAGAAATACGGTTCTTAATATTAAAAAAGGAACTTGATAGAGCTATTAAGGATTTTAAACTAAATAAAGCGCCAGGAGTAAACGAGTCAGAAAACTTTAGACAGATTATATGAACTACTAAAAGTAATATATGACACAGGTGAGGTCCCAATAGATTTCGAAAGAAATATTATTATCCCAATCCCAAAGAAGTTAGGAGTTGTTAGGTGTGAGAATTTTAGAACGGTTAGTTTAACTTCCCCCGCTTTCAAAGCACTAACAATAATAATTAAAAATAGAGTAGAAGCTTTGACTGAGAATTACTTAGGCGAAGACCAATATGGTTTTCGTAAAGAGAGAAGGACCAGAGAACCGATACTAATGATTAGGGTAATTATTGAAAAAGATTACAAAAAAATAAAAAGACCAATGTCGCGTTTGTAGATTTAGAAAAAGCATTTGATAGGGTTAATTGAATTGTTACGTTCAGGGTTTTGCGAAAAATAGAATTCTCTCATAAGGATAGAAAAATTATTTACAGTCTAATAAAAACCAAAGCGTAGTAATTAGATTTGATGAAATAGAAAAGGAAGCTAAGATTAGAAATGGTGTTAGACAGGGCTGTAGATTATCTCCCTTGATTTGTAATGTTTATATTGGGGAAGCTTCAAACTTAGTTAGAGAGAGAAAAAAGATAAGTATTAGTGTACAGGGACAGAAATTGACGTGTGACGTTTTGCAGATGATATAGCCACTATAGCAAAGTCTAGAAAAGAGTTAGGAGAGTTTTTAAATACTTTAGATGAGATACTACAGAGTAACTATAGTATGAGAATTAACTCAGGAAAGACAACGATAATGTCGATTTACAGCCTAGTTCTAAACCAAAATTAAAAATAGATAATACCGAGTTAGAAAAGGTAGATAAATTTTGCTATTTATTTAGTATAATTACAAAGGACGGACGTAGCAGAAGGTATATAGTAGCTAGAATAGCTCAAGCTAGAAAAATCTTTTTAAAAAGAAAAACTTATTAGTAGCTAATATTATCAGTTTATATAACAAAAAGGTTTCTTATAGTCGTACGTATAGAGCGTCCTATTATACGGTAGTGAAACTTGGACAATTAAAGAGGTAGATAAGAAAAAGGTGAAAGTTTTGAATTTTGGTGTTATACCAGAATGATAGAGATTAGTTTGACAAATAGAGTAACATACGAGGATGTTAATTAATTGCCTGCTGATCGCAACCTCTCAGTGCTGTTAAAATAATATAAAATTAACACAATTAAAATTATGCTTTGTTTAGCTCAGTGATACCCCGCACAGAGTGAACGACGATATGATAACAGAGAATTTTTACCCACTCTCTTCTAACACTCCATATACCTGATTAAGACAAGCGAAATTCATCAAAATTTGTATAATACGCAAAGAAAATTTACAATTTAATATTTACATAACTTTTGAATTAGAATCAAAATAAATATTCTTATCAAATTTGTTTATTACAAAGATTATAACCCTCTTTACATATTTTTATATTAATTAAAGTCAACAAAAAGAATTGTATTTTATCATGATTATTTCGTTAACCGTTCAAAGCACTATTCCCCTTTTTAAAACGTACTTCTGCGTACCAACCAAATTTTTGTTGACCTTTTACACAAGCATTTAAAATTACTTGCAAATTTTAGACTCAGCAAATATCTAAAATAATAAATGTAACATACTATAAATAAAAAAAATTAATCCTGTTCCTTTTGTAGTTTGTAATTTTTAATTTAAATCATATTTTAATTTGTATTACTTATCACTTTCACTAAATTTCTTTCACGTAATAATTTGTTTTCAACTATTACAGTCAGCGCGAGTTAAGTATCCCCCAATATATGTATCATTAATAGAAAATATTAGAAATTATTAAGAATTATAAATAAATTATTAAGTCAAGTGCAACATTGTAATCCAAGGATAATTAAATAAAAGTTATTAACAGTTGTAAGAACTGATGGAATACATTGTATTCCGGGCTATAGTGATACTGCAGGTAGCAAGTCACAGACAGTTAAGAACCGTGATTGCCTAGAAAGTGAGATTGTTACATTGTATCATGAATAGTATTAAGAAATAAGCAGACATGAGCTTTGCAAGTTCCACAGAGATGTGAGGGGCAGGGACAACATAAATACCCCGGGGATATCCAAGAGCAGTCAGTTAGTCTCAAGTATTTCAGCTTTAACATTGCGGTTTGCTTAGGCTACTCATTCATAATAGTTCAACCAATAATTATTTTTCGACTTAGAGTACTTTTAATCAAGATTGTCAAAAATTCCATATCAATATCTGTATAAACCAAATAAATTGTTACGAAGTTTTTGTAAGTAGTTTTTAAAAACAACGCTCCCAAGGCCCGAAACATAAGTCGCGTCTATTATAAAATGCCTCTTTCTTATCGCTCCGTTTGGTTTTATAGTCAAACCTTGCGCAAACGTTCTACGTGCTTTTATTGGTTGACAGCCCGCTATCTGTTATTAGATCATGGCAGAAACGTTGCAATTATGTGTGATATATGCAATCGGTAGGGTTTTATTCGATATTTCATACTCTATACGTTTAAATTTGCACGTACGTTCAAACTTTGTATTGGAATTATCTAACAAATTTTACACGTATGCTTGAAACTGCACGTATTTTAGATTTTAAATGTCCATGTTTTATTTACCTATGTTTGGGTTTTTATTAAATGTGGCAACTTATATACCATCAAACCTCACATTCTCTTTCGCTTCAGTATCTATACTTTTTTTACAAGCGCGTATTGACATTTTGCGTTATGAAATATGCTTGTTATAAGAAGTTTGTTTATTACCAACCGTTATAATTTACACGCATTGATTATGTCCTTACGCTATGCGTCTTGAATGAAATTTTACTTTACGGTTATCTTTTTTCAAATATGCTGAATTTGTATTTATTTTTGAGCTTAGAATATTTTAAGTGTTTTTAAAAATGATTGAACTGCATCCGCAATTATTTATCTCGATGAATGTGGTTAAGTTATTACTGAATGTGTTTCTTTTAATTAACTGTAGCTTGTTCCTGATATTATATAGGATTATTTTTTTATGATTTATTCTTTTGATCTTCAAACTTTTTTTTATGACATTTACATGAAGTATTTCCCTATTGTGACCTTATATACCCTTAACTAATCTTACTATCATAGCACACACACACACACACACACACACACACACACACATATATATATATATATATATGTATTTTGCTATGATAAGAGGGTAGTTTAAGGATAGATTAAGTCATAGGGATCGTAGAATAGAAAAAAGTAACTTTAACTTTAAGAAAATCAAATAATTCCATCAATTATAGGAGTAAATCGACTATTCTACAAAAAATCAATTGCGAGGACACTGTATATAAAGTATATTTAATCTAATGCATAAGAAAGAAGCCTATTTGGTAATAATACGATATCATTTAATTAAAATAGTAATGTATGCGTCGCATAATATGTTTAAGTATAATCTACCAGTAAAGATGAAGTTTTAGAAGCAACTAGTTGCATCAAAGTAAATTATCGGGAAACATAGATAAATTGCCAATCCAAATATCAACGCATGTATAAGAAAACGCATTCTCATACGTCACTAAATACGTGACTAGAAAGAATACATTTGTTCAAAAGACCTACATTCTGTAACAAACAAATTAACACCAGGCGGTTTATTATATGATAAGTTTTGGACTTATAAACTACAAACAAAAAATTACGTAATTGAATATGGGTAATAATTGGGAATCCTGAGAAATAACTATATAATACAGAACGCTTGCTTGACTGATAAAGCATTGTCACCAAGAATTTGACAGAGATTTTGAGAAATACCGAGTTCTGCCAGAGTTAAGGCAAAGTACAAGCCTTGATCAATAAACACGCCAATGGAAACGATTGGTGGGGAGGGCTTATAAATACGATAGGAAATGAATAGAGAGGGCAGTTCATATTCAACCAAGCACAAAATATGCTCAAATTCAGTAGAAATTTACGTGATGCAATTAATTAATAAAACATTAAAATTCAGAATAAGTAAAATTTGAAAATGCAAAAATTGTGCGACGAAAAATAAGCCGATCTACAAATAGACGTAAGTTAAACAATTAATTAAATTTATTTCTAATATTTAAAAAACAGGGTTTTTGTTGAGACAGTTTTTGTTGATGCCACTTTTGTTGACGCCCCTTTTGTGGATGCCACTTTCGTTGATGTCAGTTTCGTTGATGTCATATGTACTAAGTTGATATTTAAGTTTATATACAAGTCGATGTTCATGTCGAGATCTAAGCCTTAACACAAATCTAAAAATACGTTTGAAAGTGCAATCAAAAGGATACCCAAAGTTAATTTAACGAAAAATACCTGAAATCAAAAATGGAAATTTCTGGTCAATAAATAGAGCGGACATAGCAAGGGATGCAGACCACAGACACTATGAGGGAACTCCGGCGACCGTTCCAGGTTAGCGACTTTTAAACATTTTATTATTTAAAGACTGTGTCAAATTTAATATATGCTATGCATTATGCATTTGTAAGAGTAATCAAAAGAGTCATTTGAAAATATAAAAGCAGGGACGGCATCTTAGAACGTTCAAAAATACTTGAGAGTTTGAGAGTAATTAAAACATATTTTTGCTGGCTTTCAAGAAAGCATAAATTTGGTAAATGTGAATATTCTATACAGGGAAAAATTTTGAGGCTACACAATATTGTACATATTATCAATTATTGAATCGTGTGATTTTGAACTGCTATATTTGAATCCATTTAAAGGGTAAAATAAGATTTATTATTAGAAAGTCAAGCATTCAGTGAGCTGGTCGTGGTAAATTAAAAAATATAACGTACAAATCGTGGGGCTTAATACCAATATTACAGTAATTTAATGGCGCCCAACGTGGCGCAACACAAGTTAGGTTTTCCCAATTTATATATATATATATATATATATATATATATATATTATATTAAATATATATATATATAAACATATATTATATTAAATATATATATATATATATATATATATATATATTATATTAAATAATAGAATCTAATAGGAAATATTTAGAAATTGTTAAAGAAATCAGAAGTCAATTACAAGAATGTAACTCAAAGATAGATATAAAAAGGTTATTAACAGTTCGTGAGAACGGATGCAATACTTCATATCCAGACGATAGTGATACTGCAGGTGGCAGGTCACAGACGGTTAAGATATGCAGTTACCTAAAAATTAGGATTGAAACAATGTATCAATGAATAGAATTCAGAATAAGCATACATAAGCTCTGCAAATTCCCACAGCCATGTGAGAGAGAAGGTACAATATAGAAAACCCGGAAACCCCAGTTGACAGCAGTCAGTCTGAGTATTACAGCTTTTGCATTGTTGTTTACCTAGGCTACTCGCCCTAATATTAATTCAATTAAATTAAATTATTTCGATTTAAAGCTATTTTAACCAGTTTTCAAAATTCCGTTGTAACTTCTGTTTAAGATAAAACCAATAAATTGTTTTTAAAAACACCTCTCCCAAGGCTCGAAACGCAACTTGCATAGCAATAAAAATCGCGCACCAATCGTAGGGACAATTTCCTAAGAAATAAAATATAACGTACAAATCGTGGGGCTTGATAGGGTATATCACAGCAATAACATAGGGGCTTAAATCGTAGGGCAATTTCACAGAAACAAAAATAACGCCCAACATTGGGGCTTAAAGGAAATAAAGTAAATGCTCGGCAATAAATATGACACGCCCAATCGTGGGGCAATGCGAGTTAAGGTTCGGGCCTTTGGAGCTGTGTTTTTAAAAACAACTTGAAACACTTAACAAATTTATTTTAATTTGAAACAGAAATTACAGTGAAAGTTAGAATAACTTGTTCAAAATAACTATAATAAAAAATAATTAATTGTACTGGGCGAGTAGTCTAGGTAGACAACAATGCAAAAGCTGTAATACTCAGACTGACTCGATTGAGTAGCTTGAACAACGAAGTATGGAGTTCGAAGACTGACTGCCGGGCATTGAGCTCCCGGGCTTTTTATAATAACCTGCCCCTCACACGGCTGTGGGAACTTGCAGATCTCATGTCTGCGTTTCTCTTAATTGTACACTTTATTACAATGTAACAATCTTAATTCTAAGTAATTGCGGTATGTTAACAGTCTGTGACCTGCCACCTGCTGTATCACTGCCCTCACGGATGCAAAGTTGCATGTCCGTTCTCATGAACTATCGATAACCTCTCTGGGTTATCCTTGTATTACATTGTTGCAATGAACTTATACTTTATTTAACAATTTCTAATAATTCCTATTAGATTCAATATATTCAATACATATAGGTAATTGGGGGATACATAACTTGCGTAGCAATAAAAATCGCGTACCAATTGTAGCGACAATTTCATATCAATATATATATATATATATATATATATATATATATATTGCTGTGATATTCTCCCCACGATTGGGCGTCCCATAAAATGCTGTGATATTTTTATTAGGATCAACGAGCCCCTACGATGGGCGTCATAAAATGCTGTTATATCCCCTTTATATTGGGCATATCATAAAATACTGTAATATTAATCCCAGCGTTCAACGGTCATAAATTTTGTTGTGAAATTTACCCCTAATCATCAAGCACCTATGATGTGGAATGTTAAGTTACGGTTTTTGCCCCGACTAGCTTATTTAATTAAATAAGGCAATTCTACAATACACAATATAATGATTAAATATTTACAACTCTCAAAATTTTTCCCTTCTCAGAATATTTACATATACCAGATTTATGATATTTGAAGTCAGCAAAACTATCTTTTTACTTATTTTTTTAGGGACCTTTAAACGTTCCAAGACGCCAATTACCTTTGTCATAGATTGATCGATGAACCTACTATGTTTTGTTGACTTTTACAGATACAAAAATGATAAATATTGATTTAAAAACAGTTTTCAATAATAAATTGTATCAAGATTGCTAACTTGAAATGTTTCTGTAGTTCCTTCCCAGCCTGAGATCCGCATCACCATGAGTTGTTTCGTTGAAAGTCAAATTTAGAAGTCGACATCAAAACCTAAATTACAATCCAGATTCAAATTACATGTAGGTATTAAAATCCAATTTTAAATATCGGTGTAAGAACAACTTCGATGTAGATATAGAAATCCCATTTAAATGTAGGTATTTAAGACAATTTCAACCTCGGTATTAAAACATTTTCCATATCGGTATTAAAATAATTTAAAATCCAATTTAATTACCAGTATTAAAATCCCAGTATTAAATATCAGTATTAAAAGCCCATTTAAATATCAGTACTAAAAGCCCTGTTTTATTAATATTTAGAAATGGATTTTTAATTAAGTCGTTATTACTTACGTCTATAATAGATCGGCTTCTTCGTTGCACAAATTTGTACACTTTTCAAAATAATTTCACTTTAATTTTTGTTTCACTGGTTACGTAAAATAATTAGTACTTTCGAACATAGTTGTAGCCCAGTTTAAATGTATACTTACTCGTCGCTTCATCCTTATCGTATTTAAAGCCTTACCTCCACCTGCTTTTCATTGGTTTATTCATGTGCTGGGACGACACTTTTACCTTCATCTAGTATGCTTCGGGATTTTCACCAATTATTTAGTTCAAATACTCAAATGCATGCCTGGTTCGTCACGTAATACTCTTACATATCATGGTTTTATTTGAGAAATTCTAACAATTTCCTTTTATTAAGCCACGTATTCAATGTTCGTTATTTATTATTACCTAAACTGAATAATCTGGTGCTTGTTTATTTTTACATAATATTGGATTTTTGAACAAATGTCAACTTTTCCTGTCACGTACTATTTTCTAATAATGTATAATTTAGATTGCGTGTACGATGATATTTTTAACGCAATTGTTAAATATTTGTAAAACCAATTCGTATAGGTTTTTCGTTGATTTAATTTATCTTAACTTGTAAACTACCCTTGGATATTTCTATGTTCTTATGTATTTAATCCCGCGTATTTTATATACAGTGTGCTTTTAAATAACAATATGTATAGTGACCGATTTACTCTTATAATATCTGGAATTGTGTTTTTATTAAATTGGAAGTTGTTTTTATTTATTCTACGACCCCTGTGACTTAATCTACCCATAAACCACCCTATAACTATAGCAATATATATATATATATATATATATATATATATATATATAACAGTGAATATGATGAAATAATAACTTAGACATTTATACAAAACCCAAATGATCATTTCAGATCGAGCTAGTAATTGAGGGATAAAAAATAGAAAATCCTGAAAATGATTTGAACCTGTATCTTAAGCTTTCGCGACCCTAGTGTTCTCCAATCACCCCCACGGAAACGGGAAACGACAATTGGAAAATGTTTAGATATGACAAATTTGTATTTATTTGTAGTTTATGGATGCCTTAAATGCCTCTAAAACGAATTGGGTTGCGCCCAGAATTATTTCCTTTACTAAATGCGGTTCAATTATTGCAGAATGAGCTTCCTTTTATTTTATACCAAATGATTTGTATTTGCTTTGGCGCTTGAGATTGTTTTAGATGTTTAAAAATGTATTGAATGACTTCCAAAATTATTTATTTAAATTAATGTTTTTCAGTTATTGCAGAATGAGTTTCCTTTTATTAATTGTGGCAGGTTGTTGATTTTATACAAGGTGATTGAAATTTACCTTTTGCATAATGTCCGAATTATGTACTTTTTATGATTTAAATGTTTGGTTTTCTTTATTTTTATGATGTTCGTATCAAGCGTACCTCCCTTGTGCCATTATATACCCCAAATCATCTTATTATTACAGCTATATATATATATATATATATATATATATATATATATATATCCGAATGCTTCACCCCAATTAACTCGAAATTGGCTACAGATATCGACTTCAAACAAGAGTGACTTTTTTACTCAGAAATGTCAAAAGATTCTAATTCTGGCATTATAATTTATAAAAGCTTACACACAAAAAAATTACAGGGTTAAACGTAATTGTTCCTCCCCGAATGGGACACTCCTGATCTTATTATCGAAAAATGGATAAGCCTATTTTATTTGGCACAAAAACATTGGTAGGCAACAAAAATCTGAATAAAATATCTTTTGTGGTTCTTCAGATAATTAAAAAAACTCAATTTCACCTAGCCCCCTTAAAGGGGATATAACTCCATAGGGGTACATTTTAGGGCATACGTTTATTAGAAGTTTTATGTTTATTTTGTGCTAAAGAACACTCCCTTAAAATAGTACCGTGCAATTTTGAAACACCCTGTATATATATATATATATATATATATATATATATTATATATATTGTTGTCGATATATATATATATATATATATATATATATATATATAATAACAGAACGGTTATTTGCAGTCCGCAATAAGAAATTGTGTAATATATATATATATATATATATATATATATATATATATATAACTAAGGCTTTTATGCAAAAGCCCAAATAATCATTTCAAATCGAGCTAGTAATTGCAAGAGGGAAAATATAAAGTCTTGGATAGGACTTGAACCTGTATCTTGGTATTTCCGGCGCCATGGGTTTAGCAATTATGCCACCGAGACCGATGACAACAATTGAAAAATTTACAAATTTAAATCGTGTACACAACTATACATAAACCTAACTTTCAATTACGGTTGGCATTTTTGTCAATCATACCTGACATTGTCAAATTTTTTACTTATGTCAGTTATAGACAGGAAGCAACGCTCAAAATTACGGCTATAAGACAGGTACCAAATATATAAATATTTTAGGTAGTTAACTACACAAAAGATTTTGAGCGTTGCTTTCTGTCTATAACTGACATAAGTCAAAAATTTGACAATGTCAGGTATGATTGACAAAAATGCTAAAGGTAGTTGAAAGTTAGGTTTATGTATAGTTGTGTACACGATTTAAATTTGTAAATTTTCCAATTGTCGTCATCGGTCTCGGTGGCGTAATTGGTAAACGCATGGTACCGGAAATACTAAGATATAGGTTCAAAACCTGTCCAAGACCTTATATTTTCCTTCTTTTAATTACTAGATTGATTTGAAATGACCTTTTTCTCAAAAGTCTGAAATAACTTGTGAACCTTGCAGTATGCCTGAAATCGCAGTCTAATCCTTGCCCTTATTAACAGAGAATTTGTAACAATATCCATCCGAGTTACAGAGTAACCATAATTTGTATTCAAACCTTATTGGTTTTGATTGTATAAACTGTTGCAGACGTTTGTGACCATAGTATCTTATGATCATTTCATCAATGGATATATAAGTCGAAAATACTCCCCATTGTTGAAAAGCTTTATTTATCTAAGTTATGAGTGGACGAATTTTATAGCACCTGTAATACATTGAATAAAACATATAACGCATGAAAAGTAGTTTGCAAACTGTTATTACCTGTCAGCTAGAACGGGTTCATCATTATTACAACAGTGGAAAACAGATTTCAATTTCAAATATGTGTTTCGTGACATTGACACTTTTACAATTTGTATCCCAGCGTCTTCATGTGTATTCCAATATAATTTCTCGGAAGGCAAAATGTTATACCCAGAGAGCGGTAAAAATCTAACTAAAGTTTTCAATTCGTTGGTAGATACAGTAAAATCACTAAGATTTTTTACAGATTTAGCATATTGCTCGGTTTCTATTTGTATATAATTATCAACATCATCAGAGAACAATTTTTCAAACAATTGTACATTAGTTAAATAATATAGTTCTTCACTAAATTTTTTAATCTTGTCCTTTTCTATTTGCAATTCCTTAATACTACTGGAATAGAATGGCTGCGACTTGCACCAGGACGCTGAAATGTTTGTTATTTTTTTGCCCTTTTGTGTTTTTAAAAAACTTTCACCTGACCGGTCACTGCGTGTGACATTTTCATCATCGTTATGTACACTAGGTCCCCGAAGCTGAGCTTCTAAATTACCAGGAACATCGTTCACTTCAATTTAATCCGTTTCTCCATCACCACCTTCATCATAATCGCTAAAAACATCAGAATTTGGTGGTAAAACTGCAATATCAACAAGGTCTGCATTTTCTAAGTCTTTAAAAATTCGTCATCTTCAAATAAAGCTTCATTACCTTTTACACTTAAAAGCGTCTGTTATTCATATTGCGCTCAAACTAAACACACTAAATGCCAACTTTCGCAGTCTCCAGTATTTAGATTCACTGCATAAGTGTAAGTTCAATCGCGCAAATATACACAGCGACTACAAGTACAAGTATTATATGCATTAGACCAGTGTCCTATAAATATGACACCAAGTTTTAGACTTGTATATTCCTGTCTGAACTCAAGAATACACTCACACAAATAGTGTAGTAGTTATAACCATGTAACATTGTTTTCATTAATGATGAACAAAGGTGGAATTTAAGTTATAAGATTTTAATGAAAAACAGGAAAAGCAAAAAAGGTAATCAGTGATTAAAAGGGAGCTCTACTTTAAAAATTATTTTCTTATTTATACCTAATAGTTACAACAAATGCACATCGCAACGCAACAGATATAACTTTGTAAAATAAGATACCACATACACACAAGTAATTTGTTATTATCTAAGCCTTTAAAAAAATATTTATTTTGTAAGCATTATTAATTTCAAAAATAAGTTTAAGGATAAAATTTATTAAAATTATTAAGAAATACTAAAGCTATTGAATTATTTACAACAAATGTTATTCCAATTAGACAGACCTGGCTTGTTTGGATTGCAAATAAACTACACAAAGACAGAACAAGCTGTTTGTTGCATGATAAAATTTAGCATCTGTACAACAAACAGGAAAGTTTTTCTTGGAAACTTTTATATAAAAAGACAGTTAATTTTGTAAAAATAAAAATCTGCTTAAAACAGCTGCAAAACGTCTAATTTTAAAACTCTCTTAACTTGGCCGAACCCAAAGCAAGTTTACTCATAACAGGTAATAAACTTAAACCTACACATAGGCCAGTCTGTTCTGCTAACAAGCATTTGGTTTTTAAAACAGCAAACAAAGGCACAGAAGCCTTGATAGTCTATAAAACTAACAGCAACATAAATTAGTGCCGTCAATCTTAAAACGACGGTGGAATATCTTGTACATCCAAGTAAAATCGTACGCTTATAAAAACAAATGGTTTGCTAAATCTCTGAAAATGCGTATACATACTACAAGGCTAATACATTCTAATAAATATACACACTACAATTGCTAACATCCGGTATGCACATAATATGGTTGGATTTCCAGTTAAGTAGATTAATGCATATTTATTTAAGAGTGGAGTAGATCCACTGAAACCGTACCACAATAATAAGAATGAAATTGCTCCACCATTTAAGAACCCCGTATTAGAAGTCACTACATTAGCTTTGCATTCACTTTAATATAATAATCACTGCTTGTAGTACCGAAGTTAAAACAAAAATTTATCATATCTAGGAACCAATCCTTCCTTTAAAGAAAAGACTCTATTCTAATACATTATTTTGCACTACACCAGTATGTATCAATATCAAAACTAAAATAAAAATAATGTGCAACATTCTGCTCTTTATTGTTTTATTAACTAGCCCCACTTCCGTACGCTTGCGCTAACAACTGACAAGACGGATCACTCAAGAGTCACAATGTTTAATGCACTTTCAAATATACTTGGCTTGAGACGCAATTTAAATATGAACCAATAGCATATTACGATAATATTAATATTTATATTAACTGTTTAATACTTAAGACGAACTGTAAAACCAAATCAGCATAATTCATAGTAGCGACAGTGCAGTTATATACCAAAATTTGCCGCAAGATTTTAATATGTTGCACTGGTTCTATTTCAAATCTCCATTTCCAAATAGTCTTAACGTGGAAATATCAGCTTGCAAAGTGCATTTGTTTTTAGTAAGTTAAAATTAGCAGTTGCGTTTGTATCAAGATTCTGTACGTCAAAAGTGGTTTAATTTCCGTAGTGTAAGGCGTGGAAACTTGACATGTGGGTACTTACTTTAACGTAATTGAAATCAACCCAGATTTCTTGTATAATTGTAAATATATATATATATATATATATATATATATATATATCATCATCATCATTAGGTCTTCAGTCCTTGAACTGGTTAGACGCGTACCCTCATTGTTTCCTATTCTGAACTAACCTAAAGATTACCCTGAAATTTGCACAGTCTGCAACTATCACTATCTGATCTAGGTCAACATCTACCTCTTTTTTCCTATCTCTGCTTGTAATATATCCCATATTATTCCCCAAAAATACCTTAGAACGTATTCTGCCCTTCTATTTCTCTTATTTTTCCCCAGATATCCTTGTTCCCCTACTATTTCTATAACCTATTTGTTATTATCTTTGTCTGTCCATGCTATCGTCCTCATACATCTGAAGCACAGCATTTCAAAAGGCTGCTACCGTTTTTCTGTCTGCGTTTCAGACTGCTCGTATTTCATAGGCATACTGTGCTGTGCTCCACACCTATGCTTCCAACAATTTTCTTCTTGTTCTATGTTTGTTGTCTTTCCTCATAGGCGCTGTTCTTTCTTGTTAGATGCCGTTCGGTTACCTTCTATTGTTTTACAATTATATACCCTATATCTCCGACCTTCAGTGTTTGTGAAGGGAGGTAAGCAGCCTGTGGCTGCCAAGTTTCCCCAACACTTAACCATTTACCGATTTAATATATTTTCCAATATATCTTTTCGCACAGTCAACATTAGTTGCAGATATTTCGCAACCAACAACTAGTTGTTTATACTAATCATCAGATTTATCTGTGCTTATTTTTCGTCATTAGGTTTTCCGTCTCAAAACCGGTTGGACACGCACCAGCACTTATTTATATTCTGAGCTAGCCTACATAGTTCCCTGAAATTCTTACACAGCATGTGTATACAGCTCGTTCCCCTTCTATTGTTTTCTAATTTTATGCCCTATTTCACCGAGATTTAGTGAAGGGGGTTAAGCAACCTGTGGCTACCAAGATCCCCCAACACTTAGACATTTGCCGAAATAATGGTTTTCCAGTAAATCCTTTCACACACTTAACATTATTCAAGAATATTGCCCAGCCAATTATTGTACTTATAATAATCATCGTGTTTAAGCACAGTTATTTTCTCGTCATTAGTTTATCCATCTTGGGATTGGTTGGATGCGTACCTCCATTGATTTCTATTCTGGGCTAGCCTACACAACTCCCTGATATTCCTGCACCCTACATCTTTTACTATCTGTGTACAGTAGTCTAACCTAGGTCTGCCTCTTCTTCTCTTTTTTCCTATCTCTGCTTCTAATATATTCCGCACTACTCCCTCATGCAGTAGTATGTGGCCTATCATCCTATCTCTCCTATTTTTTTACCGTTTTCCACATATTTCTTTCTTCCCCTACCATTTTTAGTACCTCTTCGTTCTTAACTTTGTCTGTCCATGATATCTTCATCATACGTCTGTAGCACCACATTTCAAAGGCTTCTACCTTTTTCTTGTCCGCTTCTCCTACTGTCCAGGCTTAACAGCCGCACAGTGCTGTGCTCCACACATATGTTTTAAGCAATCTTTTCCTTGTTTCTATGTTTGTGATCTTTGAGCACAGTAGTTGCTTTTTCTTGTTAAATGTAGCACGACCTTGTGCTAATCTTTGTTTTATATCTTTTGTGCTTTTCCCATCTTGCGTTATTTGGCTTCCTAGGTAGGAGAAATCCTTAACCTCTTGTAAGTTCGTGTTACATACTTGTATTCTTGTTTTTGTTTTATTTTCCCCACCTTTGCATACTAGAACTTTAGTTTTAGTTTTGTTAATTTTCATACCGTATCTCTCTGTTAGTACTGTTTCCATTTCATTAAGAGCAGCTTCTAATTCTTCCTTGCTAGACGCTAATACCGCTATATCATCTGCAAATCTAAGCATATCAATTTTTTGTCCCTGCATAGTAATTCCAAATGTCTTGCTACGATTGACTGTATTCATTGCCTCTTCAATGTATAAGTTAAAAATTAATAGAGATAGGGCACATCCCTGTCTTACCCCTTTCCTAATGTTTACTTCTCTACGTTCTTGCACTAATTCTATTACTGCTGTTTGCTCTTTGTATAAGCTATGTACTATTCGTCTATCCCTATAGCTCATTCCAATCTTTTTGAGTATTTCAAACATTTTTTTCCATTTCACATTGTCGAATGCTTTTTTCAGATCTACAAACCCTATATACACGCTTTCCCCCTTTTCTATTGTTTTCTCTATTATCACTCTCAGAGCTAAAATAGCCTCTCGTGTTCCCCTGTTTAGCCTAAACCCAAATTGGTCTTCTCCTAGTATTTCTTCCGCCCGTTTTTCCATTCGTCTTTGCACAATTCTAGTTAATATTTTTGACACGTGTGCTGTCAAACTTATTGTTCGAAAATTTTCACATCTATCCGCGCCTTTCTTTTTTGGTATAGTTACTATGATGCTATGTTTGAAATCTTTGGGTATCTCGCCTGTCTCATACATATAGCTTACAAGTTGGAAGAGACGTTTTGTTACTGCTTGTCCAGCGGCTTTTAGAGTTTCTGCTTGCACCTTATCTGTACCCGGCGCCTTACCATTTTTCAGACCCTTTAATGCTAATTCAAACTCATCTCTAAGTATAGGATATCCCAAGTCATCATTTTCAATGTCTGATTCGTGTTCTAATGCAGTTAGTTCTTCTCCTGCATATAAATTCCCTATATATCCTTGCCATCTACCCACTTTCTCTACGTTTTCTATGATGACGTTTCCTTGTGCGTCTCTTATATTTTTGCTATACAAAAATTCATTCTAATTAATTTGTAAGCTCCGTTTGTCTTTCCTATTTCCATCTTCGTTTGTACCTCTTTGCACTTTTCATCAATACATCCTTCTTTAGCTTTCCTGCATTTTCGAATAATTTCCCATTTTATGGCTTTGTATCTCTGTTTTCCTGTTTCGTCTGATTTATTTTTGTATTTTCGTCTTTCTTCTATTAAATTCAGGATATCCTTTGTTATCCATGGTTTCTTATTTTCTTTTTTGTGTATACCCCAGAATATCTCTGGCCGCCATGTCTAGGCTGGATTTAATGTTATCCCATTCTGTTTCTACTTCCTTAGTATCAGCGATTTTCCCGATATCTTTGAGCAATTCATTTGACTTTTTTTCGAATCTTTCTAGAATATCTTTATCTTTTAGTTTCTCTAAGTCCAAGTGCCTTTTTCCGTTTCTTTTTTTCACATTCTTAAATTTAAGTGCGGCCTTCATAATTACGATGTTGTGGTCAGTATCTATATCTGCTTCTGGGTAGCTTCTACAGTCTTCTATTTGATATCTTCCTATATCTCCTGGCATCTTCCACGTATATCGTCTTCTAGCATGATGTTGAAATAACGTGTTAGTGATTAAATTGTTCTTGTCACAAAATTCTACCAGCCTATTTCCCCTGTCGTTTCTCGTGCCTAAACCAAATAAACCTACTACCGCTCCTTCCCTACCCTCACCTACCACGGCATTAAAATCCCCCGTAATTATTAAATTTTCTTGTCCTTTTACGTATCTTAATATGTCTTCGATATCTTTGTAGATGGCTTCTATCTCTTCGTCACTGTAGCTAGAGGTGGGCATGTATACTTGTATTATTACTGTGTTTACCGGTTTAGATTCTAATCTAACCATGAGTACTCTTTCGTTCTTTTGTAAGTAATTTTCTACACAGTATCCTATCTTTTTCCGCATAACTATCCCCACGCCCAAATTTCCTTCCTCTGCTCCTGTATGAATTACCCTGAAGTCTCCACTCCAAAAATCTCCTGCCTCTGGCCACCGAACTTCGCTGATCCCTACTATGTCTAGTGATAACCTATTCATTTCGATTTTTAGGTTCTCTAGCTTACCTACTTGCTTCATACTTCTAACATTCTACGCTCCGACTCGCAGAGTGTTCCCGACTCTTATTTTTAACTTTCCGATCGCATCCTCCGAAGTAGTCCCCTCCCGGAGATCCGACTGTGGGACTATTTTAACTCCGGAATCTTTTATCCCAGAGAATGCCATCATTTTATTATAATTTAGATACGCTGTGTACTTGGGAGATAATGTGGTGGTTTCCCGTTGCCTTCCACATCGCGGTAGTGTGTCTTAGACTGCCATACCGACCCCAATGGTCTCTGCCAATCTAAGTACCGAAAGAGCCGCTGCCCTCTTTCGGGGACCTGTCTTAGTCTGGTTCCTCACTAACGACCCTACTACTTTGGTCGGACCTGTAGTTTGGCTTTTTGGCTCATTAGAACACGCAAACCATTTCACCTGTTCTAGTAATTTAGAACTTCGGCAAGGTGCAGGTCCATTCGAAATGAATATATATATATATATATATATTTATGGAATCGAACTAGTAATTGAAAACCACTAAAGAACGGCTACAGCAGAACTTGAGGTTGCAGGTTCAAGTCCTGCTGTAGCCGTGCTTTTAGTGGTTTTCAATTACTAGTTCGATTTGAAATGGTAATTCAACTTTAAATACAAAGTTGGGTTTTTATTTCATCTTAACAACTATATATATATATATATATATATATATATATATATATATATATATATCAGAGGTATTTCTAAGTTAACCGTGCCTGTTTTTTAACCAAATCTGCAGTCACGTAGAAGACTCAGTTAGAACGTATTCTTATATCGGTAACCACCGTCAATTGTAGAAATAATAAAGTCACGGTGAGTGCTGACCTCTCAGTCATTTAATAAGGAATAGATAAAACTACATTCTATATACCTATATAAATATGGTATCAACTATCACTGGCATACACAACCAATGTAACCTACAATTGATTCAATCTCTACCTTCACATCAACACCATTCAAACTATCATTATTATACCTGTATGGCTCTAGACAACTAACGTGGCGTATCCTCCACCAACACGCCCTATCCTGTGTGTCGAATGGTTTGCTATGTAACAGCAGAATTCTTCACACCCTAACCTGTGTCAAATGGTTTGCTATGTAACAGCAGAATTTTTCACCTCCTAACCTGTGTGTCGAATGGTTTGCTATGTAACAGCAGAATTTTTCACACCGTACGCCTTTGACTACTATCTTATCTTTATATAATTAAATGTACAAGATACTTGGTAGCATCCCTAACTATATACTCTAATAAACATTATTTCACACTCAGCACATAATAGCTATAGCCCTCAGTGATCATACGATATTGTCAGAACAATCTGTGCAAAAGTATGCAATACAGTCTTTCAAAGTGCTATACTACATAGTTTCATTTACTCATGAATGAATAATTAATATAAAAGCATATACATCAATTCATACAAGTCAACACCCGTGAGAATATAATAAACTCACCTCTGAAATTGAAGAATTCTGGTCCAACTATTCAATACAAGTAGAACTGGTGGCAATAATGACAGTTTTTTATTTGACATTTTATTTTTATCATTTCAAAGGTACCTATTTTATTATTAAAATTAGAAACTAAAATGGCTTCTTACAGTAGTATTCTTAAAAATAGATATGTTTCATAATGTCTGAATTACTTGTGAAACTGCAACAAAATAGATTACAAATTACTCGAAATGTATTAGTTGCATGTCGTCAAATAAATTAAAGGACTAATCTTTATTCGAAACTGACATGGTGCTTGACATTATGATGGCTGAATGACCAACAACCAAACCTCAACTACTTCCGTCTTATATACTAAAGTTTTAGATACAACATTTTTTTTATTCTATTCTAGATCAGGTTCCCAATAATTAGTAACTGAAATCCGTGCCACATTCCTTGTATAGAAACAATTTCTATCTAACTGCATTTACAAAGCATAGGGGCACATTTATGAGTCTTTATTTGCCTATATTTGAATTAGTTTTATGATTAACATAGAAACTCTCAACTGCAATATATAGTGGTAGCATTATTTTTTTGTCAAATACAAGGAAAATTGAACGTTCTTCGATACAAGTGCTCCTCTAAAGTTAACTAATTGAAAATAGAAGGTGCACTTTTGCGAACTACTAAACTGATGGGGTTTAAGACGGGAATGGAGAACTTTTTATAACGCTAATTATGTTGTAAATGAGTTTTTAATGATTGATTTACGACCATAAGAATTGTAAGAATAAATTATAGATTCCTTTGTTTATAACTGATAGTAATATGTAATATGAATAATTTAGATTAAAAATAAGTACTTATATTTATTATTTGAACAGCGGGTAGTTTGCATCAAACCTTGAGGTCAAAGTTCAAAGCATTTTTTATCTGGGCTTTTAGCCAAACACACTCACAATCGTAATAATATGAGACGGCCAAATGAATCAGCTTTTAATTAAAGAGGATTTTGTATTTTAACAAGGATTAGGTGAGAACTTTTAAGTAACTTGTAGGAATTTTTTTCTGTATGAACTGAAGCTGCAAACTGTTTTATAAATTCTTTAGTATGAAAGAAAAATAGTTTTGAATGTATAGATGTTTCTTGAGATTTCTGTGTTTTATTTCATTTTGTAAATTCCACAGTATAATTTCCGTTGAGCTAGCCAGGCAAAGCAAAGAAAAGCAGAGGAAGGTTAGATAATGATTTCATATTTCTTAGTGCATTCCTCCTCAGAAATATAGTTCGCTGTATACAAATCGCAAACCCAAGATACAGGTTCATGTCCTGTCCAAAACCTTATAGTTTCCATCTTTCAATTACTAGCTCGATTTGAAAGGATCATTTGGGCTTTGGAGAAAAGTTTAGGTTATTATTTCATTTTATTCACTATAATACGATAGTATTTATTAACTTG
The DNA here is from genome assembly GCA_036346225.1 of Platerodrilus igneus. Taxonomy (NCBI): domain Eukaryota; kingdom Metazoa; phylum Arthropoda; class Insecta; order Coleoptera; family Lycidae; genus Platerodrilus; species Platerodrilus igneus. The sequence goes on from JARFIW010000735.1 coordinate 1,631,505, forward strand.
TAATTAACTACCTAAAATATTTATATATTTAATACTTGGTTAAAGCCGTAATTTTGAGCGTGGCTTCCTTTATATAACTGACGTAAGTGAAAAACTTAATAATGTCAGATATGATTGACAAAAATGCCAAACGTAATTGGAAGTTAGGTTTATGTATAGTTGTGTACACGATTTAAATTTGTAAATTCCCCAATTGTCGTCATAGGTCTCTCGGTGGCGTAATTGGTAAACGTATGGTTCCGGCAAAACCAAGATACAGGTTCAAGTCCTATCCAAACCTTATTTTTTCCATCTTTCAATTACTAGCTCGATTTAAAATGATCAGTTGGGCTTTGTATAAAAGTCTAAGTTATTATTTCATCTTATTCACTGTAATACGATAGTATTTATCAACTTAACTTGTGTAATTAACTACCTAAAATATTTATATATTTGATACTTGGCTTATTGCCGTAATTTTGAGCGTAGCTTCCTGTCTATAACTGAAGTAAGTCAAAAATTTGACAATGTCAGATATAAATGACAAAAATTCCAAACGTAATTGAAAGTTATGTTTATGTATAGTTGTGTACACGATTTAAATTTGTAAATTTTCCAATTGTCGTCATCGGTCTCGGTGGCGTAATTGGTAAACTGATGGTTCCGGCAAAACCAAGATACAAGTTCAAGTCGTGCCCAAGACCTTATATTTTCCATCTTTCAATTACCAGCTCGATTTGAATTGATCATTTGGGTATTGCATAAAAGTAGAAGTTATTATTTTATCTTTTTCTCTCTCTCTCTCTCTCTCTCTATATATATATATATATATATATATATATATATATAATGCTATGATAAGTGTGTAGTTTAGTGTAGATTAAATCATAGGGGTCGTAGAATAAATGTAAATATTATTAACGTTAAGAAAACCAAACAATTCCATCATTAAATAAGAATAAATCGACTATTTTATATAAAGTCAGTAGCGAGTACACTGTATATAAATCAAAGCCAATTTAATTCATAAGAGGGAAGTTCATTATTTAATAATTAGATACTATTTAGCAAAAATAATAATATGTACGTCTCATAATACGTTCTAAGTCCAGAACTGGAAAAAAACGAGTAAAAGTAAGGTTTTGAACGCATCGAGTTTCATCAAGATAAACACCTAGTCGGAAAAGATAAACAACTTGACATACTATCTATTTAATAAAATCAACGCATTAATAAATAAAAGCGTTCAAATACATCGTTATTAGAAATATGAATACGTGACAAAAGACATTGCATTTCGATAAAATCCAACAAATTTGAAGTAACAAACAAAATGTTTAACAGGCGATCCGTAATGCGATAAAGTCTGAACCATGGTCGACACAAACCTAAAGACGTGACCAAAATGCTATAAAAGTTGGACTTTCTACGAAATATACTGCACGAAGTTGAACGTCCTACTTGTGAGATCAAGCGTCTGAACAAGAATCAAAACAAGGAATTTTTAGAAATACCGATTTCTGCAGAGATAGGCGCAAAGTACAACGCGAGTTATGTATTCTTCCAATTGATGTATAAATTATAAAATAGAATAATTAGGAAATTATTAGAAAGTGTAAAGAAAATGTTAAGTGAAGTGCAACAAAGTAAATACAAGGAAAATTTATAAAATTTATTAACGTTCATGAGAACGGAAGCGCAACTTTGTATCGCAGACTATAGTGACACTACAGATGTCAGATCACGGGCGGTCAGATACCGTGATTACTTATAAATTAAGATTACAACATTGTAATTATGAATAGTATTAAGAATAAGCAGACATGAGATCTGCAAGTTCACAAAGCCATGAGAGGGGTAGGAACATTATAAAAAGCCCGCGAGCTCAGGGACCCGGCAGTCAGTCAAGTATCCCGTTTAGGCATTGCAGTTTGTTTACACTACTCAAAACAGTATATTTAATAGTTAATCTGGTTTTAGAATATTATTAATTAATTTGTCAAAATTTCACAATTAATTTCTGTATAAATAAAATAAGTTTGTTAAGAAGTTTTGGAACTGGTTTTTAGAAAGGCAGCTCCCAAGGCCCAAACCTTAGCTCGCGTTGATCAACAAACACATGATAAACACTAATAAGAAAATTAATAGGTGAAGTCTATAAATACTATGGGGACCCTTTAAACATTTAGTATCACTTCAACAAGGCATTAACCACGTCAATTGAAAGTTAAATATTACGTAAGAGTGAACCTAGTGAAAGTTAATAATTTATTAAAAATAGTGAAAATTAAAAAGTGCCAATTTATACAACAAGAAGTAGCCGTTTTGATCTTAAAACGTAAGGTAAACTATTAATTAAATTTTATTTTAATATTGACGAATTTAGAGCTCTGGTTGTACTTCTAAATAGATCTCCAGATCTTAATGTACTTCTGAAGGTACTTCTAAACGAACCTCCAGATATAAATATCCGTCTAAATAAACAGCTACAAACAAACTTCAAGGAAATTTTTAAACGTATAAGGAAACATAAAGCCCTAAATTTTTAAATATTAAAATAACTTTCAATTAATAGCTTATCTTGCGTTTACGCTTGGAACGGCTATTTTTCGTTGCACATATTAGCACTTTCAATTTTACCCTTTTAATAGATTATTGACTTTTCACTAATTGTTACAGGTACGTAATTTTCCACTGTAAATTGACGTGGTTGGTGCCTTGTTAAAGATCTACTGTTTATTTTCGAGCTTCCTATGGTATTTATAAGCCCCACCTTTCAACGTTTTAATTGGCGTGTTCGTTGATGAAGGCGTGTACTTTGCGCCTATCTCTATAGAATCCGTTATTTCGCAAAATTCCCTGGCTTTAATTGTTGTTACTTCATTCAGTCTCTCTCGTAGACGTTCAATATTTCGTCGTATATTCTCCGAATTTTCAAATATCCATTGCAATTTTGTCACGTCTTTCATGTTTGTCGATTATAGTTCAAACTTTTATTATTTATGCGTTGACATTTTTAATAAAAATTTTAAATAATTAGAATGCCGGGTTGTATATCTTTCACGATTACGTGTTTATTTTGATGAAACTTGATGTATTCAAAACATTATCTTTGTTTGTTTCTTTAACTTAAGCGTATTATAAGGCATACACATTATTACTTTAGCTAAATATTATCTAATTATTGCAAAATTAACTCCTTTCTTATGCATTAAATTAAATATAATTTATATACAGTGAGCTCGCAATTGATCTTTTGTAAAATATTCGATTTACTCCTATCTAATGATGGAATTATTTGTTTTTCTTAACGTTAATTATGTATACATTTATCTTACGACCCCTGTGATTTAATCTGCCCTTAAACTACCCTCTTATCATAGCAATATATATATATATATATATATATATATATATATATATTGCTGTGTTAATAGGGTCATTTAGGGTAGTTAAGACCAAGAGTATAACGCACGCTACATAAAATACATACGTCAGAAAACCACACAGTTTCCTGAAAAAAACAATAAATACGATGATTAGACTGGAAAGTAAATGACAATGCCCTGTATATAAATAATAATCGTAATTAATTCAGTTAATGAAAAATATTTTGAAGATTTATTTGAATAAAACAAATTTGCAAGCCGTTAATAACATAAATGCAAGCTGAATTGCGAAACGCGTAGATAACGCAACATTATTACATCAAAAATCCTAATTAATACAAGCAGGTTTAATAGTGAATAGGATAGAAAAAGCAAATAATTTAATCCATACATTGTATTCGTCTACGTGACTAGAAAATTAAAATTGGCACCTGATTTATTGGAAACAAACAAAGCATGTTTATTAAAAATCAAAGTTCACCAAATTTATTTGAACGAATAATGGTTTACTTATCTAGAAGTATGAAAATCCAAGCGGATTAATGCTATTAACTTGAAATCGTACGTGACAAGAGGAACGCGTTGATGTTAATATACAACCATAATACTATAGAATATCCGAAAATCTGGTATATACAAACAGCGAACTTTGCGCTTGTCAATAGATAGACGACGCATATAAATATGACCACATTTGTAAGCAAATCAGTTCCTCATGAAGTAAAGTATAGTTCACGTCTCTGAAAACTAAAATATCCAAGTTAAGTGAGTAATTATGAAGTACAGAAATAATACCCCTAAATATGGAAAATTAATGGTTTGTCGTTTTATCCTTAAATAGAAAAACGACTCTAAAGAATTACTGGAAACAGCTCTAAACAATTACGGAAGACAAATTTAAATAATTACTGGAGTCCAGTTTCTATAAATAAGGGAACAAGTTTGAATAAATTCTGAAGCGAGTATTAATGGAACAAAAGAGGAAATGCAACATGCATTTACTCCAATGATTAATGGCGAAAGAATTTAATAGAGCACGCTAGTGTATTTAAGGCGATGCTTTGAGAGATGCACACCTCGATTGGACTAGAAACTAATTTAAGCTGAAAAACAACAGGTTATCCAATCTGAATGTGTATTATTATTTGATTATTCTATTTGTGGATATTTCATTGCACTTTGCTAAACTGAATAACTTAAGATTTAATATTTAATTAAATATTACAAATTTAAATACTTTTAAATATTGCTTTCGTGATTATTTATGTGAGGGGTTGGCAAAATTTAATTTTTGAGAATACGTTGTAAATTACGTAAATAAATGAGGTTAAATGAACGTTCATAGACTTTAGTTAATAATTAATAATACTAGTGACTTTGCTGACTTTTTGATCATCTTTGGTTATACTAATTATTAAATTTATTGAATCAGTTATTAGAAAAAGATTCCAATTAAAGAATTTTAACCTTTTCATACATTGTAAATATTTTTGAGAACATTATAATAATTTGTACTTAATGGTGTTTTGGTTTAAAGATTAGAACAGGAAGTAGAGATAGATAATAGGTTTAAAGGCTTTCTTTGTCGTATTGTCGCAAGCTTCGTGCGTAGTTCAAAAACTGAGTTAGCCGGCGCAATCAAAATTATATATTAAAAATCAAAAATTGAGACATAAAAAATTTAATACCTTTTAATTCATAAAAAAGCGCATAGAGGTATTGTTAAAGTATCACAACAAAATATATATATATATATATATATATTGTGTGTGTATATATATATATATATATATATATATATATATATTGCTGTGAAACCTACAAAAGCCTCACCAGAGTAAAAAAAAAAATATTCGAGCCTCTCGAATTGGGCACCAAGATTTGCTGTGATTCTCGCCCTGTTGAATCTCTTCAGATGGTCGCCTTTTTGCTCTTTTCGCCTCGGCTGCTCACCTAGTTAAACCTTTCATCCTCATTCATAAAAAAAAAAAAACACATTCCTACCACAAACATCAACGTTAACTCTATTTTCATCAATATTCACAATACATTAAAATTTCAAAATTAAATTGTAGCATAAATTTCAGTATCATAAAATTTCAAGTTTAAATTTGTCATCATTTTAATTTGCATCCAGAATTAAAGTCCTTGTAGGATGCATACTAATTAAATAAACAAGATCTGCAGACCTGAGTCTGGATAAAAGGGAGCATCTCCCACCCCTTTACGTTAATTAAACAGGTTAGTCTAATTGAGCTCAAAGACAGACCCAAATTTTCATCATAATCAAAACATACACTGCTAAATACTCCTTTCTACTTAAACAAGAAAATTTTACCTTAAAATTAAAATTTTTTGTTTATACAAATTCACCACTGTCCATTTTTTTTTATCAAACAAATTATAAAAATATCCAACACACACCAAAACATCAAAGCTTGAACAAAATTGTATAATTTACCTGAAGGTTACTGCACTCGTGACTTCAATGTACATCGGACTTGCTTATCCCACCATTCCAGCTGGTTTATGTTTACGGCTTTTAGATTCTGAACGCTTTTAAACTTTTTCTACCCCACCATTCATCTAAATCTTGTTTTGTGGATCCAATCACGTTTACGAATAACATTTGATTATTAACACTCCCGAAAAATAGCACTGAAATTGATATTTCTTTCCCGCTATACCCAAAACTGCATACTTTTGTTTATTCATTTATCGTTACAAATTTGGATAATTGGTACAGTAGTACTCGTAAATATAACTAGACTTTATTACCTTGTATCTTCTTTTCTAAGTGCACTAATGCATAATAACTTGTATAGTAGCACGTATTCTGCTTGAAGTATGGTATCACATCAAAAAAATTAAAGAGCAAACTGTTTTAAAGTATTCAATAATCAAAAAATATAAGAGAGAACCGTTTAAAGTATTGAATCAAAATCAAAAATCTAAGAGAGCCAAACTGTTTAAAGTCCGGTTTTGTCCCGCGACGGCCAGTTTTCAGAATTTCGCATTCTCTGTTCCCTTCTCGACAGTCCGGCGCGCGATTCTACTAAATTTTTGCACTCGTTCCAGTTAAATCTAAGAAATTTTCACACAACTCGCAAACACGTCCGAGAACAACTAATTAATTTTGTATAGAAATTGTTGTGTTTTCACCTCTCATATATGCAACTTATTTCGCCCAATCGCAAACCCAGTGACGTTGCTCAAATCACACCTTTTATTATCCGTGTCTCTGCCTTGCGCATTGTATCCGTCTATTTCTAACCTGGCCTTAGTGGTGCAAATCGATATTCTTTACTATCGGTTATTTCAGTCCACGTGGATTTATATGTTAATGTAAGCTACGGTTTATCCGACCGTTTGCAATATACGCAGAATCTGCATGTTTATCAGCTCGAATTTATTAGAATTTGACATTTAAAAATATGCAGGTGTTCACTCGTAATACTTTAAATAACACTTCTACGATTTGAATATTATTGGGTTTTTAAAAGCTTTTATGCATATTATATATTACTAATGGTTCAATTAACTCCAATTAAAATAATAATGAATGGCATTGACTTCTACCCTTTAATTTTTAGTGAATCCTAATTAAATATTAATTATTAATTGTACATTTTGTTTAATATTCGTTAATTAAAACTTGAATTAATTAATATAAATTTTGCACGTAATTTTTATTTGTTTCTTTACTTGGAATAATTAAATTACATACAAGTTGAGCATTTTAATTCTGCTTCTTTTTATAGAAAGCGTCTAGTGAATAATTTAAATCCCTTATTTTTAATGAAACGAATAAGTTTGTATGCTCCACGTTTTAATAACGCGTATTATCTAATAAAATTCTATACAAACCCTACCTTCTAATTGAATGATTTAAATCTTCACAGTAGGCCTTTAATTACGCGTACTTTTTCCCAAAGCTTCCTTATACACGGTGATTAAAATTATTTGATGTAATTAATTAATTTTCTACCCTGGTCTAAATTTGAGTAATATATATATATATATATATATATATATATATATATATGTATAAATGTAAAACTTTTTTTATTGTAACGACCTTTTTTACATGTGATATTTTGAAAGTAGCAGGCTTTAGGTCAGCTTGTAATAAAGAAAACTCTTTTTTATGGCTTAAATTTTCGCATGTATCTTTTTGTGCTTGATCACAGGCAATAACTAAAACATTCAAACTTCTAACAAATTACTAAAGTAAATAAAATAATTACTTACAGTGAGGTTATTTACATTAGCTTATTCTGAAGAACTCTTGAAACAATTTTTTTTAATAATTAAAAAGAAATAATGGGTATATATAAGAAAAGAAAATGATGAATTAAAATATTGGTTTGACAAAAGTAAAAGTTATTAATTTTGATTAAATGTTTTCTATACATATCTTAATTTTTTTTGTTTAATTGGCATGTGTGTATGTATGTTATGTATATCTTAATTTTTTAACATGATACATATTGCAGCGTTTTTATGTGTATGTTTATATTACAAGGTGGGTGAATATTGAATTTATCATACTGTTTGGCGTTGTGTGTATCGTGAGTATATATTATATTTTTGTTTGTGTGTGTGTGTGTGTGTGCGTGCGTGACACAGACAGATATAGAGAGAGACAGTGAGTTTGTGAGCGCGTGTGTGTGTGTATGTGTGTGTGTGGTGTGTGTGAGTATATGAGTGTGTGAGTGTGTTTCTAATTGTTAGATATACTAAAGAATACAAATGTAAAATTAATTCTTGGACTTTCCTTCATTATATTTTTCATTAAAGTTTAAAAGGTATGAATATATACTGCTCAGATTGCCAATGTCACTTATTTCATTTAACGAATTTGAATTTCTATAAATATAGCACATTTCTAAAAATGTTCTTTTAAATTTAATAATTTCTATTTGTAAAATTTGTGAATTATTGAAATTTATCTTATGTTCATCATTGAGTGTATGTATCGCACGGGCACATGCTTTAGGTTTAACTTTTATATCACTTTTATGTTGTATGATCTTTTGTTTTAAATTTTGAGATGTTTAGTCAATATATGAACCATCACAATCTAAACAATTTAATTTGTATATTACATTTCTCTGTTGCAAGTGATTAGTTTTATCGTTAAGTTTAATAAACAATTTATTTATTGAAATTAGGTTTTTTTAGCAATGTTGATATTAAGGTTTGGAAATATGTTAATAATGTTGTGTCAGTCCTTGTATGTATGGAAGAGATTTATAGTTTTGGTTACAGATATTGTTATTTCTATTATTAAGTTCTTTATTCTTAGTAATTTGTCTATTTCCTTGGTTGTATAATAAATTGTTTATTAAAGAATTAGAGTAGTTGCTATTTTTTAAAAGCTTACTCAGTATTTTTAAATTTTTTTGGTATAAAGTAGCATGTGATACACGTTTAATTCTATTTTTTAGTCCTAAAATAAAATTATTTTTATATCAAAGGAGTGATATGAGTTATAATTTATATAGCGTCCAGAGCTAGTGGGTTTGATTTACCAATCAGTAACAATTTGATTATTGTTTTGTGTGATAACAGGAGTATCTGAAAATAGTGCAGAGTTGTTAGTTTTAGTTTCTATTGTGAATTTTATGTTTTTGTTATATTTGTTAAATGTTTCTAAGGTATAGTTTATTTTATCATTTGGAATAGCGGTTAGTATGTCGTCCACAAATTTATTAAAAAATGGTAATTTAAATGTAAGGTTAGGTATGATTTTATCTAAAAGTGAGTTCATTATAATTTCTGCTATGATCGAACTCAAGTTAGATCCCATTGGACATCCTGTAATTTGTTTATAGAACGATTTATTATAGCCAAAGTAATTGTTGGTAAAAATAAAATCTATGATTTCTACAAATACGTTTTCAGGTATACTACAATTTCGTTTAATTCTATTTGAAATATTTTCTATGTCGTTAAGCGCTAAATCTTTTGGTGTGTTGGTAAATAGAAACACAACATGTAAGCTGATTATTATGTAACCATCAGGTAACTGAACATTATTTATAAATTCAACAAACTCGAAAGAATCTTTCACATTTTTGGTTATTGATTTTTGTAAAATTTCTGAAATAAATTTCGATAGCTTTTCTGTTGGATTATTGTTTGATGCAACTATTGGTCGCATTGGATAACCTGGTTTGTGAATTTTTCGAAGAACATAAAATCTAGAAGAAACGCTACCGTAATTGTTTAAGTTTGAAAATTGTTCTTGGCTGATATATTTTTTCTTTTTTAAATTTTTAATTACAATTAAACACAATTAAAATGTAACACAGTCATTTGGATAAAATAAATAAATAAATAAACATTTAACAACATGCATTTAAACCTAATCATGCGGCGCAACAAGCATAACTATACGAATCCTATTTAATAATCAATCATATTGTCACCTGGTGACCATACCAAGTCGTAATTTAAAACCTGTATTTTAATAGTTTGATGGAAAAATGGCACATACTAATAAATGAAGCACACAAAACAGAATATGAAATTAAACATTTCTACACTGTTTGCGAAAATGACTGTTATTAAACTTTTAGAGCGCAGAGTAGACCGTATTCAAGTTGTTCATATCCACTTTATTTTTCAGTGGATTTGGTTATTGCTGAATATAGAAAGATTCCAAAAAAAGTCTCATAATAATTAGATTCTATATCTAATACAGTCGTATTCTCAAAGTTCACTGTATGTTTAGTATTGTACAAATGCGACGCATGAGCACAATTATATTTCCCAGTCCTGGCATCACTTTTGTGTTGTATGATGCGGCTCTTTAGCCACTGTTTTGTCTGAGTGCGTTTATTTATTTATGCGTTAATGTTTTAAATAGGATCCTTTTATAGCTAGTATGCCAGATTATTTCCTTTCCCTAATAGCGTATATATTTCAATAAAACTCGTTGCGTTTAAAACGTTATTCCTGCGTATTTATTTTCAATTTTATGCTTGTATATTTAATTTAAAATGCATTATATGACGTACAAGTTATTTATCTTACTAAATATGATTTGATTTTTGAAGAATGAGCTTTTTTCCTAAACTAAAAGTAGTTGTGATTTATATACGGTGTGCTCGGCATTAGCTTTTTGCATAATTGTCGAGTTACTTCCATTTTATGATGAAATTCTTTAGTTTTTAAACTTTAGTGATATTCACATGTAAGCGTACGACCCTTATGACTCAATATACCCCCAAATTACCCTATTATCATAGCATTTTTCCCACAAATTAAAATATAAGGTTTTTAATCAATGCCACTTTTGCTACCTTAAGTTTTTCTATAAAGCCTAATTAATCTTATAACTAAGTCCCTATTCTAAATCCTATCTATGTCTATCTTACCTTATAACTATATCCCTATTATAATCCCTTATATATACCTATCTAATCTTATACCTACATCCCGATTTTACTCCCCTATTTACATCTATCTATTTTACAATTTGTACAATTATTTCTATCTTTCTGCATTGTCAAAATCTTCTTGTCTGAAAATATCGTATCATCCCTCACTAAATTAATCATCGCTCAAAATTATCGTCTGACTTTAAATTATCTTATTTTTCCTTCTTATATACCCTATTTGGTATACCAAAAGTTTTGTTTTTTCTGCAAGAATTCACACTTTTTCAGATTTAATTTCAGCCCTGCTAAATTCAACTCCAACAAAATTCTTTCAAGGTGTGTAAAATGTTGCTCAGTGCTGTCGCTGAATATTAAAACATCATCGATATAATGGATGTAAAATTACTCATAAGGTTCCATAATACTTTGCATAGTCTCAACTAATGCAGCGGTACTCGAAGACAAACAAAAAGGACCACTTTAAATTGGTAAATATGCCCTTCTACAGAAAACCCCGTGTACTTCTTTGATTCTCGTTCTAGTGGAATTAGCAAAAATGAATTTTTCAAATTTATTTTCGTAAGTATTTTCTAATTACCTATCATTGCCAGAATGCTATCCATGGTTGGTGGACAAATGCATTGCGGTTTCGTTCGCTTATTTATTTTTCTCGCATCGAGACATAACTTGATGCTATCATCACTTTTCTTAACGACAACTAGTGGATTTACAAAATGCGTGCTTGATTTCTCAATGATGCCCTCTCGTAACATTTGTTCTACCTTTTCTCTTACTCTATCCCTGTATGCTGCTGGAATAGGATTTAATTTCGTGTTAAACGGTTCCGTGTTCACTACCTCTAACTTGTGTTCATAGCCTGTAGCAATTCTGGATTCTGACACTATTTATTTTGAATGTTTTTCTTACAATGCCTTTACCCTACCTTTTATCTCCCTGGTCATTTAATTTCTTCATCTGCATCCCCTTTTTTATCTACTTCCTCCTCAAATTAATTTATATTTAAACAGTCATTTTTGACTTCGACGTTTTCTTCTTCATTCCATTTAATACATTCCTCTTGTATTTTATTTCTTTGCCTTCGGCATTAATTCTTAGCCCCAACTTATCTATAATGTCCATCCCAAATACAGCATCTACCTTCAATCCAGGTAGCACCATAAATTCGTTCTCAAATTTTATCTTTCCCACTTTACACTTCAGAGTTACCATATTATTTCTGCTTGCAGACTTCTTGCTGTTTGGTGCTACCAAATTACACTTCCTAACAGGTATTATCTTCACCATTAATCTTCCACGTTTAACAAAATCTTCCGAAACGAGCGACGCTTCCGCTCCCGTATCAATGAGTATTTTAATTCTATTGTTCTCCACATTTAATTTAATTATAGGTAATAAGTTTTTTGAAATCGTTTTTCACTTCATGTCTAATGAATTCGCGCTGATGTTTGTATCTATTTATCCTATAGGGCTTGCTTGGTTTGTCTTTATTCAAAAATTTTGATTTGCTGTAGATGGTCCTGCCTGACTCGTAGTTTCAGCGAAAGTGCAGTTCGTTCGCCTCGGGTCTGATGTCTGTTCCACGTATTCTTGGTAATGCGTATTTTGGTTTATGTTTCTGTCATGGTTGGTCCGCTCCGTGTCTCGCCTTAGCGTGCTTCCTGTACTCCAATTACGTCTAAAACCATTATTATGATTATTGTAATTTTTCCTATTGAAATTTCCTCTATAGTTGTTATTATTTCGCCGATAATTAGATCTATCTGTTTCCACTCTTCTTTGTGTTCTTACCAAATTCACGGGTTGACTTTACATTTTATTTTCCATCCTACGATTCTGTCCCAATTAATCACAGCGTTGAAAATATTACAGGATTATCTCGATTTACAATATTTTGAAGTGCGATATATCGTCTCACTTCCCTTTCAAAAAATTCCCTGCCAAATATTTTATTATTTGCTTTTCCTCTAAGGGAAGATCTAGTTGCTTTACGATGCTAAACTTTTGTATAGCATACAATTCTCGGGTCATTCCTAAATTGTGATTATATTTGCTCATAATCAAATCATCTCTTGCTTTATACTGCTGGTTGTTCCTCCAAAAATGTTTTAAAAATTTATGTTCAAATTCTTAGAAAGTTTCTATTTCGCTCTCTATTAAATCAAACCATATTTCTGCACCCTTTTTTAACATATATCTGACTAAATTTAATTTGTATCGCTCGTCTGTTGATCCCTGAATTAGTGTTTTAATATTATTCAAAAATAGTTCTGGGTTAAGCTTGTTGTCCCCGTAAAATTTAGGGTATTGGTCTAGTGATATGTTTAGTTGATTTAGCCTTATGGGTTCCCTAATATATTGCACCATATTCCTACCAAAATTTTCCAAGTCCGGTTTTAAATTTCCCAATTCTCTATTTACATCTCTAAATCCTATCTCACAATCGCCAACAACCTCTTGTACTTTTACACATGAATCCGTAATTCTCTCATTTGTTTCCCTTTCACATGTCTCTAGGTTTAGTTTAACTCTCATAACCTCGTCCCTCACGTTATCAATGTCTTTCATAATTCTTACGACTTTACTTTGCAACTGTAACTTCATTTTCTTGATTGTTTGATTTGTTTACCTTAGACCATCACTTAAAATTTTTATAAGGGAGCCTAACCTTTGCCCATTTTCATTAATTTGCATTGTCATGTTTTTCATGGCCTCTTCATTTTTATTCATTTTATTGTTCAACGCTAGTATAATTGACATGTTTTTTGATTCTTGTGTGATTTGTTGTTCCTCGCTGTGACTCATTTCTAATACTCTCCCCGAAATTTCGATCTGTGTATCTTGAAGGATTACACTTTCCTGAAACCCTATCTCTACCCTTTCATTTTTCAACGCCTCTCTAGCTTCCCGATTCTTTTATCCATTTCTATCTAAATCTTAAATTCTAATTTAACTTTTTTAATTTCTTTTCTACCTACCTGTAATTTCTAATCTTAGTTAATATACAATTTTCAAATTTTTCTAGTCCCCTAGCTTCTCACCTTACGTTGTCGATGCCAAATTTACTTGATTTTATGTTCTAGTCACACGCTTGTCGGTGATAAATACCTTTTCTGTATTCTCGCCTTACATTGATACGTCATTTTTCTTTTTGATACTTCGTGCCCCTACAACTGAGTGTTAATTTCTTTGCGTTATAGCCCCTACGTTGGCGGTGACAAATTTCTTTTTTTTTTACTTAACTTTATGCTCTAACCCCCGTTGATGTGCCAATCTTTTTACTTTGCTATAATACCCCCGCACGCCGATGTGATTACCGTTCAGTTTACTGTTAAACGCCACCGCTCTGTGTCTCTAAACAACCTCAACTTTAAATTTTAAAAGTGCCTCTTTTTATATGCCTCAACTAGCTCAGTTTAATCTACACAGAGTGCACGACGATACGATAACAAAGAAAGTTTAACCCTTTTTACTCTAGTTCATTTCTATTTGAATGATATAAACAAAACAACCAAAATTTGTATAATGCCCAAGAATATATACACTTTACAGTTTAATAACTTTGATAATTTGATTTCCTATTTATAGATTAACCCCTGAATCAAAATAATAATATCAATCTCATTATGACCAATTATAACTCCCTTAAAGCCAGTAAAAATAACACTGTTTCCTATATAAATGTTCTTTAAAATGTCATCAAATATAAGAGAGCAACTGTTTTTCAGATGTTCAGTTAGTGTCCTTTATATATTTGACATCGATACATAGTACACTCGTGTATTTTCCAAGCATAATTTGTTATCTTTGAACAAAGTTAGACAATCCTTTAATGTATTATATACACTATCTATTAAAATGACTGCTTGTAAGTGTCTCTACTGGTTACTTGGCATATAAACTTGTTATACATACTGATGCGACTACTGAAATTTATTCAGGTAAAGCAGTATTGCTAACTGTTAGCATTATCAAGTACCAAATTATTGTACGCTGTATATTCTTCATGACTGGCAAGGTTAAAATTATTCGTTAGGCATTCGACTATTTCCGCCTAATTAAATATCCCGCTGAAATCTTGGATTATATTTGGATCTAGTGGATAGCAGTTAGTAATTTTCTTTTTCGAGCTAGTTCAATATATCCGGAAGTTCCTCTAACAAAATCGCTAACTCAGTATCTGCTAATTTCACTTTGAACGGAATGCATATTAAACTACTGTACTTTTTGTTTATACCTTTTGGTCTTTATTTACCCATAGTACTTTTTACCGCATCTGTCATTTTGTTTTCGGTTCGTAGTAAGAATGGGAATTCGGCTTTTGCAAATTTTGAGAACTCCCCACGCCTGTTCCATTAAAAGTGTTGCATTTCTCTTTCTTAAAAAATTTTTTTTAAACTTATGAGTCCACGCTGTTACGTTCCGCCTGAGTAATCAAATAATTTTGCTTATAAAATTTAAAGTTGCATATTTCGTACGGTATTTAAGGTCATTTGCGTATATTAGCGAATCCGGCAGCCTTTGTCAATTGAAATAGTAGTTATTCATTCGAAATTGTGTCTAACATTTAGTCATGAAGTCCAAAGTACTTTGAACATATTTCTAGATAGCTGTAAAATTTGCAATTATTATTAACAAAGCTAAATATTTTAAATCTATTCTATTTTGATAACGTACTAGACCTCAGGTTTTATTATCTCAAACTATGAAAACTTATTTTGGTTAACAAAGGTTAAATATATGAATTTCTTTAATATGTTTTGTTAGTATATGCAATTAAAATTTAAACAGCGAATTACCCTTTCAATATAATAAGTAAAGCTGATATCTATTTATCAAAACAATTTGCTTCAGAAAAGGTTATAATATATCCAAAAACGTGATTTTCGATCGTTAAAACATTTGTTTTCGGAAACATTACATTTATTTAGCGACGCATTTTATCAATTGAGTTTTCCGTGATCAGTTGTTGTGGCTTTAAGTTGCTATTGTTAAATGCATTCGATGTAAAACTTTTATTTTAGATCGATCTAATGACTATAACGGTACAAATTAAGAGATTTTTCTGTGAAAATTTACTGATATATTTGTAACATGGAATTCTGAAATGAGTTTGTACTAGCTGCTACTTTGAGAGATGGTTTTTTTCCAATAACAAAATTAATTGCGACGAATGGTGTTAAATTATTCTCAACTACTGCAATCCATCCCTATGTAGTATGTATAGACATGTATCTTAGATCAAGCAATAATGTGCTACTAGCTACTGGTCAAATACAGTGAGTTACTACGCTCACTACTGCTTCTTCTGAATTTGATCCACTTGATTTTCTAGAAAAGATTATGGTATACTGTGTCATGTGATCCACCTATGTTGGTTGAAACGAATTTGCAAGGATTACTGTTTCTTATCTGCATGGCTACATCACGAAGAATTGTGTCTGTAGTTGTTTTCAATTACGCTTTTCTAGTTAATCATCGCAGAAATGGAGGTATCACGGTATTGAAATTAAATGTACTTCAGACAAACTGGCGGAATATGCCAATGAAGACAGCTTTTCTTGTTCGGGTATTAATTTTTAGGATGTAATTTTCAACAATATAAAAAATTAGCATATATATGTAAATTGTGACGTTTGCTAGTATTGTTTTTAGCCACGATGAAAAATTCATTTTGACTTGTAGCGTAGTTACTGATTGTAAGTTACTGTTACTAATTTTTTTTAATTACTTGACAGGCATTATTTGCGGACATTGTGTAAGTATAAGGTTAGTAAGACGTTTTTCTGTTTTTAAAAAAACTAGCACTACGATAGCAGTTTTGGTTAAGGTAATTAAAGACCGGGTATTTTTGCAAAAGTTTTTTGCACTATGTAAATCCTTCGGAATATTCATGATAAATGTTGTGTTCTATACAAGTTGGATTTCCATTTTTTTACATGTTGACTCCTTAACGGTTTGTATATAAATTTCCTTTTGCGGTTTCCTTTGTCTTTCCGTGTGACACACCTCACTCTATTACGTTTTTAGCTAACACAGCATTAATTCTTTTAATTCCCCTAATTTTTCTTTAGGCACTCGGTGCGGGCTTACTGTTACTTGGCTTGTTACAGCTTGTAAACGAAGAGATAACGGCTACCAAGAATTGCCAATAGAAGGGGACAATTTTATTGCTTTGAGCACCTGCACAGCTGCAAGATGACAGGGTACCACTTGATAGATTTACTTGATACCAATCCAATAAAAGTGTTCGTTTACTAGGTAGGTAGTTAACACGGCCTAATCTTGGAAATACTCCCTGTATGTTTGTTGTGGTTTGTTTAGTACTATTCTTAGTCTTCTTTGGGAATTAAACCACTCATAGTTTTTAAAATCATCTTTATTTACGTTTCGATCCATGACCAAGGATCGTTGTCAAAATATTAAAAACTTCAAGTTTGACATTTATGACATAAATTGAAGGTGACTTTGATTTATTCATGTTCGAAATATTTGGTTTGAGTACACTAAGCAAAAATTCTTAAAGTTTAAAAGAATGATTGCCTTCAATTTGTGTTGCGGCCTGGGACCGACTTTTCTTAGGTAGCCAATACGCCTAACGTGAAATCAGCTGATTAATTTTTATTGCCAAATTTTATATAAGTTCAATAACTTGGAAATTGTAAAACATTTTTTAACATGTTTCTATTTATACAATATAAAAAACTACTGCTTAAACATTACGGTAATGCAATCGCACACTTCTTTAATGACCGTCCTCTTAATTGTATAAATAGAAACATGTTAAAAATGTTTTCCAATTTCCAAGTTATTTAATTTATATAAAATTTGCCAATAAAAATTAATCAGCTGATTTCAAGTTAAGCGTATTAGCTACCTAAAAAAGTCGGTCCCAGGTCGCAACACAAATTGAAGACAATCATTCTTTTAAACTTTAAAAATTTTTGCTTAGTGTACTCAAACCAAATATTTCGAACATCAATAAATCAAAGTCACCTTCAATTTATGTCATAAACGTCAAACTTGAAGTTTTTATTATTTTGACAACGAATCTAGGTCATGGATTGAAACGTAAATAAAGATGATTTTATAAACTATGAGTGGTTTAATTCCCAAAGAAAACCAAGAAGAACGGCCTAATCTTTTAAAGAAAGCCATAAATGTATGTGCAGATGTGGTGGACAAGTATTTACTAAAGGTGTTAGAACATATTTGTAAAGCGAAGTTGATAAGCAGATGTTTGAATTTATAATACATCTTTATAATTCTACTAACAAGGCAATATAGTATGGAGTATATACTTACTGAAATACTATAATATGGCACTAACTTTAATTGGAAAGAAATCGAGCTTGTTGATTGAGAATTTGTATGAATTGAAATAATATAGAAAAGGTGAAGCAGTTTAGATATTTTTAGGGTTCTTAAAATAACGGTAGTTTGAATTAATATTCATGCAGAAAAGATCGCTTGCAGGGTTTTAACATAACAACTTTTATGTGAGGTTGCATGCATTTTGCGCAATAATAAAGTGCTGCACATTTAATTTATAACTTGCGTGTCAATATTGTTAACCTGTCCTTCATCCGTACGCTTGTCATTAAAATTTTGCAAAATTAATATTTATGAATTAGTGTTTCTTTAATGTCAAAACTTTACGTTATTGATTAAGTTTTTTAGGTCACTAAACAAAGATTTATAAACTATCTGCGCAGTCCGTGACAAATAAATAATTTTTCTTAGAAGATATAAAGTTCACTAAATAAATGAAATATTTGGAGTTAGAGCTTAACTCTTATCTAAAATGAATGACGTAAATACTAATGGATGGTGAAATCTACAGCACAAATAATTTTTCTTTGCGTTATAAAAAATTTTAAGTACATGCAAGACATTAAATTCAATATTTGAAATTTATATCTTTTGCCGTTGAATAATTTGTTTAGTCAGGAATTTAGAGACACCTTGCTCTCAGCTCTAAGATTGGAAGTTTTTCTAATGTTGGATGCAAAGGTAACAACATAATTCGGTTTTAAAACTATATTTGTATTATTCCCTTATTTTCTAAGAATTGATGTATGAGATTAATCAGTTAGCGAGTGTTGTTCGTTGTTGGCTCTAAGTAGTTTTTATTTTGCGTTTATCCAATTCGATGGGAGAGCAAGTGTGTGCTGGACCTATTTTGAATTTGCAGAGCTTAGAAAGACAATAAAGTTAGTGTACTCAGTGTGTTCATCATATATTAATGTATTTGATTTTGAACTTTTAGAAGGCAGAATTCAGTAATTTCTGTTGTTTCATACAATATTTGAACGAGTAATTAACTTCCCCTTTTTTACTTCAATTCCTGGTGAAAATGGTGTCTTCTCGTTTTCTGAAATTGGTCTTGATTTCCTTATGCTTTCGCGCATGCTCCGCACTATTAACTTTGGCTAGTATTTTTCTATTTTGCAGTTTCTCCATTTATTTTAGCCATTTATTCTATCTTCTGCGTCCGCGAGCTGATATGAGAAGGAGAATTCTCGTACTAAAATCTTGACACTGCTCTTAGATAACACTTCGGCATTATAAGCTTTGTCTGCACTCCAATATAAAAAGCTTGCCTTAAACTTCAGCAGGGATGAGGTACTCTTTTGAATAAACTCTCCGCAGAGACAACAAACAAAATCACTGGTTAATCTCTTTTTTGTCGATAAGACTGGATAATATCATAGATTTCATCTTCAGTTCAACTTGTCAGAAAATTTGATTTCAATTGATCTATCACAGCTCCAGCTAACTAAAGAACCTCTATCTACACGAGATTAAACTAAAGCATTCCGTGTGTACAAATGCACTTCTAAATTAAATATATCAACTTCTGATACTTCACGAGATTGCGCTAATTCATCGACTCTATCAAAAAATGAATAAAGCGACTTAGGATCTTCAGAAAACTTACCTGACCAAGAACGAATAGGAAGGGTTGAAGTTACATACATAACAGTAGTAGCTGGTATATTATCTACCGATCACGGCGTACTAACAGTTTTGTTTAGGTGTTTACTTCTGTTTCCTTTTGGATACACTCGAACAATTTTGCCTCGAAAGTGATAATAGTAGCTTATGTCTCAAACCTTTTGATTCTCTTCAGGAATTTTCATTCGTTTTACCGGTCAGAAGTGTGAATGAACTACGATTGTACTTTTTAAAAATTGGGTTCATTCTATCATTTCAAATTCTGGTAAGACGTTCCTTCTTCTATCTATCCTAGCGCTAATTTCATCGCAATTCGTAGAAAAATAACTCTCTATCCCGGAACATCTATCAGATAACTATGCTTCACTAATTCTTTTGCAAAACAACCTACCTAAAATTTTTCTCCTCTTAATCATTGGCCCATTATTGTCAATACTTCAAATGCTATGTTCATATTTCAGCTCAAATTGACTTAAATAGAAAATTAATATTTATCAGCTATCTCTATACCAACTGGACGATCCAAAATATGAAATCAACTACTATAAAACAAATTCTAATTAAAAAAGTAAAATTCTACAATATCAAAGTTTGTCTACTCAGCGAACATGACATGACCTTTCAACCTATTTATGATGCCTAAACAAACTTCTTTCTTATCAAACTTAGGAGCCTTAATACTGAACTCACCATTAAGCACAAATACAATACCAAAATGAAAATATCACACTATCAAAGTTTATTTTGATGATAATGCCCTGTTTTCAGCATAAGTTAAATATAGCAAATTCTGCACAAATCTAATAAAATATTGTTAGGATCATCTTTAAAAACAGCTCAATTCAGTGTAAATGAGGATTCAAGTATTTGCTTTGTAATGGGAATCTTGCTACACCAGCTTAAATACTTATGTATAGAAAAGTTACTTTTGCACGAAAGCTGGCTGCGTGTTATAAGAAATTATACCTTGTTGTATATAATGATCCGTTATTACAGTTTTATTTTGTAATTAGCAACTCCATAATAGAGTCGCTCGACTTTGTTATAGGATATGACTTTTGTGTATATTTAAAATTGAGAACATATTTTCTTGTCAACGTACACCTAGATCTTACTCTGTACATGTTTGCATGTCATGGTGATTTATTGAAAGCTGAGTTTCACATCCATCAACAGCTCAAGTATCTTCAGTCAGCGCAAACAATATTTCAATGTCATATCCAATTATAGAACTCTAGACATTGGCAACTTTATAATGGTATAACACATTCTCCGGAGGCCTAAAGCTAATATTGTTAAATTAAATTTATTGTTTTTTTATTGTAATCACCACCCTGATTGTGATAATTTCTGAACATAGAAAGGCATTAATGTTTAGCAAGCAATAATCCTGTAATTGCTAATAATGCAAAAAAATTCTGCTGTTGGATAGAACATAGTAGTTATTTCTAGTTTAAAATGTTTGTATAAAGGAATTTGATAACATTACAAAGAAAAAATTGTTTAAAGCTTTTAATTACGGGCGTGTACATCAATACTCATATAACTTTAGACCGTATATGTTTATATTATTACCCTCTTTGCTAACGAGTAAATTTTATTATTAAAAGTCTTCAAAAAAAATACAATTGGAAAACTTTTCGTAATGTTTCAAATCTAACCTTGAACTTACTTATTGTATTAGTTTTAAACATGAAAACGCCCGAATTCATATTAGTAGAGAAGGGTATTGGAATAAATATGAACTTTGAAAACAAATCAATTTCCTTTAGTGAAGCTAGGAAGCAGACTATCATATATTGCAGTATAATTTTTGAAAGTTGTGTCACATTCTTTTAACAATTCCACATTCTGGTAAAATAAAATGATTATATTTGTTCTTTTTTTTCAGGTATGCACTTTGACTTCTAAGTTATCATCACCTTCATAAGACGATAGGCATCCTTATTTCAATGGCAATTAGTGTTGTTTTGTTTTTGCGATACAGGTATGTAGTTTTAACGGAAACAACTAAATCATTCAACTATTTAACAAACTCCGCCAGCGTATGTTTATTAAAAACCATACTTATACTATAAATAGCTGGCTATCCTACAAATCCTGCATACAAAGCCTCAACTCCGGTTTGAATAAGCGATTTGTGCGCAAGTATTATATAATTTTATTTTTAATTAAATTCACTTTTTAAAAATGATGTTCGATTCCACAAGCACAAGAAAAATAAATAAAACTTATATATGGCTAATAAGAACAAGGGACCAGCAGATATTAGTTCGTCATATTTATAACCGGTTGCCATAAATTAAACAAATTGAACTATACCTGCCACAGACTAAGAGGGTATTTTTTGTCTAGCTCTAAATTCTACTTCAGTGAAGAGTATTTAGGAGGAAGGGTATGATTTACTTCCAGACTAAAAAATTTACATCTTTCAGTTCTGAACAAAAAAGTAACATTCCTAGCAGAGGAGTGGAAACCTAAAATCGGTCAGCAGTTATGCATCCGATGTTTAACAGCATGAACCTACCTGTAATAAAAACAACATTGTTTATGCACAATAGGGACCCCACCTTTTGAGTCTCAATAAAAGTAGGAAACATAAAAGAAATAATGTAACAACATATATAATCAACCAAAACTCTCAGCTAACTATGAGTCTTATTAGTTTAGCTCATTATACTTCATTTGTGCAGCACTTAATAAACTTAAGCTTTGATTTATTAAATTCTATCAGTTACAAATATTCTTTCTTTTCCACATTGATTTCTTTAACTTAAACCTCCAATATTGTGAAAGAGAATAAAATGTCAAACTCAAGTTTAGAATTATATTCGAAAATCAATAATAAATGTTCTGACAATTACTGATAACTATACGGGAAATAAAAAATTTCTTATAAATTAGTCATATGAAAAATCATGCCTACTCCTAAACAAACATAAAATACTTCTCTTCTATTTCTAACCAATTCCAATTAAAAATTAACCTGAACATTATAAATAACTACTCACATTTAACGTAACCGAAGATAATTAGATATGACTTCAAGTTTCCATTGTTAAATAATGACACTAGCACTGGTCACGAAAATGACATGTAAATACTGTATTTATAATAACAGCCAAATCTGGCAAGCTGTGACCCTCCTTTTCTCATTTTGGTCTGAAGTGTATTATGATTTAGGGTGATGATTGTGTGTACCATTACTGCAGTTTACAATTGTCTGCTCTGTAGTGTAGCATTTTCGATATGTTTTTCCTCATATTATTCTGCCAATTACCATATGAACGTTTAATGTTCTTGAAGATAATTATTGTTCGGTCTTTTTTATTATTTTATTAAATTTAATTTGAAGACGACCCCGCTCCTGTATCCTATTAATGTAGACATTGAAAATATGCATCCTGAATATATCACCCCTTTTATCACAAAGGTTTCGCGTGATTTGTTTAACAGGTAAAAACTTGTTTCGTTCTCCCTGCACCCCCAATATACAGCGTAAGAACAATAGTCGTCGTTATTCGTTCGAACTGTTAAGACGTCATTAAAGCAACATACAATTCGGTATGTTTTCAAAGCTCGTTTTATGGTTCGTTATATAAAAGATTAATAATCGTGTAGTGTTTAGAATAAAGGGTTGTAATTACAAAAGTGTTATTTATGGCCATAACAGTGTGAACTTTGTGAGTGATAATAAACTGGTCATTCAATGGAAATTTCGTCTCGTCTTACAGAGGAAGCATTACCACATCATTAAAATACAGTCCACTAATTCGTCGTGCTATCAATCGTTGGACCAGCAAAATTCGTCCTTTGATAGTATCTCAGGGTATGTAAATTGCTGTATTCTAGCTACAACCTCATAGGTACGTTCAATTGTGTTATTCCATTTAAAATAATTAAAAGAAAAAGAAACTTGTTTTAGATGCGGTTATCATTAGATCTGGTGACAATGTTCTTCGCTTTTACATCAGTCAGTCTAGTATCAGTCGCCGAACTGAGACGAAGTTGAAGAGAATATCGTACTTTCGTTACTCTCCTCGGTAGATATTCTACAGTATCTTCTGTTTAGTTTATTTACAACCTTTTAATTGATGATGACTTAGTTATTAATTACGCTTTATGCGAATTGAACCATCCATATGTCAGGTTTATTCACAAGTGTAGGACATTTGTCCTGCAGATTGTCACATCTCTATTTTTATGATTTATAATCTCCTTTTTGTTGGGATTTAATGTGGAGTTTAATTCTTACAGAATTTATTTAGTTAGCTGCTGTTGTTCACCTTAGGCGGCTCCGTGGCGTAGTGGTATGTGTGTGACTACTACGCCCAAGGTCCCGGGTTCGAATCCCAACACGGTCCGCTTGAAAAATGTTAGGCGAGCATTTTTCACAAAAATACACCCTCGTTCGGATGAGAGGTAAAATGGAGGTCCCGTGTGTGAGTGTTGTCACGCACGTTAAAGATCCCTACCTTGCTTGGAACAGCAAGGGTTCGGCAAAATTCAAAATTTTCCAGGTAAAAAAAACTCGCCTCCTGGCCAATGTAGTACCTTAGGGTGGAGCATTGGAAAATCACATGTAATGCTGTTGTTCACCTGAAAATTTAAGATGAAATTGGAGTAATAATCGGTGGTAGTTCTCTGGTGCTGTAAAATCTGTTATTCGGAAGCTTATAAAACGTCAATTAAAATTTGTCTACGGCGATATTCATACTTACAACTTGTTGGTTGAAACCTAGGCTTTCAGTGAAATTAGTAAACAACAAGTTGTATTTGGTGGTACACAAAAAACTTAGCACGTTGGTGGTAGTGCCTTAAAATTCCCAGCTGTTAATACTTGGATCAGAGTACTACTACGATTCGATCGACAACAATTTGGTATCTATTGGCATGTAGAACTAACATCTTATAAGGTCCTATGGTTTTGCCTTTTATTGTTTCAAAGGATACCTTTGTTAGTGGAGATATTTGATTATACGTGATTATTTTTTTTAAAAGTAAAGCACTGCAACTCTTTCTGCATTAATGCTTGACTAGTTGTCCTATAATAGTATTTGTTTTTTAATGCAAAGAATGTACCATTTGAAACATGAAACACTTAATTAAACTATGATTTTTGTTTATATTAGTAATGTCGATCCCTATACGGGTGTATTATTTGCGTGTCATTTTTTGAACGCTCTGTGACGTTCAGTAGTACAAGTTTAAGTCCTGCAACTTTTGTATGGCCATATGAAACCCTACCAATACTGACCTTATTATGTTACTTATGCTATCCTTAGTCCTTTCAACACACTAGTGTAGAGTCACTATAATTTTAATTATAAATGTAAACAACAGCTACTCAAATTTTTATAAAATAATATTTTAAGGTTATAAAACATGAAGCTGTTTAGCAAAAAGCTTTATATCAAACAGAACTGCTCAAGTGTGAAACTAAAATGTACTAATGTGCAACGAAGTGTTGTAAATTATAATATCCTAATAATTTATAATCTCAAAAGCCACAATAATTGTTGCAACCTTTCACATCTCCCTAGTGGCTAAATTAAACACAAAATGTAAAAAAGTCAAAATATTATAAAGTGGGTTTTCCTAAAATACGACATCCATATGTCGACACCGCAAATAACACAAATTGAAAGTTGAAATATTACTTACCACCATCTTAACGTACATCCAAACGCAACCAAGAAAACAACATACAGACCAGCAAATGTGACGAACAACTTATCTTTTAAGGGACTCAATGTTCAAAATTTTATCTCACGAATCAATAAATTTTGTGTATCAAATTACCAATTTATATCGATGAATATATTACACCAAAATCACTCAAGTACATATGGATGCGATACATCGGCTTTATGAAAGCGCATGACCATAGCAATTGTTCAAGGCGCATCATTTTACCATAAACGGTTTATTTTAAACTATTACTGTCCTGAATTAGACGCACTGAAAATAATGAAAAAGTGAAATTACTTAGAAGATGTAACTCACCACTCTTAAGGATGAATTAAACTACTGATGGAAACAAAGTTGCATAATCATCCACCACCAGCCAGCCAGCCTTTGGATTAATTTTTCGCCAAAAATTTATTGTTATGAAAGCAAGAGCCAAAAATCAAATTATTGTTAAATGTCGAGCCTGGCCTTGCTAATGAGCTACTGCAACTGACGTATGGCTATCTGTGTAACGTAGAATATTCGCTTACATACAACTAAACGTATAAACGAATGACAACCAGAACTATTTAAAGCTTATATTGTAATAGAGGTAAACAAAATCGGGAGCTTAGTGTTAGTAACTGTAGTAATAAGGTGGAAATAGTGTGTGTACCTACTGCTTGGTATTTGTGCACATTACAATGTGATTGGTAAATTCTATAACATTTCTTAAATTAATCCATAGCCTATGCTTCTATAATCAGATTTGCAACTGTAATCTTCGTCAAGCTGATTTGAATCGGACTTGATATAGGTAGGTTTTGTAACCTGCGGTTTTTAGCTTTGTAAATACATATTAACCATTTCACATACTTTCATTTTAGAATCCATATTTTAGAAAGGTAAGGAAATTACATTCTAATTCTCAAGGGGAAAACCAAGGGTTGGTAGTTTTAAATTAGTTTAGCGTATTCTTAGTAAGTCCGGTTGTCGAAACCCCATCAGGTATATGCATCATTTCAAAGAATCCACATTTAAGCAGTTATTCTATTCATGTATATTCGTTCCTTAACAACCCGTTTTGTATAGACAAGCTTTGACTTTCACATTCCTGCTACGGCAGATGTTAGGTGCTTCCAAGAATTAGCAGCGAGGGACAAAGACGTATCACGTGCCTGATTCATGGCACAGGCATAAAATGTACACTAGCGTTAGTTGGCAACACCGTTACACCCCCGTTCATTTACTAGAAGAGTAAAGGGATGATCTGAAATGGTGAATAAGAATTATGCGACGAGCAGTGTTCGTTGGGTACTCAAAGGAATAAGATGTGAAGGCTCGGTAGTTGATCACGAGACGAGATGTGGAACTAAGTCACGCGCGCGACAAACTTAGTAATGCGTGTCGAAGGTCAGTTTTCTTTGAACGCAATTAACACTCTTCAATAGTTTTGAAGGATTTGTAGCGCGTGACAATATAGGTTTGGTTATAACCGGAACGATCCTATTTTATTTTATATAGGACGGATTCGAGATTTCGAAAATGGATAATTCGTGGAGAGCCGCCGAAGTAATATAGCGTAAACTCCGACCCAACAAACACTGAATTATTAAATACGGAATTAGTTTTACGTTTAGGTTTAATGTTTTAGCTAGTAGTGAGTTTCGAGTGAGCTTAGATTGTTTTATAAAGGTGTTCGTGATTAGTGACTCATCCAATTAGAATTTAGTAGTGGGATGAACATATTCTTCGTGTGATCGTATCCAAATTCAGTTTTCCGCACATATCACTGACTTCATTGCTGAATTAAAAAGAGCCGCTTGCTGATGTCGCTATCCTGGAACTTCGACGCACCAACCAAAAACATCAGGGGAACCGCGGGCTGAATTCCTGTGGTAGCTATACCAGTAAACTGTGAGTAATTTGTTTTATTTAAATACAAACTGTTTATACCTTGTTCGACGTTACTTCTTGTAGCATATGAAATGAAATTTTAAAGTTACGCCTTGATTTAATTTCAATTATCTAATTAGTAGTGTATAATTCGATTAGCGCGAGGGTCCTCTAGGGCATAAGTTAAGAATTTTCTCGATGTCAATATATATATATATATATATATATATATATATATATATATATTTATCCATACTGTTGACCGTAATTAAATCCAAGATAGTCATTTAATCAATAAGATATTAAGGAGAAGTGACTTATTAATAAATTAACGCATGTGAGTGCTTAAATCAGAAGAACCGTGGTTTGCATAATCTCTGTATAGTTATAATTAATCCATGAAACTAAATTTTGACAAGTCATATTTATTTGTTAACAGGAATTCAGTTACCTTATTTTTATATAGATAGTTTTGTGGAAACTTTAGTTACCTAAGGAATTTATAGGTAAGACCGACTTACTACCTTAGATATTTCAACCGGAAGTAGAGTGCATATAAAGTACGAAGACCGGGAACTGCAATCAGCTTGGCACAATTGTGGAATTAAACATTTTCACGGCCAGGTAGGACCTATCCGGGTTCTTGTCTGAAGAAGTCGAGTTTTCCCTCATCTTGTAGGCTTCTCTGAAGGACTAGGAATCCGTGCCATTTTAGGCGGAACTCGAATAAGATAAGGGTGGTGCCCTCATGTTACCCTGACCTAAGACTAACGGCAATATAATATTATTTCCAATCCCCTCCCCTTCGACCCACGCCCATCGCGACTAGCCAGCCGAGCCGCGGTATAGTTTACTCCTAGGAGCAGACTTACCTCGTTTGTTCATGCCCTCCCCCCTTTCCAACTTTATGACAATTTGGCATGTAACAAAATGGCGCCCAACATCTAAAATTTTTTTAAACTAGTTTATATTTAACTAAATGGCAAATGTATTTAATTTTTTTTTTATTTCTTTTTCCCTTTTCATATTGACGGCTGACGGCAAAGTATTTTTGTTGTCGGTTTTTTTGTTTTTTTTGTGTAGTATTATCACCCTAACAAATTGGCGACCAAAATCTCATTTTCTGTTTTGGTATTTTTTGTGATAGAATAGGTCACCGTTGCAGAGAATTTTTTGTAAAAAGGAGAACTTTTGTTTAATTTTTGGGGGTTGATTATTTATAGTGACATTTTCCCGATTGTGTCTATATTTAAAATTGTGAAGGTGGTTAGTAAGCATTGGAAGTTATTTTGAGGAAGATTTTCTTTTGTGGAAAAAGTTTTATTTTGAGACATTTTACTACGTTTTGGTAGGATTTAAAAGAAAAATTTTTAAGATGGATTATGATATTTGTGTTGAAAGATTACTCAAGCACGAACTACAGTATGAGGCAGAAGTGAGAGGAATTTCTTCACAGGATTTAACTGTGCAACAATTACGTAAAACATTACGCCCATTATTAAAAACAAAGTTTGATTCTAGTAAAAATGATTTTGAGTATCCGTTTGACTTTGAGGATGACGTTCTGGCGCTAAAAAATGGTTTTGTAACAATAAAAGAAGCTATAAGCCAATTAAATGAAATAAATTTGGACGCTAACCAACAAAAAATAGAAACAAAAATCGCGCATGCCACATTCAGACTAAAAAATTCAGTTCCTTCGGAGGATACCGATGAAGAAATTCGCGAAAATCTAATAATTCAGTTAGACGAAATAAAATGTTTTTATGAAACTACTTGTCAAAAAATTATAGTAATTAAAGCAAATACTCCTAGAAAATTAATGATGAATAAACCGGTAGTAATAGAAAATTTTGATGTATTAGAATTAGCCGAAAAATTAAAGTTGGAAGATACTAGTAATAAAAAAATAGAAAAAGCACCTGATAGTAAACCCATATTACACTCCGAACATAAAAATAGTGTAAGTAGCCCTATTTTTTATAAAAGTGTACCGGTAGCGAAATGGAATTTGAAATATTCTGGCGAAAGTTCGTTGAATGCATTTTTAGAAAGGGTAGACGAGTTAAAAGCAGCGCGTAATATATCAGACGAACAATTGTTTATGGAAGCATGCGATTTATTTGAAGGCAAAGCGTTAATTTTTTTCCGAGCAAATAAAAATTTAGTGAATAATTGGTCTTCTTTAAAAGAATCCTTAAGAGACGAATTTTTACCGGTGAATTATGATGAGAGATTAATGAACGAAATAAATAATAGGACCCAAGGTGAATCAGAAACAATCGGAATTTATGTGGCAATTATGATCAATCTATTTACAAGACTTGTAGAACCACTGTCACTAGAAAAACAATTAAAAATTTTACGTAAAAACATTTTACCTTTTTACCAAACCCAATTAAGTTTAATCGAAATACAGTCTATTCAAGAATTAATAAAATATTGCAAAAAATTAGAAGAACGAAAAATTTATATTCAAGATTTTGTTCCACCCTCAAAGAAACCAACGGATTTAGAAACAGATCTAGCTTACAATAATAATCCCTCAACTAGTTCGACTTCGGTCCCAAAAATTAATAAAAATGTGTACTCTATACAAACTCCCGTAAATCAAAATCCAAACTATTCAAATTCAGGTCCGCGTTGTTGGAATTGTAGAGGCATCGATCATGTTCAGGCGCATTGTAAGGAACCACGTCGTGTTGGTTACTGTTATAAATGCGGTTTAGACAATACAACTTTTCGTTCTTGCCCTCGTTGTAACAGAAAAATGCAGGGAAACTTCCACGCGAGACGCTAAACGGTCGTATCGTGTCTCGTATATATTATAACTCGACCAAATATATTTCTGATTTAATTAATGAAAAGGAACTGAAATTTAGAAAAAATAAATTAATGTTAGAATATGTGATGGAACAATCAGAGGAGGACAAACGTCCCTATGTAACAGTAAATATTTTAGGTTTAGAATTGTTAGGTCTTTTGGATTCAGGCGCGAATACAACTATTTTAGCACAAGAAGGATGGGAAAAATTTTCTACACTAAATTTATATATCGATAAAAAGCAGGCGCCGATCTGTAACGTCGCTGACGGAAATCAACTGCAGAGTTTAGACACTGTTCGTTTGCCGATTAGGTTAAAAGAGAGATAAATAATATTAGACGTATTAATTGTGCCAGAGGTGAAACATGCTTTAATTTTGGGCATTGATTTTTGGAAATCAATTCAAATTATACCGGATATTTTCAAAGGAGAGTTTACTTTTTCTAATTTAGCTTCATTGTCAGTAACTCAAGAACCGATTCTGCATTCAAAATTTGATCTGGTACTGGAACAACGCGAAATTTTAGAATCACTTGTCAATACACATTTTAAAAATTCAAAAACTTTTGGAGTAACTGATTTGGTTCAACACAATATTAAAGTTTCAAGCGACCCCATTAAGCAAAGACACTATCCTGTTTCCCCGGCCATACAAAAACAGATTGACATAGAATTAGATAAAATGTTAGAACTGGGTGTGGTAGAAAAAAGCCATAGCGCATGGTCTAACCCGATTTTATTAGTGAAGAAGAAGGAACCAGGTTCATACAGGTTTTGTGTGGATTTTCGAAAATTGAACAAGGTTACCGAACGTGACGCTTACCCGCTACCGTATGTGTCATCAATATTAGATAAACTTAGAGATGCGAAATTTATATCCACACTCGACATCAAATCCGCATATTGGCAAATTCCGTTAGAGGGCAAATTCAAAGCAGTATACCGCATTTACCGTCCCCAATAGAGGTCTGTATCAATTTTCCAGACTCACTTTCGGTTTACATAATGCTCCGGCAACGTGGCAGAGGTTGATTGATCGCGTCTTAGGTCCAGAGTTGGAACCGTTTGTTTTTTCATATTTAGATGATGTAATTATTTGCACAAAGTCCTTTGAGGAACACATCACAATTTTACAAGAAGTTTTAAAACCTTTGGAAGAAGCAGGGTTGACTCTGAGTCGTGAGAAATGCCACTTTTGTAAGAGTGAGCTTAAATATTTAGGGTACGTAATTAATTCTAAAGGGTTACTTGTGGATCCCGAAAAAGTCCAAGCAATTGTTGATATCCCCACACCTAAAACCGTTAAAGAAGTTAGAAGAATTATTGGTATGGCGTCATGGTACAGGAGATTTTACCCGAATTTTCAAATATTATTGCTCCCCTTTCAGCTTTATTAAGAAAAAACAGAAAATTTATTTGGGATGAATTTTGCGACGCAGCTTTATCGACAATAAAAAATCATTTAGTTTCCGCACCGATTCTTTCATGTCCAAATTTTGATTTGCCGTTCTCGATTCAATGCGACGCTTCCGACTACGGGATTTCTGGCGTCCTAACTCAAGTTATTGATGAAGTAGAACATGTAATTTGTTATATTAGTCGTTCACTTACTCCGTTGGAAAGGAAATATGCTGTAACTGAAAAAGAATGCTTAGCCGTGTTGTGGTCAATCGAAAAGTTACGTCCATTCGCTAATTTGGTTAAATAAATTGCAACAACCTTTGGGTCGGTTGTGTCGATGGTCATTGAAATTGCAACAGTACGATTTTGAGATTATTCACCGCAAAGGGAAAGACAATGTCGTTCCCGATGCTCTTTCACGTGCGGTCCCTATTATAAATACTGTTTCTGTTAACTTACCTACCTTTGATAAATCTACAAATGCTGGTAAACCTGAAAATAAAAATTTAAATAAAATGGATGCTGAAGAAAAAAAACCTGATCCTTGGTATAACAAGATGCTTCTACAAGTGGAACGTGACCCTATTAAATATAAACATTGGAAAAGTGTAAATAATAAACTCTTAAAATATGTACCTGGTAAATTCCCTAATTTGGTAGATCCTGAAGACGATTGGAAAGAAGTCGTTTCTAAAGCTCAACGTTTGAATGTTTTAAAAGAATGTCATGACGAACCCACGTCGGGACATTTTGGTATTTTTAAAACATTTCATAGAATTCAACAGAAATATTATTGGCCAAAATTAAAAGCAGACGTTATACATTATGTTAATCGTTGTAGAACATGTTTGATGCACAAACCCGAACAAAAGAAACCTCAAGGTTTAATGTCAAGACACCCTATTGTATCTAAACCATGACAGATGATTTCGATAGATTTGATAGGCCCATTACCTCGTACAACCAAAGGCTATACTTACATTTTATCGGTGGGTGATTATTTCACTAAATTTCCATTATTTTTTCCCTTGCGTACCGCTACTGCTTCAGCGATAACGCAAAGAGTCGAAGAATTTGTCATTTTACTTTTTGGCGCACCGCAATACATATTAGTTGACAATGGAAAACAGTTTACAAGTAATCTTTTTAAGACTTTGGCCTCAAAATACAAGTCTAAAATAATATATAATGCATTTTACCACCCGCAGACAAACCCGATTGAACGTGTTAATAAAGTAATTAAAACTCTTTTGGCATCTTATGCTGACGATAATCAACGTCACTGTGACAGAACATTACCGATGACCGCTTGTGCCGTACGCACAGCAGTTCACGAAGTAATTAAGATGTCACCTTATTTTGCAAACTTTGGACGTGAAATGGTGATTGATGGATCTAGTTTTGGAGAAGTAAAGGAGAGTGAAACCTTGTTGGATGTCGACTTTGCAGATCGTGATACATTATATAATCGCGCACCCGAATTTGGACGAGTATATCAAGACATTAAAAAAAGATTAGAAAATGCGTATAATAAAGCAAAAAGAAATTATGACTTGAGGAGACGTGACGTTAGTTTTGCCGTTGGAGACAAGGTTTGGAAAAGGAATTACGTTCTATCGGATGCATCAAAACACTTTAGTGCAAAACTCGCACCAAAATTTGTTGGTTCGTACACGGTGTCGAAAAAAGTGGCTTACAATACATATGAGTTGGTAGATGACACTGGTATCTCAAAAGGCACTTGGCACGTAAAGGATATTAAAGCTAATCCGCCAGATTAGTTACGTTGCTATTGTATTATGTTTTTTTTTTCGTTTTTTACTTATTTGTTCGTGTATTATTAGTGGTAGTATTTGGTAGGATTAAGGAAATTAATTTTGTGGTAGAACACATCAATTTTGTGTCTATTTAGTAAAAAGGTTGATGTCGGTTTGTTCTTCCACGGGGCCAGACTGATTTTTTTTATAGTTTGGTACACAAGAATTTTAGGTAAAATTTTAATTTTGTAAGGAGGGTGTAACCTGCGGTTTTTAGCTTTGTAAATACATATTAACCATTTCTCATACTTTCATTTTAGAATCCATATTTTAGAAAGGTAAGGAAATTACATTCTAATTCTCAAGGGGAAAACCAAGGGTTGGTAGTTTTAAATTAGTTTAGCGTATTCTTAGTAAGTCCGGTTGTCGAAACCCCATCAGGTATATGCATCATTTCAAAGAATCCACATTTAAGCAGTTATTCTATTCATGTATATTCGTTCCTTAACAACCCGTTTTGTATAGACAAGCTTTGACTTTCACATTCCTGCTACGGCAGATGTTAGGTGCTTCCAAGAATTAGCAGCGAGGGACAAAGACGTATCACGTGCCTGATTCATGGCACAGGCATAAAATGTACACTAGCGTTAGTTGGCAACACCGTTACACCCCCGTTCATTTACTAGAAGAGTAAAGGGATGATCTGAAATGGTGAATAAGAATTATGCGACGAGCAGTGTTCGTTGGGTACTCAAAGGAATAAGATGTAAAGGCTCGGTAGTTGATCACGAGACGAGAAGTGAAACTAAGTCACGCGCGCGACTAACTTAGTAATGCGTGTCGAAGATCAGTTTTCTTTGAACGCAATTAACACTCTTCAATAGTTTTGAAGGATTTGTAGCGCGTGACAATATAGGTTTGGTTATAACCGGAACGATCCTATTTTATTTTATATAGGACGGATTCGAGATTTCGAAAATGGATAATTCGTAGAGAGCCGCCGAAGTAATATAGCGTAAACCCCGACCCAACAAACACTGACTTATTAAATACGGAATTAGTTTTACGTTTAGGTTTAATGTTTTAGCTAGTAGTGAGTTTCGAGTGAGCTTAGATTGTTTTATAAAGGTGTTTGTGATTAGTGACTCATCCAATTAGAATTTAGTAGTGGGATGAACATATTCTTCGTGTGATCGTATCCAAATTCAGTTTTCCGCACATATCACTGACTTCATTGCTGAATTAAAAAGAGCCGCTTGCTGATGTCGCTATCCTGGAGCTTCGACGCACCAACCAAAAACATCAGGGAAACCGCAGGTTGAATTCCTGTGGTAGCTATACCAGTAAACTGTGAGTAATTTGTTTTATTTAAATACAAACTGTTTATACATTGTTCGACGTTACTTCTTGTAGCATATGAAATGAAATTTTAAAGTTACGCCTTGATTTAATTTCAATTATCTAATTAGTAGTGTATAATTCGATTAGCGCGAGGGTCCTCTAGGGCATAAGTTAAGAATTTTCTCGATGTCAATATATATATATATATATATATATATATATATATATATATATATATATATATATTTATCCATACTGTTGACCGTAATTAAATCCAAGATAGTCATTTAATCAATAAGATATTAAGGAGAAGTGACTTATTAATAAATTAACGCATGTGAGTGCTTAAATCAGAAGAACCGTGGTTTGCATAATCTCTGTATAGTTATAATTAATCCATGAAACTAAATTTTGACAAGTCATATTTATTTGTTAACAGGAATTCAGTTACCTTATTTTTTATATAGATAGTTTTGTGGAAACTTTAGTTACCTAAGGAATTTATAGGTAAGACCGACTTACTACCTTAGATATTTCAACCGGAAGTAGAGTGCATATAAAGTACGAAGACCGGGAACTGCAATCAGCTTGGCACAATTGTGGAATTAAACATTTTCACGGCCAGGTAGGACCTATCCGGGTTCTTGTCTGAAGAAGTCGAGTTTTCCCTCATCTTGTAGGCTTCTCTGAAGGACTAGGAATCCGTGCCATTTTAGGCGGAACTCGAATAAAATAAGGGTGGTGCCCTCATATTACCCTGACCTAAGACTAACGGCAATATAATATTATTTCCAATCCCCTCCCCTTCGACCCACGCCCATCGCGACTAGCCAGCCGAGCCGCGGTATAGTTTACTCCTAGGAGCAGACTTACCTCGTTTGTTCATGCCCTCCCCCCTTTCCAACTTTATGACAATTTGGCATGCAACAGTTTCAACATGCAAAGAAATTATAGTAGCCTAACCAATAACTATAACTAAAAAATTGGGTTGAAAGTGAAACTTATCTATAAACAGAAAAATAAAAACAATTCAAGAATACGTGCCAGGCATTTAGCCTTATTGGCTTACGCGCATAACTTCAGCATTCGGATTCATCTCACGTTGATAGATACTACAGACGCAATTGTTAATATAGGTGCAATGCAGTTTATAAACATAATCGAGTCGCACTATAAGTAGACACAAACGGATTTGTCTAGTCTAATTTGAAAGCTATAGCTTTTGTAACATTATTGTAAATAATAACGATAACGTAAGTTAATTGTAACAACTACCCCAATTCAATACCATAAAAATGATAGAAAGCAACAGTACATTTTATTAAATAAATTCTCCACCAATCAACCGTATAATTCAGTTCCTATTTTGAAGCGACCGAGAAACGTCAAACAGTAAAGTACCGTTATTACTAAGTCAATGTATTGTTGAGAAAGGTTGAAAAAGCAGACACTAACCTCTCTTAGTCATCGAAGGAGATGAATGTGGTTCTGAAAATAATTAAAGTAGCTTCCTGTCGTCTTTCAATTTTAGATTAGTAAAATCACTTATAATCTAGCTGTAGATTCTTTATCAAACTTAACGAAACTGACACTCCAATCCGTTTCTCTTTATCAGACAGCTTAAGAATTCAACGGAAATGCCAACAGTCCGTCTGTAAAACACCGGGGGGTAAGGAATTTAAAATAGCCACTTTAATCATAACAAATTATCTTTTCAAAAATTAAGTTACAAGGATTACACCTGAGAGGACGTTTTTTTTCCAAAAAAAATGTTGTTTTTCATTGGCGAACGTTCGATGTCATAGTGACGTCATAAAAAGAAGAGACGTGAATGAAAGTTACTATAAGAAAAATTTTTAGGAACAGAAGGCGAATTTTAGAGTCAGATTCCGACAGAGTTGAATTAAGCATGTAAGCTTAAATTTTGGTGGTGGTGCAAGAAAGTTACTGGGTTTTTGATAATTATGTAATTAGACAAACGTTGTCTACATTCAGCGCAGAAAACTTTCTGAGTAACTTTCGCGGATTTAACAATAAACCAGTACTTGATGTATTAGTGAGTGAAGTATCACTACCAATAACTTTAGACATTGCATAAGGCACGAGCGCGGGTTTGTAAAGCAGACTGCAACAACAGCTCTCCTGAAATTGCCGTTTAGGATACGAGGAGGAATACACACTGTAAGTCAATAAACCACTTTTTCCTCTTTCCTTGTTATATTGCTGACTTTACGCTTGATCTAAAAAGTGGAATTAATGTAGTTTAATAGTTTAATAGTTAGATAGAAATTATTATTAGGATTTTTTAGTGCACTATCAGTAGGGTACATCTGATAATGTAGATATCATTATTATGTCATATGTGACTGTCGTTAATTTTATTAATTGTAAAAATAAAAGAACTTATTAAGTTGTTTAACGGAGTTGTCATTAATTGCAATTAGTGGTGGAATATTTAAAATTTAAATTATTTCATTGTGAAGGGAGCTTTTGTTCGATCGAAACTACCGTTTCAAGTATAATTTTGCATTAAGACTAATGGGTTAGTTAATTTATGGACAAAGTTTACTTAAAAGAATGAACGCGGATACTTAAAATTTTTGGGGATTAACTTCCGTAAAGGTACTTCAGTAATTATTTAGCAGTGTTCATAGTTCGATGTGAGTAGTAAAGTGATGAATATTGATAACTAGTATTGAGGTGACCGTTCTTCGATACTAGTCCCTGATCGACGGTCCGGCGCCCTATGAAAAAAGACCAGAGAATGCAGGATTACAGGTAAGATATTTAAATCAGAATTGGTACATTAAATTAACGGTGGTATGCACTTTAGCCCTTGTAATTTATGGCATTATTTGCATTAATCCCCATTGTAAAGAAAACCCACAACCTACGCGAGCTAGTTGAGACTAAACTTTTAATTCTTGTTACAGGCTTTTCCTCCCTTTATTATCAAAATTAAATTCGTCGTATCAAATCCGCCCGTAACACTTTACGCTGTTGTAGACCGACTATAATTTGAAAATGCAAGGTTCGCTCATTTGCGATTATCATTAATTTAGCTAAACATATAGAAAGCTTTGAATACCGTTTCTGGTAGGTAGGTGCAGTCTACAAGTTTTTTCCGCCACATGTATGCTATAAAAACCCTAGTCGCTTTATAAGCTAAGCACAATTGATATTAACCTACTTCAAGCTTTGTTACGTTCGTTTTTTGTAATTTGACAATTTTGACAACTTCGAAATATGGTGCTGTTATTTTTCTCTGACTTCGCATTTAAGAGGTAGAAGTTAAATTACTCACTTTACCTAGGCCGCATGTAGACTGATTTCCAGTTGTTATTTTAAAGAGATAATTTGACATTACTGGCCGAATGTTTGGTTTCAATGGTTCGTTTCATCTGGGTACAACACAGTTTTCATTTTCGAGATCATTGAAACTTAAATGAGTGGTTATCAATTGCAACATTTCTTTGGATCCTTTAACTGGTATGTATCTTCTGTTGTGGTGTTAGATCACTAACATAATTTCCGATTTAGCTCGTTCTAAGAACAAATTTTATGACTAATCGGATGATTAGTGTTGATGTTTATCAGTGGTTGAATACTATGTGTTAATACCGCTTCGTGAGAAGAAAGACTACCCACAACCAAGGTGTTTCTTTTTGAATTAGCGGAACCCTGTTAGTTTTAGCGACTTTAATTTACTGATACTTTATGATTTTTGAGACTTTTATGATTTCCCAGGATATGTTTTTTTTTTATTAATTTAAAAACTCAAAAGATTTGTTAGTAGTTTGTGCGTTTAAAGTCACAGATCACTACAGACCGTATTACAGGTTTGATCCTCTGGGTTATTTTATTTAGTAACCGCCTTTCAAACTCCTAGTTTTAGTCACTTTTAGTGTATTATTTATAATACATTATATGATTGTTATAAGATTTAGATTAAATGAACAGCAGCTCGTTTGGTTTAGTACGGCTTAGAATATATCTCTTTCTAAGATCGTGCACGCAATGCATCGTTGGTGCCTTTAATCATATACGGAACCTCTACTTTAGAATTACAATATTTTATACACTTTGTACTATACTTTCTATTGCTTTATACGGCTGATATTGCAATTTTTTGAGTTAGAATGTTCCGATTAAAATCCTACAGTACCATTTTCTTCTTAGTTCTTTGTTTGCGCTTTTGTTGGACAGACCAACATTTTGCCATTGAATGCTTGTAGCTATATATGCACTAATCTTTCTATTAAATGAGTACGAATCTTTGTCGATTTTCTTTACTGTTACCCACCCTAATCTAGGCATACAGTTAATCAGACATTGTTATATTATATTACAAGATCCACCGTAATTTAATTTCGGGCATTCCAGACGTGAGGCCGTTGATTCTCAGTATTAAACCTTTCATCTCCATATTGT
The DNA here is from genome assembly GCA_036346225.1 of Platerodrilus igneus. Taxonomy (NCBI): domain Eukaryota; kingdom Metazoa; phylum Arthropoda; class Insecta; order Coleoptera; family Lycidae; genus Platerodrilus; species Platerodrilus igneus. The sequence continues at coordinate 1,670,558 of JARFIW010000735.1, forward strand.
TCTTTGTTAGGCTGGTAGTTTTAATAGTGAGTTGAAATCTCTGGCACTTCGTTCTTACTTATTGGCTTTCTGATACCGTTTCGTTGCGTCCAGGATTTCCTTGGAAGTTATTTCTTTTGTTGTTGAAATATATTTCGGTTATATATAATTTGTTTCAGTTGTATCCGGTAATTTGTTCATTTTTTGTAGAATAGCTAGCAGTTATTGAAAACTGAATGTCGATCGCTTATTTATGTTTGAAATTAAATATAAAGCTACCTCACGTGCGGTTGACACCACGTCACCGGTGTTTAAACTTACGAAAACATTACGGAATATTTTAAGAACAAAATCTTCACAAACTCTGGCTCTGGTTAGGTCGACGATTGATTTTCCAAACGGTAATGTCGCAGTAGCTGAAGGTTTAGCTGAATTGGTTTCTAAGTATGCATGTTTTGGTGGTGACTTTGCTTCAGCTGATAGTAGGCGTATTGTTACACTCACTACACATCTATAGGTAGTATAGCTGAGTGAAGACTATGCTAGATGACGAGACGTCTACTTAGCGGAAACTGTTAGTAGATCGGCTACAGAGAAGCTGAGACAGTTCTAATTATAAAAGTGTTAATATCTTCTAAATGATAGGTGTTTTATTCAAAAAAAAAGTATGTTTATGTGTAGGGTATGTATGTGCAGGTGTGTGAGTGTGTGTGTGTGTGTGTGTTTTGGATTTCGTAAGTATAATAATAAGGGATTTGTGGGTGTATGTAGAGTATAGTAACGGAGAAGACAGGACACCCTTAGCACATGACTGCAAATATTTTCAGAATGATCGATATTTCTTTCAAAATAGAGGTATGTATTATTATGTATGTGTGTGTGTTTGTTGTTTAAGTCTAAGGTAAATATTGTAATGGCGGCGCAAATTGTGAGATATTTTTTTAAGAATACGTTTTGTCGATGTGTAATTGAATTAGGAATAGAAACGTGTATGTATTGAAAATTAAATTATTCGGCTCGGTGTATGATTGTTTTGCAAAAAAATGATTTAGCGTGTGTTTTTACTGAAAAAAAATTAAAGTTCTTTTAATAATAGCTGCGTGAGTACTAGATTTGAGAAAAAACTTCTTTGCATGCGTTAAGATATTATAGGGTCAAGAATTACTCGACAAATATAAATTACGCGTTCTATGATATAATCTTAATGGCATCATTGATTTGTACATTGTGTGATTAATATATATTATGATGAAAAAACTGTACTGGTAACAAAATCGTTATTTTTATCAATGAAAAATATATAACATTTTCTAAAAAATACAATGACGCAAATGTAACTTTCAGGTTCATAGATTCCTTTCGCATTAGAAAAATTGGCATGCGAGTTGTTCTTCGATGATTCTAAAGCTCTAAAAAAGGAATCTAGCACAATATAATGCGCACGGGTATTTTTCCTTACGAGTATTTGTACGACATTTTGAAATTAAGAGAAGAAAATCTTCCTCTTATAGAATGCTTTTATAGCAACTTTAATGAATCACATATTAAGGAATACGAATATTATCATGCTCAAACCGTATGGAGTTCTTTTAAATGCAAAAATTTAGGCGACTACACGGATCTATACATAAAATGCGACATACTTTTATTTGGCGATATATTCCAAGATATTAGAAAAAATTGGCTTGAAACATTCAAAAGATTTTCCTTTAAATTTTGTGACTTTGGCGAGCTATTCGTGGGTTAGCATGTTATTATATACTAAAATCAGTGTAGAACTAATTTGCGACGTTGATATGTTATTAATGATCGATAGAGGTATTCGCGGTGGTTTCACCCAAGTTGTAAAAAGATACGCTGAATGTAATTACAAAAACTACCCGAAAACCTTAGATGTCTCTAAACCGAACAAATTTTTATTTTACGAAGATATTAATAAAATTTATGGTCATGCCGAATTTTGCTATCTTCCTTACGGAATTTCAAATGTCTACCGACTGAACAAATATTAAATTTGATATTATAATGGTGAGCATTATGAGCGATAAAGGCTATATTATTGATGCGACTTGGAAATTCCTACGGACATTCACGACGCCCAGAAAGAACTACATATGTGTCCAGTGTAGAACACACCCCCAAGCTCTAAATTTTCAAAATGAATGTGTACTTTCAGGAAAAAGTGCAACTACGTTGTGCATTACAGAAATCCCAAAGTTTATTTATCTGCAGGCGAAGTTATGACTCACGTCCATAAAAGTTTAGAATTCGGCCAGTCTCCTTAGTTAAGACCATTTGTCGAATTAAATACAAGGATGCGCACGGTGGCTAAAACGAACTTTGCTCAAAACCTTTATAAATTTACAAACAATTCAATTTTTTGTAAAACAACGAAGAATGTTAGGAAAAGACGCATCATAAAAGTAGTAACTCATTGAAACGATCGGTATGGAGCTCTATTTTTAATTTCCAAACCAAATTTCCATTTAGCTACAAAATATGATAAAAATTTGATAGCAACTGAATTGTTTAAAACAGGGATAAAGTTTAATAAACCTATCTACATAGGCATGACCATACTATAATTATCAAAAATTGAATTATATAATTTTCATTATAATTTCATGAAGGCAAAATTTACAAATAATTGCGAATTTTGCTACATGGACAGCGACAGTCTTTTGTATAGTGTGACGTGCAATGATTTCTATGAAGATTGTACAAAGGTCAATTTAGAAAGCTTTGATACGAGTGCTGATGATCCATACAAATCTATGATGTTAGTAGGTATGGAGTCACTTGAGCCTGGGAAAATTTTGAAGACCGTGGGAAAATACCTTTGAAAGGCGTGACTTTTTGATGTTTGCCGACATATGATGTCCGCTGTACCCAACGTTGACTCACAGCCATGACCTCCCTACCACTAACGTCACAGTCACCCCTTTCCCTCCGCTGACGTCACAGCTACACAGCTCTTGCCGAAAAAAAGGTTGACTGAAGCGCAATTCGAACCCAGGCCGCCTTTTTGCAAAGCAAGTACTCTAACCACTAAGCCACACAGTTAGTCGAAATGTGTACATTCACTCTCTTAGTAATGCGTCCGAGCACATAAACAACTTAATTTATTCTTAAACATTAGCTTAAAACCGCTTTTTACTTCTAATTTAAATAAGAAAACCTTTTTAGGTAAAGTTCGCATGCTTAACAATGCGATTATACTTATTCTGGCCATTCTAATTACATCCGTATATTGACATATTTAACGACAATTGAAAAAGTTATTAGAATATACGTGTTTGGTAAGATTTACATTTTATTTTTAAACTTTCAGTATGATTAAATAAATATCCTCCATATCTCCTTGTAAATATTTAATAATTTTCTACATTAGGTTAAATTTTTGATATTGCAAAACTAACATTATACAACTATGTATAGATGAGTTGCATTATCAACAAATAAGAGTCAGCGTCCTTCCTTTGATAACTGACGGGATTTTTAGTTTACTTCGAGTGCAATATAACAATCACATAAATACCTAGTACCTGTTGATAATTAATTTCTTGTTAATTAATTTACGATATAATACAAGATTCTAGAAAAATGGTAATAAAATTAAATAATGGTGATTAACCCAGCTATGTTATTCATTGTGTTAGCGAGTACAGTGTCCACTTACCTGTATGACCTTAACTTACATTTCGTATAATCAAACGCTACAAATTCATGAGTGGTTAGTTTTGATTTTAATATGAAATGCAGAATAATTCTAACTTGCGCGCGTATTATAACAACGAAACATTATTAATATCCATTAATTATTGTATAAATTTAGCTAAGATTATTGATAAAAATATGAAAATGCATTCAGAAAAAAAAACACCGCACGGATGTTTTTGATGGACTAAGAAAGTAGATTTATTGCAATAGCGATTATTGAGAAATTCATACGTGATTAACTAAAACAAACTCTTAATAATCATGAATATTCTGTTCGGTCAAATGCACAAATGTCCGTTCATACTTTCGTAAAGGATTTTCGTTTTGCTATAAGTTTGAAATCTACGACAATACCTACGACGACCTTTAGAACGTAGTTTAAATGCGTAAGAGAATACATATTCGACTGAATTTGATTTCGCTATGCATTCTAATTATTGTCGTTATTACGGTACCTCTAATAACTTTTCTTTTAAGTTTTTGTGTTAATTCGAAGTGGTTAATATTTTTATTTAAAAACTGTAAATGATCATACCTTGATAACCAATACTAGCTACATAATATTAATAATGATTGCGTGATCGGACCGCATAGTCGGTAACAGACAAGTTCATACAGTTTCCGCACTTTGATCGCCTGATTTGTTTTTGGGTACATAAACTATAGAAGAGAACATCTTGCGATCGCTTAATCAGTCTTACGTCATTTGTTTAACTAACCGGTCGGTTATTATTTAAGAACTTTGTTACAAAGCAAGATCAAATAATGGCTAAATTTAGTACGAGCAAAAATTTTGTAAAAGAAATCCGCCGTTTTAACTTAATGGGACGTACGCTTGAATTCAAAATAAAGCGCCGTTGCCCGAAGGTAAAGAACCTGTGGCGTGGATGAAAGACGCTGTCAGAAAAGTGATAGGAACCGCCACTGAAGAACTTGCAGTTAGTGATTAAGTAGGGTTTAGTTTCTGTTCCAAGGATTTGCAGAGAAGAGATGGATGGGTTCGCTTTCGCCCCGTGGAACAGCTCACATACGATGATGTTTGGGATGTTATAAACAACATATACCAATCCAATTCGGAAGGCTGCAGAACATTTTGTCTGAGTGTGACATCAGTAAGAATGCCAGTGGGTAGAGGGAGGGGTAAAAACTATAATACCTTTAACTAAGAGAACGGCATGAGACGTGAAATTATCGTCATCAGTAACAAAGACAACCTGTGTTTACCGCGAGCATTAGTGATGGCTATTGCTTATGCAAATAAGGATCCAGATCCTGCCAAACTACGCCACGACATGGCTAAAATATAAACCAAAAGAGCTGTTCAACTGTGTCTTGATTCCGGGGTAGTTGTTCCTGAAGAAGTTATGGCACTAAGGGGCGCGATATAATTTTTGAAGGGTTTGCAGAAGGTACATTGTTAAGTTTATTATACCACAAAGGACATTACAATGTTATAACATTCCTCACAGCCGCATTCTGTTGTACGTACTTTTGTGAGAAGTGCCACACACCTTACAATGCCAAATACAGACTTAGGTGTAAAAACGCATGTCCCTGTTGTCTACAAACTTCTTCTTGCGAGAAGGAGCTTCATATTGTATGTGAATTGTGCAATCGGGAATTTAGGGGTCAACCGTGTTTGACGAATCATAAAACAAAAGGCGTAATGAGAAAAAAATAAATTGTGTAAGGAATGCTCAAAAACAGTGAAAAATAATCGCGAGCACAGTTGTGGCAAAGTATATTGTAAAATATGCTGTGCTCACGTTCCAGAATACCACCATTGTTATATGAAACCTGAAACCGAAAAGCCAAATTTAAAAGGTATTCTTTTTGTTTTCTATGATTTAGAAACGAGATAAGAAAGAATATTAGGGAACGGTGATCACCTACATGAACCTAACTTATGTGTATTAGCTTCGAGATGTGATATGTGTTTAAATGAAAATCATCTTTACTTTTGCCAGAAATGTGGATATAGACGGATTGTATATAGGGACAACGTCATTCGTAATTTTATGAAGTATATTTTAGCATCATGGAAAAAGTTCAAACACCTGGTAGTTTTTGCTCATAACGGACAAGCTTTTGACCATCAATTCTGTGTAAATTATATATTAACAGAAACAGATTTAAAGTCGGAACTAATCATGAGAGGAACGAAGATAATATCGCTGACGATGTAAAATGTGCAGTTTTTGGACTCCCTTAATTATTTTCCAATGGCTCTAGTCAAACTTCCTAAAGCGTTTGGACTGGAAGAAAGTTTGAAGAAGGGGTATTTTGCTCACCTGTTTAACACCGTCACTAACGCAAATTATGTGGGATTTTTACCTCCCATCGAATTATATAAGCCAGACACTATGAACGAAAATGACAGAGAAACGTAAATGAAGTGGTATCAAGAGCACAAGGACGACGGGTTTGAGATGCAGCGCGACCTAGTCGACTACTGTATTTCAGATGTGAAAATTTTGACTACCGCATGTCCAAAATTCGGACAGCAAATGCTAGAAACAAATGGCGTGTGTCTATTTACAAAAGCGTGCACTATTGCTTCAACTTGTAACAAGGTATATTGACCCAATTTTCTTAAACCACATACTATTGAAATTTTACCTAAAGGTGGCTATAAGTTGCGCGATAACCAGTCCAAAATAGCTATTCAGTGGCTTTTGTGGGACAAAAAGCAGCGTCAAATTAACATCATGCATGCTGCCAAATAACAAGAAATCATAATCCACGCTCTCAAAGTCGACGGCTTTTGTTCTGAAACAAATCAGGTCTTCGAATTTCGGGGTTGTTACTATTATGGTTGCTCCAATTGTTTCAAATACGGCAAAGACAACACTTTACACAATGATCCCGGCCAAACACTGAATACAAGACGTGACTGTAGCTAATATGGAGAAACTAAAAGAATTAGGATATGATGTTATTGAGATGTGGGAGTGTAAGTTTCGATCACATGTAATCGAAAATAAAGAATTATAAACATACATCTTGCACTATCCGTTGGTTGTACAAACGCCATTAAACCCACGTGATGCCAATGGTGGTCGTACGGGAAACACTTTTAAATACATAATGCTAAAAATGATGAAAAAATTAAGTACGTAGACGTCTGCTCTTTATAACCGTGGGTATGCAAATACGGAAAGTTTACCCTTGGGACACCCTATAGTTTGCGTGGTAGAAGATTGTGAATAGCTAGACTTAGAAGTAACAGAAGGACTAATCAAATGCACGATCCTTCCTCCGCAAGATCTTTATCTTCCGGTACTGCCTACGAAGATGAACGATAAACTCATGTTCGTCTTGTGCCGTACATGTTTGAGTGAAATGAATCAGAATGACTGCACTCACGACGAACCAGAACGCGCACTCACGGGTACAAGGATGATTGATAAAGTGCTAAAGGCTAAGGAGTGTGACTACAAGACATTACATGTGATTTTTACAATGCTCCACCCGAAGGTACTACATTGGCCAGGAAGCGAGTTTTCTTTACCTGGAAAATTTTGAATTTTGCCGAATCCTTGCTGTTCCAAGCAAGGTAGGGATCTTTAACGTGCGTGACAACACTCACACACGGGACCTCCATTTTACCTCTCATCCGAACGAGGGTGTATTTTTGCGAAAAATGCTCGCCTAACATTTTTCAAGCGGACCGTGTCGGGATTCGAACCCGGGACCTTGGGCGTAGTAGTCACACACATACCACTACGCCACGGAGCCGCCTTGACTACAAGACAGCAAAAATTTATGAAGTTTGGTCTTATCAAATTAACCAATTCGACAAGATTAAAAAGATTGGCGGTGTTTTTCGAGAGATGATGGACAAACTTTTAAAAATAAAACTACAGGCGTCAGGGTGGTCAGGAAATTGTTTAACAAAAGGCAAAAGAGATAAATACATTGATGACTGTTTAGCCCACAAGGGGATACAAATTGAGTACAGTGGGATTGTAAATAATCCCGGTCTACGATCTTTAGCTAAACTCATGCTTAATTCATTTTGGAGAAAACCGGGCAAAAAGAGGACCAGCCAAAAACAAATATTATTAACGACCCCGGAAAGTTTTTTTGAATGTTGTCGAACCCTAGTAGAATTATAAATCATGCAATGCCTGTAAACGAAGATACTGTGGTTGTTAATTGGCAGTATAGAGAGGAGGCTTACGATAGGCAAACTACGGTAAACGTCGTAATAGCAGCATACGTAACTGCACAAGCAAGACTAAAACTCTACAGCTATCTAGAACAGTTTAAAACGAGGGTTTTGCATTTTGATACAGACTTCATAATTTTTGTTTCTAGACCCGGAGAATACAACGTCCCTACCGTAAGATTTGTAGGCGACATGACAGACGAGTTAGAAACACACGGATGAGGGAGCTATATTACCGAATTTGTGTCTGGAGGCCCAAAAAATTACGCTTAAAAGTTTTTTTTCTATGGATAAACTACAGGAACATTTTGTTTCCAGGGTGAAAAGTACAGTAGCGTCGTTGCCATCGTCGTCATTGAAGTCATGCGCATAACCCTCGTCCTTTATACTAGTATTATTGCTGGATTCATTCTTTTTGCCATCACCTGCTCTTTAGATCACTCTATCACGTTTACTTTTTGTATTAGAAGCAATCTGATTACATTTCAGATTTAGCAGCAACGATTCATAGTGGCGTTTTTGATCTACGTTAATGGCACTTTTCAATTGCTTTAAAATTGCCCGCGTTAAGGAAAGTGCGTCTGGTATCTTTAATTCATCAGAAGCTTAATACATTTTACACTCTCGACAACGATGTTTACCGTTCGAATAATTACGCAATAATAAATATAAAAATATTTTGGATGTCCTTTTTACTAAGACAAAAATTATTATTCGTAGTAGGAATAAAAAAATTTTCAGGTACAAACGCTGCACGCTTTTAAGATAACATTGTTAGCTCTTGCTTATTTATTTGCATAAACACTTTTTTAATCACAACCCTGTAATTTAAAGCTTGCGGTTATTGTTTGCTTTCCTTATAATTGCCTACGACATGCCAAGGTCTACATCTTCAATTATTAAAAGATTGCTTAAACGTCGTGCTCGCGTGTGACCTTTCAGAAAATCATGTCCTCGTATATAAATAATATATTACCATTTAAAAAGAACACAGATGCCGACGACCTTGAAACGCTGTGTAATTCAAATTATTAATAGAAACTATGCGATCATACGCACATACAAAGCAAGCTCAAAGAAATGCCGCCTTCAAAATATTATAATAATCGCCTGTACGCCTACTTAAACTTAAACAAATACCTTGAACTCTACTACTAACGATTTCTTTATCAATATAACCGGCTTTCATCATAATTTGTATTGTTCATACAATGTACAAATTAATGGGATAATTAGGATTATATTTGGAGCGCGGTTTAATTTGTCGGTAATCTTTGACCCCTAAACGACATCCTCATTCGATACAAATTATTGGGACCACTTTCAAATGTTAAAATAATCTCCCGCACACGAGTTACGTTTTGGGCCTTGGTAGCTGACTTTTTAAAAAGTCTTCTTCCAAATACTACCAAAATTACTATTAAATGAATTTAAATTAGGACGCGTAGCCTGAATAACCAACAATGTAAAAGCTGTGAGGCTTAAGACTGACTGACTGTCTTGGGGCTCCCAGGGTATTTATGTTGCCAACGCCCCTCACATTTCTATGGGAACTGTAGAATGTCTGCTTATTCCTTTGTTCAATTATATAATACAAAGTAACAATCTCAATTCTATTAATTGCGGTTTTTATAACCGTCTGTGACCTGCACCTGCAGTATCACTTACGTCTGGAATACATTGTATTCGCATCCGTTTTCACAACTTGTTTGTGAACTTTCATTAACCCTTTCTTTATTTATCTTTGAATTACACTGTTGCATCTAACTTAAGTTTCTTAATAATTTCTATTTAATCATACATATATTGATTTGGGGGATGTGTAATTCCTCCCGACGTAGATGAAAAATTAAGAGATTTGCTTAATTTTTAAAATTGCATTGTTCCTCATGGTATATTTATTGTTTCTTTATTTGCCTTTGCTTCCTTATGACTAAAATTTTTTTCTTTATTCTTATATCTAAGATACCTTTTGTACAATACATACATAGTTAGTAAAATGATTAGAACGATTAATAAAATTGTCCAAACACTTATGTTATCATAATGTAATTTTGGGTCTTTTAACTCACTTAAGTGTTCTTTGTAATTGTCCATTAGTTTTACAGCTTGGTTGAGATCGTCTAGGTGTTCTAGTTACATAGGATTCTTGATTATTTCGTCGTTTCGGGTTTTGTAATCTTGAACTGTAGTTCTGGTATATTTTCGAATGTTTTAGTTACCGTTGGGTGTTGATATACTCGAATAATTTCGTTCTTCAATTTTAGATGTCTTCCTTAAGGGTGATTACTTTTCCTCCAGTTAATCCTAAATTGTTTTCGTCTTGGTTGCAGTTGGCTGTTGCTATTACTTCTTGCGGAAATACAGCAATCCATTTATTTTCCGTACCTTTTTGAATTTTCATATTGGTGACTTGTACTGGTTTTGCTTCACAGTTGTCGTTATGATTTGAAAATCTTAATAGTTGTACTTCACAAAGGGTATCTGGTTGAATAGCTGTTGTTGTTAATGATTGGCATGAATAGTGACTTGGTGTTATTTTGACACATTTTTCGTTCGTGTAGTCATATGTGAGTTTCATTTAAGGAAAGGAACTTGGTTTTAGGGATAATAACTTGATACCTGTTAGTAATTTTCATGGAGAAAGCAAATAAATGCTAATAATTATAGGTATTACTTTCTACTATGGGGATTTCTATTATAAATATGATTTCGGTGTTCTTTACATAGCCTTTCACTATGGCTATTTTTTCAAATATGAGTATATTTGATTCTACTACTTCGAAGGGTAGTTTACTGTTAGTTATAAATGATATAATTCTTAATAATTCCTTTAATAGGTCACTTGCTTCTATAATACTAGATTGTAATGTGTTTAGTTTTGCAAATGTTACAGCGTTTTCTAATGTGGCTAAAGTTTGTTGGATTACCGTAAGGGTTGATACTATTTGAGTGAATATTGTATTGAATCTGATTAAGTCTCGAATTCCTAACATCGTGGTTTGCATGTTAGTTTCAAGGGTTTGTATTCTATTGGCTATACTTTTTTTAAGGCAATACTGCACCTAGTGCTACGTTTGATGCGTCGGTTGTCAATATAAATGGTTTCAAAAAATTTGGGTATTCTAATACAGGGTGATTCGTAAGAATGCATTTAATTTTTTTCTACGGCTTTAATAAATACTAGAGTGAATCCAATTTTATTTCTCTTTTTAAAACAATTTGTTAGTGGTTTTGTTATCTGTGCGTAACCTTTGATGAATTTGCGGTAATAACCACTGAGTTTTGAAGATTCTTTGATTTCTATGTTAGTTTTGGGAAAGGGGTAATTTAGTACTGTATTTGTCTTGTCTGGGTTTGGCATAACTCCTTGTGGGTATAATGTTTCCCAAAAATGATACTTTTCTTTGCAAGAATTCGCTTTTGTGTAGTTGAACTTTAAAATGTGTTTTTCTTAGTTTTTCGAAAACTTCTCTTATTCTTTCAGTGTGTTCTACCATTGATGTTGAATATACTATTATATCGTCTAGGTACACAAGACATCTTTTGTTGTGTATTTCTCGTAAAATGTTATCCATGACTCGTTGAAAAGTGGCGGGTGCGTTCCTCAATCCAATAGACCTCCGTTTGTATTTGTAACGCCTTCTAGGTGTGCTAAATGCAGTTTTCGCTGTGTCCTCGTCCATCTCTTCTTAGTGATATCCTGAGGCGAGGTCAAATGTTGAAAAATATTGACACTTTCCAAATTTGTATAAAATCTTCGTGATATTGGATGGTGGGTATTTGTCGTCTACCGTTTTTTCGTTTAGCTTCCTATATTCTATAACCATTCGATATTTTCGCTTGCTTTGAGGCGTCTAATTTCTTTGGTACTGCAACAATTTTATTTTCTGACAATATTTTCACAGATATCTAACTTATTTATTTCATTCATAACCAACTCAAGTATAATAATGCTACACAATCTACGAAATAAATATTATATATTGTTGAAAACAATATAAGCTTTCGATTTGAAAGTATAAAATTTTAAATTACGCAGTGACAAAAGATGCCCTTTGTTAGTGTCACCATAAGAGCTCCCTCCGATGATTGTAATATCAAGCTTGTTGTCAGGCGGCAACACACGTCAAGAAATCACTTCCAACTGAGCTGTCGTTAGAGTAGGTCAATTGTCCCTTAAATCAAGGAACATGACGTGCTTGCAGTCCATGTGTTGGAAGCACTCTTTAAATTCTTTAAATGATATCGTCTCGGCGACGCGCATTTTTATTTCTACACATGGCCGGAATTAGCTCGCATTTGACAAGACGTTAAAGTTTGAATGGCCTTAGGTAAACAGTAAGTATTACCGAGTTTAGAGCCTTACTAAATTGATATTTTTAGTGCAATCTAGGATAATTTGTACATCTTAGCTTTTGAAATTTAAGAAATATATATAATTTATTTGGGCAAGAAATGAAAATTTATTAGTAACGATGTGAAATTTAACCTTATACGAAAGTCAACTTGGCGTGCTTAAATTATTTAATGTGGACGCCGTGATGTTGTGTTTGGATTTTCAGTATGTAGCTGATTGGGTTGTTGAAATTGGAAATTCCTAAATTCTTAGTTGCTGAAACAAGAGGATTATAAATTATCAATTATAATTCCGGGTATGGTCCTTATACCTAGCAAGTATTTTTCCGTTGGATTAACATCTGGTATGTAATTTGTTTTCTTATACGTCAGCTGTAGCATTGGGTATAGCAGACAAATAATTTTTTGTTTAATCACGTGGAAATATTCAAGTCCATTAGGTGAATGACAAACAAGTTTTTTTAAATTATGCAACAGGAACCTATAAAGTTTCACATTAAATCTTTTTATTAGTACTAACAATATACGGTAGATGTCATTATGAAGATAGAAAAAGTTAAATTCCATATTTAATGAAAATTGAAGTGATTATTTGAAACATAAATTATTCTAATCTTAGAGAATTAAATTGTTACATTTTACATTTCACTAATTGTTAAGTGGAATATTTTGTCTTAGAATGTGAGGTTCAAGTAGTACTACTCCTACCAACAGAAGTTGTAATATAAAGTTAAATATTCAAAAAACTCATACTCAATCATTTGAAGATAAATTTTGCTAGACCTTGCTAACATAAAATTATTATATTTTATTTATGAGAAATACTGATATTATCAAGTACATATGTACATATCTTTCATTAATTTTATTTAATCAAACTTATTTAAAGAAGATGTCTTGTAAATAATTTACTTGCAACTGAAGGAATAGATTTTTATTTTGGTCAAGACTATGATTATTAATTGGAACGAATGAGGGTTGATTCTAATTAATTATTAATTTTGGATATAATTGCACAAACAGTGCTATCTTTGTTTTAATCTGTTTACAAGTGTAGCAGTGCATCTATAAAGGTCGATGTCGAGCCATAAGGTAAGAAAACTTTGGGGAATGTGTTTCAGTAATATGTTGCATAGCGGTGATTGAGTAAAGGTTTCCGCATTCGCCTTATACAAGAGACTAAAGTAAGGTCTTCTTCGTACACAAAAATTCGGTGGCGCCATATTCTTTACATTTTTGGTCGCAGTCCAACCCCGACCCAGAGCTCATGTTCTACCCGGAGCAAATAGCTCGACTAGCCGCTTAGCCTTTAGAGGTTTCCTCATCTACGAGCCGTTTTCCACCGAAACTTGCCGTGGGCTCTTTACACTTTCTGGAAATCCTCGTCAAACATCCTTGTGCCTTTCAGCTGGTCACATAGGAGTATAAACCTAATAAATAAACCCCATTAGTAAGTAAAAAGGCTATAGTACTATTAATACAGGGCTGTTCTTTGGTGAGTTTGAGTGTTGGATTATATCCTGCTCTAATAAATCTGTTACCTGTCTATCTGCTTTTTCTTGGCTTGTCTGAGGTAGTCTGTATGCTTTTGTAAAAAATGGCTTATTATCCGTTAATTCTTTATTCTGTTTGACTGTGTTAGTGAAGGTTAAAGGTATTCCTTCGCAATGGAATATATCACGGTATTCAAAACATAAGTCTTTAATTGCTCTATCCTTTTCGTTATTAATATCGTTGTTGAAACGAATGTTAATTAAGTCCTGTCGTTTTATATAGGGTTGTAATCGTTTTCTACAACTTTGTCTGTTTCCATTTCGTTAAAATTCACTTCTTCTACGTTAACTGGGTTCGTTAGAGATTGTTCTAAGGGGTAGTCATTTGAGTTTAGAATTGTTGTAATGGCGTAATTGTCTTTTATTTGTACTAATGCCGTGGGTATTTCTACTCCGGATTGGAATTACAATTGGAATATAATGCATACGTCGTTTTTTGAATTTACTAAAATTTTTATTTGTTGCTCTGTCTGGGGTTCTATGGTGTATTTTGGCTCGGTTTGTATATTACTGTTTTGGAATTTAATGGGGGTTTCTTCGTGTTTTGTTCTGAATGAGCGGTTTTGTATATCTATGTTTGTTACTAATTTTCTTAGAAGATCCATTCGTATTAGTGCGTCGTATTTGTCGTTAAATTCAAAAATGCAAAATTTATATTTGGTTCTTACGTTGAAAGTTTTCGGTAAAGGTATGTTCGCTATGAATTGACGTAGTGTTGTTTTGTAGGCTGTTTTAATTTTATAGGGTTCTCTTTCTACAAAATCTAAATAATGTTTTTTACGGTTCGGAGGCTAATTAGTGTTTTTAAAGATCAGGTATCGATCAATGATTTAAGTTCTGCGTGGGGTAATTCTATGTACGGCAATATTTGTTGTTTGATGTTGTTTAAATTAATTATGTTTGGTCGTATTTGAATTGGTCTAACTGAAAATTTGAGCACGCATTTTCCTCGTCGTCCTCTTCGTAATTTTCACATGGGTCATCACGTTCGTAGTTTTCTTAATAATTTGGTTCATCGTCTTTACTGGAGTTTGTGTAATTATTTTTGTCATTATTATATTCTTCCACTTCTTGGTGGAATAATTCTTCGGAAGTGAAGTTTCGTTTTTGATTATAATTTGGTTTAATTTGTGATATTTTTGTATTTTGTCTGGTGTTACCAGATGAAGTGTCCATAGAAGTTGGTTTGTAATAACTGTTGGGGTTGTTATTTGTCATTGGTGCGTTTCTGATGGGGTTTGCACCGAATACTGCCCTGGCTGGTTTACGTGTTGGTTGAATCTTCGTGGAAATGTGGGTTTGGTAAAATTTGAGTTGAATGTTAGCTTCGGAAATTGTCTAAATTGGTTGTTGAAGTTTGTGTTATTAAAATTTGGGTTGTTAATTCGCGGTTGATTCGTTTCTGCGTTAAATGGTGTAAATTTTGGATGTGCGGATATTTGTCTCGCGACTTGTATAGTTTTATCGGTGAGTAGCTTTTATTTGCGTTATGGTTATATAGTCTATTTCGGTAATACATAACGTTTTCTTCTTCAATGATCATATTCATTGCCTCCTCTAAATTTTGGGGATGTTGGAATCTTATTTTGTCTGATAACCGTTCAGGTAGTGCGTTTATGTAGGTGTTTAATGCCATTTTGTCGTACATTTTTGTCTTCAATAATTGGATATTTTGGTCGGGCACTTCAATTTTTAATTTTGTTAGAATTAAACTGCGTACGACTTGACATTTCATTCCCAATTGATATGGTGATTGGTTACTACCCATTCTAAGGTTTATTAAATCGCGGATTATATATTTGATGTTCCTATGGTCTCCGAAATATGCAATTAGGATACGTTTGAAGTCTCCCCATTGTTCAAGGCCATCTCGGCTGGCAATTAGCGTTAGTGACGTTTGGATTTTTCTGAATAGTTTTGTATCTCAGTGATGGTTTCCGGTAGTAATTGTATGATAACTGCGTTTTAAATTTGCACGTTTTGTTTCAAACTTGTGCTGAGTAAATTTAGTAATAAATTACAAAAATGCTTCTAAAATTATGTACTTCTGTCAATTGTTGCACTGAAGTGTTTAATTTATGAAATTTGATGAAAGTTAAGCTTTGAGTAAATTGTTTCTGTAATTAATTGCTATAATAAAAATTGCGTTTTAATTATACATTAAGCTTTCAGCCTTTGATGAATAAGTCGCTTCGTTTGTGCTAATTTGTAATAACTTGTCTTTATAGTTCTCCTGTTAAAATAAATTCTCTGAGTAGATTCTTTTCATAAATGGTATAAATACTAAATTGCGATAATAATAATCAAAAAAAAATTCTGTACATAAAAATTTCTTGAGCATCAATAATTTGAGAAGAATAAATTGGTTAGGATAAATAAATTTACATAAATTTTATCGTCAATTTCATCTGTTTTCTTTCTTTGGGCTCGGTCGATTTTGTACCCTGTCCAAGTTTGTTTCTTTTGGCTCAGTCGATTTTGTGCCTTGTTCAAATTTTGTTTGGTTCTCCCAGATTGGGAATTAAAATTCCAGACCACCAGTTATTCGAATTTGGGTTTCCTAGTGACCTTATGGATCCGTACCGCTGCGCCAGTTACACTTTGGGCCTTGGGAGCTGCCTTTTTAAGAAGTCTTCTTTCAAAAACCCTTTATTTATTTAGAAATTACAAGTGGAATTTTGACAAACTATATAAAATTACTCTAAGTCAAAATTACTGTTAAATGAATTTAAATTAGGGCGAGTAGCCTGAACAACCAACAATGTGAAAGCTGTGAGGCTCAAGACTGACCGACTGTCTGGGGATGCCGGGGTATTTATGTTGTCCCTGCCCCTCACATTTTTGTGGAAACTGCAATGTTCATGTATGCTTATTTTTGTACTTAATAATATAATACAAAGTAACAATCCTAATTCTAATAATTGCAGTTCTTATAACCGTCTGTGACCTGCACCTGAAGTATCACTTACGTCTGGAATACTTTGTTTTCACATCTGTTCTCACAACCTGCTTGTGAACTTTTATTAACTTTTTCTTTATTTATCCTTGAATTACAATGTTGCATCTAACTTAAGTTACTTAATAATTTCTATTAATTTATACATATATTGATTTGGGGGATATGTAACTCGCGCTTAACCTTTAAACAATTTTAAAATTTAAAATTTTAAAAATAAAGATTTTGTTACCAGTACAGTCTTTTTGTTATAATATATATTGATCATACAATGTACAAATTAATGAGGCCATTAAGATTATATCATAGAGCGCGCGGTTCTATTTGTCGAGTAAATTTTGAACCTATAATCTCTTGACGCATACAAAGAAGTTATTTCCTCACCTATAGAATACTCATAGTTTTTCATAAAAGAATTTCAATTTTTTCTGCAAGAATACACCCTCAACCATTTTTTTGGCAAAACAGTCATACGCCGAACCGAATAATTTAATTTTCAATACATACACGTTTCTATTCTTAAATCAGATACACAACGACAAAACGCATTCTTAAAGAAATATGTCACAATTCGCGCCGCCATTACAATATTTATCTTAGACTCAAACAACACACACATACGCACATACATAATAATACATACCTTTATTTTGAAAGAAATACCGATCATTCTGAAAATATAGCACTCTATGATAAGAATGTCTTAACTTCTCCGTTACTATACACTACATACACCTACAAATTCCTTATTATTATACCTCCGAAATCCAAAAACACACACACACCTGCACGTACATACTCTACACAGATACATACTTTTCTTTTGAAAAAAAAACACCTCTCATTTAGAAGATATTAACACCTTTATAATAAGGGCTATCTCAACTCCTCCGTTGCTAATCTACTACTCTTGTTCACTGTTGCCAATTTACAAGTGAGTACGATCAGTTAAGTGATGACTTCAAGCATTGTATTATCCTACCTGTGTCCGTAGTTTTTACTGTTTCCGTTGTTTCCTTGATTTCTAATGGAAAACACCTTGTTGCCGCAGAAACTCACAGTGAATTGCCTATATCAACACGTGCTCTTAACAACGGTCGGATTTTTAGTTATGGACAGTTAGTATGCAAGTGGGATTTAACATTCTCCGGGAGAGTTAAATGCCTTTAAACGCTTTTCTGTTGCGTGTTGCTGAGTTACATTTAACAAGCAGTGTTTCTACATTTCAGCTATGTTTCTGTCGGTCTGTTGAGGGACGCGTTTCAACCGACAAATTAAGATGAGAACCTTCTAGAAGGAATTAGGCGGCATGCTAGGGTCCTTCAGAAATTCCCGGTTTATGCATAGCTACCATGAAAAATTATTCGCACGATCGACTGTTTCGTTATCGGTATCCCAACAATTAAGAATTAATCTATGTAATACTTCACCATCTTATCAAGCACATATCTGATTAATGGAGCTTAATCTTCTTTCCGAGTTATTACGAATAGACCATATCGGAACACAGCAAAACTCGCTAGGATGATTTCAGGTTGCCTCCGTCTTCATACCTTTTTTATATTTAGAATTTGATCTTGCATACATGCCCGATCCTATGAGGTTCTTTATACTCACTCTGCGGGGGTCCAAGTCTGTTAAAACTTGCGCAAAATTCGCTATTAGAAACTACCTGTCTTCTGTCGCTACTCCATTTCCTCCTTCTACTTCTGCTAGACGGGCGATTTGCTTAAATTGTGGTTAGATTGAACATGTCTCTTTTCATTGCACCTGTTCTCAGGTACTATACTGTTATGGTTGAGGTCTGAAAGAAGCGACCCAATGGAATTGTGCTAATAGTTGTGGAAATTCTTTAAACCAACGTTAAGCAACTTGGATCGAGGTAAAAACCCCATCTTTTATGTAGCCCCAAACACTTCTATCCCCGATCTTGATGATCAATTTCGATTTCAGTTAGATATTATTTGTGCTAAAGTTCGCGATTACAAGCGTCCCTATTTACAAGTTTAAATTCTAGATACCCCTTCTACTAGTCTTTTTGATTCAGGGTATACTCACACCACTCTTGGCAGTACTGGTTACTGTAGTGCTGCAGATAATTCTAAATGTATTATCCTTGGTTTCGGTT
The DNA here is from genome assembly GCA_036346225.1 of Platerodrilus igneus. NCBI lineage: Eukaryota > Metazoa > Arthropoda > Insecta > Coleoptera > Lycidae > Platerodrilus > Platerodrilus igneus. The sequence continues at coordinate 1,689,424 of JARFIW010000735.1, forward strand.
TTCTCCCAATAACGATAGAGAATTCTGTCGTTGTTTTCCAGGTTCTGGTGATTCTTGAAGTTGCTCATTTACCTATTAGATGTTTTGATTATTGGAAGTCAGACGATACGTCTCTACGATTCCTGATGGACATTGGATTTTCTCTTCTCTTTCAGTTATAGCCACCATCCCCTCGGGTACTACTCATGTCGTATCGGAGCTCACAATCATCAACATCTTTTAGATTCCCTAATTTCTGCCACTTTCTCTAAATAGCCTGTTGGTCTTGGTTGTCCTACTCATGCGGTAACACCCGTATGTCAACTGAACCAATGAAACAACGGTACTACCCGATTTATTCTGCACCTGTTAAGATTATTTGTGCAGAGCTAGCAGAGATGCATCGGCTCGAAGTCGTTAAACCATCAGCCAGTCCGTGGTCGACTCCTAGTGTCCTGGTTAGAAAAGAGGACCATTCCTCTCGGTTTTCTACTCATTTTCGAAAGGTTAAGAAGGTTATTCAAAAAATGCAGATCTGCTCCCGTACAGACTTCGCGACGGACGTTTCCACTCCTTTTTTGATATTTGTTCTGCATATTGGCAAATTTCTTTGGATGCGGAATGCACACACACCCATTACCGCCTTTACCGTACCACATAGTGACGCTTGTATTAATTTCAACAAATGCATTTGGTCTACACAATTCTACGGGAACGTCTCAATGGATTATCGATCGGGTTATCAGTTCTGACGTTGAGTCGTTTTGTTTTGCGCATGTTGATGATATCATCATAGACATCTCTTCTTTTGAAATACATGTTCGTCTTCTCAGTCTATTCCTAAAGATTTCCTTTGCCACTCACGACTCAGATCAGATTCACGATAAAAGATTCTTTTTTCAGCAGCTCAAATTCCTAAATTCTTTTAGGTGGATAGTAGTAATGAATTTACAAATGCTAACTGTAACCCTTAATGCAGTCTTGCAATCCTTAAATAATTTCAAGTTAGCTAAATTGCAACAAAAACAGGATGAATCTCCCAAAACACAATTTGTACATCATCTATCAAAGTTCATCTTTGTTAACTAGATTACAACTGTCAATAATAATATAATAAATTAACATATCCCAACAAGATGTTTGCCTCACTATCGCAGAGAATACTGTAAGTAGAAGGCGAGTTAGTCAAAATTAAAGGAATGTATGGGACCGTAAGGTATGTAAGTAATGGACTTAACTGATTTTTGATTAAATTGTGTACGAGATCAATGGTGTCATTCAAAATCACATTTTAAACCCTGGATTAACGTTTATAGCGAAGGAACGCGTATCATGTAATACCAATCAAGGTGATATCTATAACGAACTAGCATTAGATTATGTACTTACACGGGTAGGTCCAGGTGAATGTCTGTTTGTTGGATGCGGCAAATATTCAAAATTGTTCTATTAACTGTTTGTAGAACTATGTTGCTATCAAAATATTTTTGGGAGGCGATAGATTACAAGTGATTATAAAATTTAACTTAAAATTTGAAACAAAAACTATTAATAGGTGTACAATAACTACTGAAGATATGTTAGACAATATCGGTACAGTGATGCTACTGATACCATTAGAAGGGAAATTTCATATATTATGTTTATATGTAGTAGCTGAATTAAAAGATATTTTAGTATTAGACACTCTTTTCTGGGTCGAAACCGTTTTTGTATCGAACTTAAAAGAGAGCTAGTAAAAATTTAGTTCTGAGTAAGAACACCTAAATACAAACGTAACAGAAACAGTTAGTAACTTACGATCAAAAAATTCTACTAAATAACCTACTATACTTTTTTAAAAATTGAATCCAAAATTAAGCGGTGAATTTTTGAAAAGTTTCAAGCAAAGCTTAAGTGTGAGATATTTCAGCCAGTTACCTCAGCTGTTTACTACAACAAGGAATAATTGTAGAGAGTTTTTTATTAATGTTACTACAGAAATTGTAAATGAAAAATAAGCCATTGGCGTATAACACAGATTTCGTCTATTTCACATTCTTTTTCCCATCCCAAAACCTAAAGCTCACATGGGCCAAAAGTCGTTTATCCTACTTCATGTCACCTGCGTCATATTCTCGGCTCAATTAATGGAAGAACTTAAGACCTTTTCAGTTTTCCCTTTGGTCAAACCCAGAGTAAGTAAGTGGTGCAAAGTGGGGCGATTAACCATAGAAACTCTCAAAAATTATGTAATTGTTTCTTAGACTTGGTCATAAGAATATGCATGTGTACTGAATAATTATTATCTGTACTTAAAAACACGAGTCTGTGCCTGACAGAGGTGTTTACATTTCAACACAGAATTTGAATTTTTTCCGTTGGTTGCATATATTAATATTGTATCCTTGGCAGGAAGAAAACAACATTAACAATATACGATGCTTATGTACTAATGATCAGTCTGTAAAGACACCAGCTACTGAAAATAGATTTATATACCCAGAGGACGCAACTTTTCTAACCTTTGACTTTAGAAAGAGAGAGAGTGAAATAAAATCAGCTTCTCATATCACTTGTGGGGTGAGTAACAACTATAATGATTATAACGACAGAAAACGATTTGAGTTATTACCGTTTAAGAATTAGAGGTGAAACTTTGTTAAACGAAATTAACCCGTCTTATTAAAGGAGTTATCTATTCATAAATCTCTCACGAACAGGAAACTTTAAGGAATTGTATGGGTAGTAAAAATGGAAATTGGTTTCCAACCTTCCTTGATGAAGAATATATTACCACATTGAATTATAACCTTCCAGTAGTTTAAGAAAACTATTCGAGTGTTTCGTTTTCCATTTATTGTCTGCTATAATTAGAGTTTAATTTCAATTCAGCAAGAACTACAGAAACAACTGAAAGTCCTTTTATGTTGATATCTGATTTTCACAGCAAATTTGAAAATTATTACACCTTTGCCACATGCGTTAAACTCTTTATACATATAATTAGTCAAACATAAGAAGAATTAGTAGCGCCGACCTAGTGTTAAGCATGATGCCTAAAAAATTAATCATCCCACAACATTTCAACAACACTAACCGTTAAAAGTATAAACCCGTGGTAAATATCAGTATCTAGGCTATGTACGGTGATGCTGGAGGTGGTAATATTGAAGTAGGAAGGGAGTAGAGGAGGAAGCAGAGGTCGATATGGTGTGGGGGTAGGGATAGGGCTGAGGTGGATAAGAAGGTTGATGTGGATATGGAGTCGGAGGTAGAGGTAGATGTGGAGGTACAGGTGGAGGTGTAGGTGGAAGTAGAAGTGGAGGTTGAAGGGAAGCGGGAGGTGGTGTGGAGGTGGTGTGGGGATGGAGGTGGAGTGGAGGTGGAGTGGAGGTGGAGTTGGAAGTGAAAGTGGAGGTGGAGGTGGAGGGGAAGTAAAGGTGGAAGTGGAGATGGAAGTAGAGGTGGAGGTGTTATAAATATCATTTTGCACATATTTCGTATTAATATCACCCTTATTAGATAAGTTTTACTTATAACCACACACTACAATTTATATTGTCTAACAGTTTAGACTAGATAATTAATATTATTGCATTTGCATACATTTTAAACTGTTCTTAGTTTTTGTATTTTTAAATGAAAAACATTATTTCATTTTTATGAAATAACAATTTACAAAGAATTTGTATTATTGTGACAAATGTTTAAATGTTTGGCATTAGCTTAAATACACAATCTATAATTAAGTTATAGGTATGTAATTTTAAAAATATGTTTTATATGTAATATTTTGTAGATCATCCCCGATGATGGTCCTGATGACCTAAACGCATCATAAAAATTATAAACACAATTACAAATTGTATTATTTATTCTACCTACTCACAAAAATAACTATAGGTATACACTGACCAAGGTCCAAGAAATTTAAATATTCTATATATGTATATATATATATATATATATATATATATATATAACAAGACAAGTTATTTGCAGTCCGCAATAAGGAATTTGTGTAGAACACAATAAAAAATCAGATGTTTTTGTTAATAAACCCTTATGAAAATATTAAGAGCTTATTGACGAATACAAATCGAGCTATCAGTTGCATTGTCATTTAAAAACAATAGTCCAATTATTTCACAGGGAGGAAACATCCACTTACCGGATTCAGCTTCTTTGCTTCGTCTGCTCTGACGAAGCTTAATAAAGCTGAAACCGGTAAGTGAATGTTTCCTCACCTTGTAAAATAATGGGGCTATTGTTTTATTAATGGCTATACAACTAATAGCTCGATTTGTATTCGTCAATAAGCTCTTATTATTTTCAAAAGAATTTATTAACAGATACATCTTATTATATATATATATATATATATATATATATATTGCTATGATACTCTCACATTATTCGCGCCCCATCGTTTGGGCTGCAATATAAATTAATGCTATGAATAAACAGGAATTTATCGTGGACCGACCTTGTGTCGACCAATAACAAAACTTGATGTGATAACGCCTTACTCGATATTAATGGCGTATTCTACTTGACTCCTCCTCTCTTTTTAAATTATAAAATTAACATTCCCATAAATTTTATTATTCGGCCTCGACTAGCTTTTATTTTGAATTATAAAATGAAGTTAGTTAATTCCATATAATAGAAACAAATATTATGTACAGGTTTTGAAAAGTATTAAAATACATTTTTCAATCAATTAATATTGTAAATCTTATTTTATCTCAAAATCATATGCTTTTCAATCAATCTAAAGTCACCAAAAAACCTATTGTTTTTATAAAAAAAAACCTGGAACGTTCAAAACCCCTTTATCATATTACGTACTTTCTACGTATACAAGTTCATTGTTGACCCCGTCACACTAATTTATATTAATTAAGCAAATTCAATATTCAATATTTAAATTCAAATAGAAAAAAAAATGTCTTAAAACTAAAAGATCTAACCTGGTCTGTTTACTTCGTTATTTCCTTCTCGCAACCAAGATTATCGACGCATCCATTATCAACTAGAATTTTCCATGCATTATACCATCCATTTGGAACAAAATTTTTCTCCACCAATTTAGAATTATTATATACCCATTCGAAATATTGTCTAACCACACGCTTGAATTATTGCATTTAAATTATTGTCATCACCCTCTGGATTATTATTATTAAACTTAGACTTATGCACCCTTAACTTAGAATATTATGACTTTTTCTCACCAGCCTCAGAATTGGATTATAATACAGCCTCGAATTATTGTTGTCACACTTGGAACATTTTCATCCGCCTCCAACTTAGAGCCCTATTATTATTATGTTTTGGTTTAAATAAATTCCCCTAAAATCTACTTACGTTTAATCGGTAATAGTAATTTTCATCTTCGTCGCACTATATGTCACTTAAACAATTTTCACTTTTAAATATTATTTTTACGCGTTGCTCTTAGGTTCAAGGTGGCGCACCCTGGCCTTTGTTGAGTTGAAAACTGAGTTCCGTTATTATTGTCTCTGTTAATATATGATTGATATCCTACTTCGTCTGTGGGCATGGCTTAAAAGCCCGTCGCTAATCTTAACCAATGAGGTCTCTTTATTTAAAGTAGTTTCTGATGTAACATTCTCTGCCTTTCGAGTAATTGTTGTTTGCTTGCAGCTGCTTCGTTATCAGCCATGCGGTGTTTTGAGAAATATTATCGCTTTTCCATATTATACACAAATATCTAATGCAATTCGACTTTCAATTTCCATATATGCTTATTTATTTACGCATTTTTAATTACCTTAACTTATCAAAAATTGTTAATTGTTTGTACGCACTTACACTACGCTTCTTTAAATTTTATTTCTTATTTCCGTATTATCATAACTGATTGGAATTCTTTTGAATGCGTGTTTAATGACATTTATTATGTGTACTCCTAAATACGCGTGCTTCTACTAAAAAATATCGTTATTTGCATTACCTAAATTTACTAAAACTCTATATACAGGGTGTTAAATATTCGTTATCTACTTAATGCATGTATTACTTATTTCTATGCTAACAATGCGACTTCTTGTCCCAAGATGTGTCTATTTGCGTCGCTTAAAACTACTTATACTCTATATACAGGGTGCTGAATTCTTACTATTTACAAACTATCCTAATTATTCAATTTTCTCCTAAATAAATGCATTTTCCTGCTTCCTATTATGATTTCTGATTATTTCATGACCATGGCTATAAAATAAACCCTTAAACAACCCCTTATCACAGCAATATATATATATATATATATATATATATATGATATCCCCTTTACAAGCCCCACGATTGGTGCGCGATTTTTATTGCTGTGCATTGCCCCACGATTGGGCGTATCATTTTTATTGCTGTGAAATTTACTTTATTTCCCTTAAGCCCCAATGTTGGGCGTCATTCTTACTGCTGTGAAATTGCTCTACGATTGCTGCGATATGCCCTATTAAGCCCCACGATTTGTACGTTACATTTTATTTGTTTACCATGACTAGCTTACTGAATGCTCGACTTCCTAATAAATTTTGTTTTACCCTTTAAATGGATTCAAATAAAGCAGTTCAAAATCACACAATATAATAATTGATAATATGTACAATGTTGTGTACCCTCAAAATTTCCCCCTGTATGGAATATTTACATTTACCAAATTTATGCTTTCTTGAAAGCCAGCAAAAATATCTTTTTAATTACTTTTAAGTACCTTCAAACGTTCTAAGTTGATTTCCTGTTTTCAAATTCTCAAATGACATTTTTGTAAACTCTTACAGACATACAATATATAGCAAATATAAAAATTGAAACAGTCTTTAAATAATAAATTATTTAATCGCTAACCTGCGAATTTCTTTCTTTTTTACTGGACGTGCCTCAGAGTATCTGTGTTCAGCATCCCTTACTACACTAGTTCTACTTATTGCTTGTGGCTTTCCTCGGATTCCATGAGTGTCCTTACTTTTGTTTAATTGGTCGTATTTTCAGACATATTTTTATATTTTCCTTTTGCACGTAATTTTAGAAATAAATTCAGATATTTAATTTAGACGTTGGAAGATATTGACTTCGATCAGTATCAAGTTATTAAATATTGATTTAGATCAGTGTAAGGATATTGATTTAGACCAGTATCGGGATATTGATTTAGAGCCCTGAATTGGAAAATATTAGAATAAATTTAGTTTAATAGTTTAACTTACGTCTATGTGTAGATCGGCTATTATTCGTTGCTCAAATTTGGCACTTTTAAATTTTTACTTATACTAAATTATAAACTTTTTACTAATTAATTCTGTCACGTAAATTTCTACTGCATACTGACGTGATTCCTGCCTTGTTATAGATGAACTAAATGTTTATTCATTCCCCATTGTATTTTTAGGCCCGCCTATCAATGCTTTTAATTGGTGCGCGTCGCGTGTTTATTAATAATCTCCGCCTATCTTTGTAGAACCTTGGGATTTCTAAAATTCCCCCGTTTCAGTTGTTGTACTTTCGTTCTATTCAACACGTCTACATAGCATCTTTTTAGAATTTCCAAATATTCATTGCAATTCTGTCACGTATTTTTATTTTTATAAAGAACTACCGGATTCTTCTAGACTTCATATTGTTGGATACTCTATTGTGAGTAAGCATGTTTTAAATTATAATAGGAAGAAAATGGGTGTATTATACTTCTTTTTATGCAACTGTGTAGGTTTGAAGACTTGATGATGAATCGACCTAGTTGGGTTACTTTCTACAAAATCGTACCTTTGAGTTGGTGGCTTACTGTGATGACTCTGCGGTCAGACAGACCCAATCCCACCTGCTGGGAGTCAGAGCTATACCAATTCATTCGATTTTGTCCTCGCCATCGCCTTAATTGCACTGTTTCTCGGTTCAACCAGATATAGTACCACTGTAATAATAAAACTTAATCATAACATCCATTTAAGCTTCAAAGACAACTTATTTAATGTTAGTTGTTGCGTATAGCTTTTGTAATATTGCAAAAATATTAAACTATTCCTTTATTTGCATAATCAGATCTAGGTCTGGTTGTGGATGCTTTAATGGCAAAGTTTCTTGAATTTATCTCCATCAGAATAGGGCAAAAGTGTCTTATAGGGTGAAATTGCCCCATACGATGAAATTGCCTCATAGGGTAAAATTGCCTCATAGGGTGAAATTGCCTTATTGAGTGAAATTGCCTTTTAGAGTGAAATTGCTTTACAGAGTGAAATTGTCTCATTAAGTGAAGGTGCCTTATAGAGTGAAATTTGAGAAATCTCTGATCTTTTTTGGTAAACATTCTAGAAGTTTCCATGCATGGACCGATACGAACACGGGCCTAAAGTCTAAGTTGAAAATTATTCTGGGTTCTTCCCACCCCCCACCAAATGGGCTCGTCCGCGGGTATATAAACCGCTGCTATTGCGCTGTGTGTCAGTTTTTATTCATCCTTGCCACAGGTAGATTTATCTTTAAAACATACAACAGTCTTTATTAAGTGTAAAAAGTTAATCGTGTGTTACTTGTTGCAGAACGTTGAGCTACCAAAATAAATCGTTTCATCGAATAGTTAAAAAATATTGCTGCTCTGCTTGGATAGTGCAACACAATAATAATAAACAAATTGAAGAAGAGTTACGATTATGTAGGGTTGAAGTTAACAGAATAAAAAATGCTCTAACGAATGCAAAGTCTGATAGGGAAAAACAGCAGTTATTGGCGTCATTGGCGAATATTAAAACCCTACGTAGTCAATTGAAGGTGACGCAAAAAATCGGAGCTGGAATTGATGTAAAAAAAGAAACCGCTAACCATCGAGTGCGTTGGAAGGATTTGATTTCTGCCTTTAAAGGACGTATTTATACTGGTGTAATTAGTAATCTGAAACATAAAGATGTGAAGACCTTTTCAACAGACCGTAAGAATGTTTTCAAAAGAAAAATTAATGATACACTAAAGAACAATGAAGCTGTTAAAGTTAATGCCGTCTTTTGTGGTAAATTTGAGATTATGACTGGTTTCAAAATTATACGAGAATATAAGTACTTCACGACGTCAAACGTCCCAATATTTAAGAACACCGATCTAAACAAGTGGTTTGATATGAAAGTCATGAAACCAATAACATCTGAATTAGAAGATTTTTAAGAATGCGACAGCGGCTGGACATTGATTAATATTTATAATTTAGGTATTAATATAAATAAGTTCAACCCCATGCGGGAATCATCATATATCGAGCTGCCACCTCAAATACAACGTAAACAGGCATGAACTAACGTAAGGAATAATGACCAAGCATGTATCCTGTACAGCATAATACTAATTGTACCTCATCCTACCCTCATTATTCATCTGTGTTATCTAAAAGGAATCCAGTTTCCAATTACTATAAACCAAGTTGTATATTTTGAATCTCGGAATGATATATCTGTAAATGTATATACCCTTAAACTAAACAATAATAAATTTACAGCCATTTCCTTGTTTATAGCAGGTAAGAAAAAAATAGACATGTCAATCTCTTGATGATTCATAACCAGTACTATGGTGATGATATGAAAATCCATAAACCCACAATTGAACCGTTTAATCCTCATTATGCATGGATCAAGGATTTAAGTCGATTAGTGTCTTCTCAACTTAATTTTGATCATGCCAAGAAACATTTTTGTGATCGTTGTCTTCACTACTACACTACAGAGGAAAAATTAATAAAGCATATCAATGATTGTAAAATGAAACAATTGGGTGTACCTCAGCTGCCTACAGAAGAAAATAAAAGCCTCCGTTTTAGAAATTTTCGTAACAAAGTTAAAGTTCCATTTGTAGTATATGCCGATTTAGAATGTCTTTTGAAGCCCACTAGGGATGCTCAAAAATATCAAGAACATATACCGTGTAGTGTGAGATATTATATCAAGTGTGAGTGTGATAACTCGTTAACGTTTTATCGATCACATCGCGGTGAAGACTGCATAAATTGGTTTTCAAAAGAGCTACGACAGTTTCCAGAGGATGCTGAAACAGTTTTTATGTGTCTGTATGATATAACCCCATTAACATTGCAACAGGGAGTTGATTTCATAGCTGCAACGTAATGTTATATCTGTGATAAACCATTTAATGATGGAGATATAAAGGTTTGTGATTATAATCATTTTATACCAACTAATAACTGTAGAGGCCCAGCACATTCGAATTGTAATATAAATCATCAAGACTTTCGAACAATTCCCATCGTTTTTCACAACCTAAGTGGTTATGATTGTCATTTTATAATTAAATACATTGTGGTTAATCTAGATGGTCGTATAGAGGTACTCCCTGTAACTAAAGAAAAGTATATTTCTTTCACTACATATATTCCTGAGAACTTGGTTAACTTTTGATCTATTGACAGTTTTCGCTTTATGAGTTCATCTTTAAACACACTTGCTTTATTTATGACTGATTATCCGCTGTCAAAAGTCAATTCTTACATTTAAATAATGAACAGTTTCAATTACCCAATTAACATTGCAACAGGAAGCTGATTTCATAGCTGCAACGCATTGCTATGTCTGTGATAAGCCATTCATTGATGGAGATATAAAGGTTTGTGATTATAATCATTTTATACCAACTAATAACTGTAGAGGCCCAGCACATTCGAATTGTAATATAAATCATCAAGACTTTCGAACAATTCCCATAGTTTTTCACAACCCAAGTGGTTATGATTGTCATTTTGTAATTAAATACATTGTGGTTAATCTAGATGGTCGTATAGAGGTACTCCCTGTAACTAAAGAAAAGTATATTTCTTTCACTACATATATTCCTGAGAACTTGGTTAACTTTCGATCTATTGACAGTTTTCGCTTTATGAGTTCATCTTTAAACACACTTGCTTTATTTATGACTGATTATCCGCTGTTAAAAGTCAATTCTCACATTTAAATAATGAACAGTTTCAATTACCCAATTAACATTGCAACAGGAAGCTGATTTCATAGCTGCAACGCATTGCTATGTCTGTGATAAGCCATTCATTGATGGAAATATAAAGGTTCGTGATCATAATTATTTTATACCAACTAATAACTATAGAGACCCAGCGCATTCGAATTGTAATATAAATCATCAAGACTCTCGACCAATTTCCATCGCTTTTTACAACCTAAGTGGTTATGATTGTCATTCTATAATTAAATACATTGCGGTTAATCTAGATGGTCGTATAGAAGTACTCCCTGTAACTAAAGAAAAGTATATTTCTTTCACTAAATATATTCCTGAGAACTTGGTTAACTTTCGATTTATTGACAGTCTTCGCTTTACGAGTTTATCTTTAGACACACTTGCTTTATTTTTGACTGATTATCCGCTGTTAAAAAGTCAATTCTCACATTTAAATAATGAAGACTTTCAACTATTGACTCGAAAAGGTGTCCATCCATATGATTTCATTGATTCCTGTACAAAGTTTAACAATACCTGCTTACCTAGCCGGTAGCAATTTTATAATACACTGGAAGATAAGGCAATCCCTGTCAAACAGTATGCGCATGCCCAGAAAGTGTGGGAGGCATTTAATATTCAGATCTTGGGTCAATATTCTGATTTATATCTAGAAACCTACGTATTGTTGTTGGCAGCAGTTTTTGAACAATTCCGATCAAGTTGACACTCCACATATGGACTTGACCTTGCCGACTACTATACACTGCCTGGGTATACTTAAAAGGCAATGATGAAGCATACAGGCCAGGAAATTAAGTAATTAACGGAAATTGATCAACTCCTGTTTATTGAAAAAGGTATACGTGGAGGTCTTAGTTAATTATGTTCAGAACGATGTGTTTCTGCTAGCAATAAATATTTGCCCACTTATGATCCTTCTAAACCTGCTGAGTATCTGTAGTATTTCGATATATACAACCAGTATGGATGGATCATGAGTCAACCTTTTCCGTTTGGAGACTTTTAATGGGGTGACATAAGCATTATTGTAACTTTAATTTCTGACGATTTTCTTGAAGGTTATATCTTGGAAGTCGATTTGGAGTATCCCGAGCACATGCATAACGTACATAAAGACATTGCTTTTTGTCCGGAGCACATTGACCCAATGACTGGAAAACCGCATGTGGAGATAATTCAAAATACTGAATTAATGGCAACGTCGAATTCAAAATGTAAATGTCATCCATTATAGAAATCTAAAGCAGGCCTTAGTAAATGGGCTTTGATTAAAAGCTCTTCATAGGGTACTTAAATTTAAGCAGAGTTGTTGGTTAAAGTCATATATTGATTTAAATACAGATCTCTGAAGGCGAACTAGGAATGAGTTTGAAAAAAATTTATTCAAATTGATGAATAACGCTGGTTTTGGTTAAACAATGGAGAACAAGTGAAAACTTGTATTGTTAAGCTCGTTCAAAATTGGGATCGTAGATACGGTGCCAAAGCTCGTATATCCAATCCTCTGTTTAAGAATTTTACAGCTTTTGATGAAAATCTTGTTTTGGTAGAATTAAATAAATTAAAAATATATTTTAATAAACCGATATACTTAGGCGTGTGTGTACTAGATATGTCCAAGCTTACAATCTATAATTTTCATTATAAATACCTGTTATTTATCTTTGGAAAGGACTGTAGTGTTCTATATACCGATACCGATAGCGTTATCTATAAAATAATATACCATGATCCCTATGAGGCTATAAGGCGGGACTGTCACAAATATTTTGATACTTCAGACTGTCCAAAAGATAAAGTCTATAAAATTCTTTTAGTCAATGAGAAAGTACTGGGGATGATGAAACATGAGAACAATAGACGGGTTATGACAAACTTTATCAGGATGAGATCCAAAATGTATTTGACGAAGGTTTTCAAAACATTGGAAGAGCAGGAAACTGAACGCTTGCGTATACAAGAAGATACTTCTATACCGCCACCGGCTCTCTCTAATTTCGGTGTAACTAAAAAAATCAAGGGAATTAAAAATCTGTCATTAAAAACCATATCGCATTTGAGGACCTTGCTCGTTGTGTAGACGAGTATAAAGAAAAGTTCATTTTACAAAATTTGATCCACTTATCTAAACATTATGTTCATACAATCATTCAAGATAAATTAACCCTAAGTCCATACGACGATAAAAGATTTTTAATACCAGAATCGTACAGGACATTGCCCATAGGTCATTATTTCATAGATAGCATGGAAATTGAGGAAGCAGTTTAAATTATAATAAATTACTCTAATATATGCATGTAGTATGTAAGTGTAAATATATTCATTTAGTAAATATGTGTAAATATATAAATAAAATGTTAATTTATATGTAATACGTGTAGAGTGATATATTATAAGTTAATTGAATTGGCCCTCCAATCCTATTGTAAATGTACTGTTATTTGTTAATGTAGTATTAAGGTATGTTATTCTAAAGAATGTTAACTTAGATAAAAGCAATCGATATATGTGTAGTGTATGTTAATTCGGATAAACCGATACAATATATGTAATATTAAAAATATGTATGTTGGAGTATATACAATCAATGTATGTAAGTGCAATGTGTAATGGAGCATTTTAATAAATACACATTTTTATTTAGGTGGAGAGGGTGAGGCAGAGTGGAGGGATTGTGCATCGGACTCCACCAGAATTTTTATATAAAACGGTTAAACGAAAGTTACGTGAACTGTGAATGTAGGATCGCCCGGGGTGCATGACCTTTGTATCTACCAAAAATGGTCTTTTTGGACCTTAGAATTTCCCATGTTAAATCCCATAAGGAAAGCAGTTTTTTTATCTCGCGCGAAGATAGCTTATCTACTAGCATGCGCTAGGTTGCGCTAGCTCTAAGTATCCTGCTCTACTCGTACAACATAGTTCCGCCACAAGGAGAGGGGAAGTATGTGATGTTAACTTACAACAGAAAAGAAGCTAGCTATATCTAGAGGTGCGATTAGTTGCGCTAGCTTTAAGTAATCTTTGCTAGCAGAATCATTAAGTTCTTCCTTCATGTGTGGCTAACGTTAATTTAACATCTCATCGGATTTAGTTCAGTAAATAGAATAATTTTGGGGCATTAGCTTTTATAGAGGTGCGATAACCAAGCTGCACTAGCGTTATTAGCACAACCTGGGATTGTAGGGAGTTAGGGTAACTGAGTTTACATAAACCTTGTTGTATAAGTAGAAAAGGAAATTCCATTAACTTTAATGGCTCCATGACTGCGTCGTTTACGGTATTGTTTATTCCTTTAAATTAAAAAAAATCAGAGCTTGGAATTTTTTAAGGTGGATTAATTATGAACTAATTTGTAAGTGCTACTGGAAACAGTCTAATTTTAACGCACAACAAAAACATTTATAAAACGTTTATACAGTTCAGCAAGCAATCTTACGCTTTTGACTGTCAGATTGTATATTACAAAATGTAAAGCTTGGCGAGGCTGTTAGAGGCAAAGGCGAAACCAATTTACAGAATTCAAACAGGTGGAATTAATTTAACCTTATAATGTCGCTGTAGTATTGAAGTGGCGAATTGACATAGTGAAATATAGAAAATCCAAATGTGAAAAGCTCAGTCGTATATAGCATGAATGGAATTCTTTTTAAAGAATATTACACTTTCTTGCGTATATTTTAAGTTTACAGGTTATAAAAATGTTCTAAGCTATAATAAATATTTTGCTTTATACTAATTTGTTATCCGAGTGCATGAGCGTAGTGCAAACTTTGCACGGTAGTGTCTATATAGGTGATTACACAAAGTGCTACCGCGACATAGAACTTAGAATATATAGGTCGGGGTTAATTAAAGAGAAAAGTAATTTCTTAATCGCTTAAACACTAAGCGTAGCAAAAAGTTGACGTTAACTACTTTTCTATATACTTTATACAAACATATAGGTAATATAGCGATTTCAAATTAATTACAATTCCCATGCCGATAAGGTAATTGTGCCAACAAATTATTATGTTTTGCATTTATGGCTGTCTTACCCGAATTACTCAAAGTATTTAAAACTAAATGTTCAACGAGCCCTATACTTTGAGTAACCATGGTTATAATATTTGTATTTGTAGTACATGCGACCTATATTGTGCTATTAAACAAATTAGCAAAAAAATTGTTGTAGGCGTCGAGGAAGTGATGAAGCTGCAAAAAAGATTCAAAGACCAGGAGACAGGTTTTGTACTGAAGACAGTACTGAGTTAACATACACGACACCTTTAGGTACACGGTAATATGAAGCTAATGTATGATATATCGTTAGCTAAACAAAAAGCCTGGTGTCGTTTTCGATCTTTTCTCAGGAGATTAAAGAGAAAACAGAAATCATTATATTTTTTGGCACTATAGAATACTGTAACATTGTCCAGGGACAGATTAAAAGGGGTAAGACCATTAAACGAACAATGGTGTGTCGATAGTTATACAGATTCAATACAATATAAACACGCAAAAACCTTTTTACTTTCAATAAGTGATAAATAATATATTCGTTGTTTTAAGGAAAACTTTAGGGCACTAAATATTATTAGTAATTATTGAAAGTTTTCGTATGTAATTATAAACACTACGGTGTACAGTTTTAGGAAAAAATCGTAGTTCACTATTCAGACTGAATAAGTGTCATCTTCTAAAATCAAGTCCCTATTCTAAGATTATAAAAATACTTAGAAGCTTTTTATGCAAGAACCTTTACTTCAGCCTCATAATCCATTCTGTGGGAGAATATAAAATAATTTTTAGCAGAAGGAATAGTTTAGCTTCTGAGAAACGGGTTACTTTGCCGTAGTTTTTCTTCTCTGTGAATCTATTATTATAACACATATATAATCGATTAGTTATCTTATTTAAAACGCCGGTTAATTTAATTTGTGGTTGACATCCCCAAAGATTTTCAAATTTTTACCACTTAATAACTGTAATTATTTTACGTCAAGTTAGGTTAGGTTGGGCTGGTTTCGAGTAAGTTGGGTTGAGGTAGACTGCGGTATTTTAAGTTAGGTTAGGTTAAACAGTAATATTTTTGGTTATGTTAGCTCCTAAAAATTGAGTAAATTTGAACCATTTTTTAGTGAGGTTATTGTAAAAGCCTTTGTTGTGGGGTGACGCGAGTTACATATTCCCCAATTATGTATGTATTATAAAATAGAATCTAATTAGAAATTATTAAGAAATTACTAAGTGAAGTGCAACATTGTAATACAAAGACAATTAATAAAGTTTATTAACAGTTCATGAGAACGGATGCAATACAATGCATTCTAGACGCTAGTGACACTGCAGGTGGTAGGTCACAGACGGTTAAAATACCGTGATTACCTAAAAAGTAAGATTGTAACAATGTATTAAGGAATAGAATTAAAACAGGCAGGCATGGGCTCTGCAAGTTTCCACAGCCATGTGAGGGGTAGGGACATTATAAATAGCCTGTAAGCCCCAGATCCCGGCAGACAGTCAAAGTATTCAGCTTTAACATTGCAGTTGCTTAGGCTACTCAAGATAGTGCAATTAATTCTTTTTTTGACTTAAAGTAATTTTAATCAAGTTTATAAAATTCCACATTCAATTCTGTATTAATCAAATAAATTGTTAAGAAGTTTTGGAAGTAGTTTTTAAAAACACAGCTCCCAAGGCCCAAACCTTAACTGGCGCAGCCGTACGGATGTCAAAAAGGCACTACAAATCCAAAAATCGTAAGACTGGTGACCAAGAACTTTAATTTGCAATTTTGGCAGAACCCAAACAGAAGTTAGACAAAATATACAAATCGATCAAATCCAACAAACCAAGCCAACGTGGACAACGTACAAGCATCAATCGAGTCCATGAAGCTAACAAAGGAACTAATGCAAGTTTATTTCCTTAAAAAACCAATTATTTTGACAAACTATATTTGATATTGCTAGTATTAAAAAATTATTTATTTATTTATGTTTAAAAGGGACTTGATTTTTTAAAAGAGACTTACTTTAAAGCAAAGAAAATTTGTTTTGAAACGAGAGAATTTAGAACTGAATAGTATAAACAATTATTAAACAAACCAATACAAAATAACTGGTGCACAAAACGAAAACGATTCCAAAAGTAACTAAAAATAGAACATAGAATTTACAATTTATTTAATACCTAAAACTAGTGTATAAAACGAAATTAATTATAGAAACGGATTATTCAACCGTAACCTTTATTGCATTCTATAAATTATAAAAACCTACTCTGCAATCTATTATTAACTTAAACTATTAAACCATTACAAAGTAAAGCAAAGCATATAGATTACGACCGGAAACTTTTATCAGAGAATAAAACATCATTCACTTAACGCAACGTTATCAAAAGTTATTTTAAAACGAAAAGCTAAGTATAGCAAAACAACTACTAAGAAGATTTATTTAAAAACGCATCACGACATCTGAATATAACGAAACAATTATTAAACGTAACATTTTATTATTAAAAACTGCAGCAATTAGCTAGGTATATAATTGTAGAAAAGACGTATTTAAATGATCACAGACTAAATAAAACTTTTGAGAAAAGAGCATCGCAACTTGATAAACTATAATTACATATCTAATTACAACAAAAGCATTTGCGCAAAAAATTTATCAAGAGACTGGAACAAAACATCCAGTAGACAAAGTGACATTGTATTAACAATAAAGGCAAAATTGAACAAAGCAATTGACGGAAACTTACAATTCTGTATTTAAGATTCAAGGTAACCAGACAATATAGATACAAAAAAGGCAGCTTCTAAAGTACAACACACACGGATAACAAATAATTATAACAAACATAATTAAATCAAGGGAACTAAAATAAAATAAGTCTTAACTGGCGCAAACAAAGTAAAATAATTACCGCGAGAAATTATTCATTCACATCGAAACCTTTCAGAAAGCAAAACCTACAATAAAATTAACATTTCCAAAGTAAAAATAAACGAATTCAAGGCTACAGCAATTGACAGAGACATAACCGAGCATAAATCTCTCAATCCAGATTACAGCACCGTATAACTAAGTACAGAGACAAGCAACTAAATTCTTAAAATATCCTAAAACAACTCAAGCTAAAAATAGCAAATAACCCGACGCAATCTAAACTAAAAATTAATAAACCCAACCAAAAAGTAACAATATAAACCGCGAAATAAATCCCAATTTTTCCGAATATTTGAAATTAACTAAAACCAAAAGTAACTATTAATTATTAAACAACCTTCAACAGTAATGTGTTTGGATATAAAAATTTACCTCGAGACCACCCCCATATTTAGCAGAGTTCAAGCCCTCTTAGTGAATTTCATAGCAGGAAGTGAAATATTTTTGAAAACCTTCTACAAACCCGGAGGCAATAAAAGGAACGTATCATTCTTACTCCTAATAATAAGTAAACTGACTGGACGGGCACTAACACTAGTAGCCAGCCGAGATGACTCTGAACAGTGGGAAGACTTTAAACGCATATTAATAGCATATTTTAGAGATGAACGTAACCTAAATTTTCTAATCCGCAATCTAATAAACTAAAAAATGGAAAATAACCAATTCCCGTACCAATTCGGAATGAAATGCTAAGATGTAAAAAGTTTAATCTTAACAAAATTATAAATTGAAGAACCCGACCAAAATATCCGACTTTTAAAAACAAAAATGTATGACGAAATGGCACTGGACATCTATATAAACGCATCACCCAAACGACTATCAGATGAAATCAAATTTAAACGTCCCCAGAATTTAGAAGAAGCCATAAATATGATAATAAAAGAAGAAATCGAGATGTACTATCGGAACAGGCTATATAACCCCAACGCAAATAAAAACTATTCACCAATAAAAACCATACAAGCCGCGAGACAAACAATTCCCCAACAAAAATTCACACCATTTAATGCACAAACACACCAACCGCGAAGTAATAACTCAAATTTTAATAACACAAATTTTAATAATCAATTTAAACAGTTTCCAAAACCAACGTTTAACCCAAATTTTACGAAACCCGCATTCATACCAAGGTTCCACCAAAGTACGAACCAGCATTCAACGCAAGCCCTGTTAGAAATACACCAATGAATAATAATAATAATAATAACAACCCTAACATTTATTACAAACCCACACCTATGGATACCTCATCTGGAAACCCCAGACCAACTACAAAATAACGCACACTCGACCAAGTAATAGCCAAAGAAAAAACTTTACAGCGTAAGAACTATTTCAACAAGAAGTAGAGGAATTTGATAATGACCAGAATAATTACATTTACCCCAGTACAAACAATTGATCAAACCATACAGAAAATTATAAAGGTGACGAACCATGCGAAAATTACGACGAAGAAAGCGCGTGCTCAAATTTTCAGATAGACCGATTTATGAACGATTAAACCTAATAAATTTAAATAACATAAACCACCTAGTACTACTATATATAGAAATACCTCATGCCGAACTTAAACTATTAATCGATACAGGATCCTCAAAAACATTAATTAGCCCCGAACCAAAAAAACATTATTTAGATTATGTAGAGAGAGAGAACCATTTAAAATTAAAACAGCCCATCAAACGACCCTACACCAATTCGTAGCTAATATACCCTTACCTAGAACATTCAATGTGAAAATGAAACACAAAGTTTATATTTTCGAATTCAACGACAAATATAACGGACTAATAGGAATGGACCTTCTAAGAAAATTACAAGCTAACATTGACGTAAAAAACCGCTTATTGAGAACAAAACACGGACGAATCTCCCATAAATTCTAAAAAACCCAAACCGAACAAAAATACACGATAGAACCCCGTACAGAGAAAAAATTAAAACCCCAGTAAATTGAAAAAATAACATAGGAATAATACATCATTTAACATTTCAACAAGGAGTAGAAACTCCAACCGCATTAGCACAAATAAAAGATAATTGCATACCACTACGACAATATTAAACTCAAATAACTACCCAGTAGAACTATCATTAACAAAACCAATTAACGTAAAAGAATACAATTTTAACGGAATGGAAATAGATGAAAATTTAGAAGACGATTACAATCCCGTAGAAAACGACGAAGTGTTAAGAGAAAATTTAAGTAACATTCGCTTTAATACCAACATTAACCAAGAAGAGCAAGGAGCAATTAAAAATTTATGTTTTGAATACCGCGACATATTCTATTGTGAAGTAATACCCCTAACATTCACTAATACAGTCAAACACAACATCGAACTAATGGATAACAAACCGATCTTTACAAAAGCATACAGACTACCTCAGGCAAGCCAGGAAGAAGCTGGCCGACAAGTAGCAGACTTATTAGAACAAGATATCATACAAAATCCAACTCACCATGGAGCAGCCCAGTATTAATAGTACCAAAGAAATTAGACGCATCCGGAAAAAGAAAATATCGAATGGTAATAGACTATAGAAAATTAAACGAAAAAACGGTAGATGACAAATATCCATTACCCAATATAACCGAAATTTTAGATAAATTAGATAAATGCCAATATTTTTCAACACTAGACCTCGCCGCAGGATACCATCAAGTAGAAATGGATGAGAAAGATACACCGAAAACAGTATTTAGCACACCTAGAGGACATTATAAATATAAACGAATGCCATTTGGATTAAAGAACGCACCCGCTACTTTTCAACGAGTGATGAACAATATACTACGTGGAATACACAACGAAAAATGTCTTGTGTACCTGAACGACATCATAGTTTATTCAACATCATTAGTAGAGCATATAGAAAGATTAACAGAAGTATTTGAAAGACTGAGAAAAGCACATTTTTAAGTACAACTAGACAAGAGACGATTTCTACAGAAAGAAGTATCATTTTTAGGACATATAATAACACCCCAAAGAGTCGTGTCGAACCCCGGTAAAACAAATGTAGTACTAAATTACCCCCTACCAAAAACATACAAGGAAATCAAAGGAATTTTAGGACTTAGTGGTTACTACCGCAAATTCATTAAAGGTTACGCTCAGATAACCAAGCCCCTGACAAATTGTTTAAAAAAGGGAAACAAAATTGAACACAACTCCAAATTCATTAAAGCCATAAATAAAATTAAAAGTATATTAACAAATCGCCCCGTATTAGAATACTCGGACTTTTCAAAACCATTTGTACTGACAAACGCATCAAATGTAGCATTAGGCGCAGTATTGAGCCAAGGAAAATTAGGTAGCGATAAACACATTAGCTACGTATCCAGAACCCTAAACGAGACTGAACAAAAATATAGTACGATAGAGAAAGAATTGTTAGCCATAATTTGGGCAACAAAGTATGTTAGACCATACCTATACGGTCGAAAATTTTACATATGGTAACAGTTCGTTTTAACTGTCACGAATCTAGAAGTTAGGCAACATTGTTTACCTGCATTTGGGTTATAAGTTAAACGGAAAAGGTGTTTTCTTTGTCTTATTAGTCGAAACTCTATTAGGTAGGGATCAAAAGGCGTATTCTGGTATTCTACGCAACTCCACTTAATGCAGGTCGAGCTATCTTATTCAACCTTTGGTGGAGGATGGACACAAACAGGCGTGCTATTTTCCAAATGTTAGTTTGGTTGTCGGAAGCGTTTCCTATTGAAAATATATTAAATCGTCGGTTGGGGTAAGATTATTTTATTTATTATACAATGATTTTAAAATAAGGTTATCTGTTGTAGCAAATTAACTTAATTTTTAAAAAGGTGTTGCTCACTTCAATATGGTTTGGGTTAGATTGCCGTTTAAATGAATTTGAATACTTGTTCAAATATTGTAAAATGAGTAAATTAGAAAATATCAGCGGAGATATTGAGCTAATTTACGACGTTTCTACTTCTTGGATTAAATCCTGGAAAGCTTGCTTTTTCTCGATTAATATTCTTTGCTTTAAAGGATTAGGTGTTCGAGTGTACACCATGAGGTACACACCATCTGTTGTTAGTTCCACTGATTGCTTTTTGACCTGACGTGTGTTGAGGTCAAGGACTTTGAAAATACTTTATTCAGGTATTTATGTATATACCCGTTTAAAATTTTTATAAAAGAAAAACTTATAATAATTGTTTGTTTCACAAATGTTTGAATACTAATAGCACTGTGAAGATGCAATTCTTTAATTAATGTTTGAATTAATACGTTGTAATTTTACTTGTAAAAACCCCGAAACATGAGCTCATATCACGTCGGTTTGTTTTGTTAACTTTTTGATACACGGTGATTATTAAAAAGATAGAAAAGAAAATCTACTGAAGTAAAATTTACAGTTTTGTTATAGTTCTGAAAGAATTGAAATTGGTTAAAGATTAAATTGTTATATTTTTACTAACTAACTTAAAGTTTGATTATCTTGCTAGTTCAATTACAATTATTATACGTATTTATATCACATGTTGTTGTCTTATTTCAAACTGAATCAGTGAGGTACTTGTGAGATAAAGTATTTCCATGTGTATGCTATCGCAGAAATAAAACAAAGAACCCACTGTGTAGCCCTGATAATAAGGTCTCTCTGGAAATTTAAGTAACAAAGTAAATATTATTAGGAAAGATTAAATAAATACAATAACCGAGGATCATTCACGCACACGTTTCAAGCAAGTGAACGTCACACGAAAGTACAAGTCACACTTGAAAAGTAAAGTTACAATATACACCGAGCATAGACCATTGGTATGGCTATGCAAACTTAAAGAACCGAATTTAAAATTACAACGATGGAGAATCAGATTAAAGGAATACGACTACGAAATTATATACAAAAAAAGAATTTATAATAATAACGCACACGCCTTAAGTAGAATACAGCTCAACGCACTAGAAACGGAATCAATTGTAGGAAACGTAGACGAAACGGAAATAAGAGACGACCCAGAAGAGATAGACACAATACATTCGACACAAAATGAAGAACCGAAAACCGCGATTAAAATATTAAACGAAGCCATCGATATAAAACTCAATCAATTTATAATTACCGTTTTAACCAACCCCAACCCTATAAAATACACGAAAGCAGACAATAAAAAAATATACCAAATTCAAATAACAAAAGACGACAACAAAGAGCAAATAATTAAAATTCTAAAAGAATACACCCCCGAGAAAAAACGATTTTACTTTTACTTCAACACGAAACATTTGTATAAATGATTTTCAGAATTATACGTTAAATTATTCAATAACTCTAACCCTGAACTTATCAGATGCACAAGAACATTAATGACATTAGACGACCCTGACGAAATATACGATGTAATTAAAAATCAACACAAAAGAAAAAACCAACCATCGTGGAATTAATGAAGCAATAAAGCAACTCATAAGACAATATTATTTCAAAGACATGAAAAAATTAACTACAGAATTTATTAACCAATGTGAACTATGCGACAAGGCAAAGTACGGCAGGAAAATTCCTAAAAATACCCTTAATGTTAACCAAAACACCTGACAAACCTTCTCAAAAATTACATGCCGACACTCTAGTGATAGAAGCGCAAAACTATCTAACAATTGTAGACTCATTCACCAATATAAGCCAAGCTATACCAATCACCTTTAAAAATAACATTGACGTAACACAAGGATTTGCTTTACATTTTATGGAACAACCGAAACAATAACGTTAGATAACGGCAGCGCATTTAAAAACGAGACGATACAAAACACTTTAGAACTCCACAAAATAATACTTCATTGTATAACTGAAAACCACCCTGAATCAAATGAACCAATTGAATAACTACATTTGACCCTGTTAGAACAAATCAGATTACTAAGAATAACCTACAAGAAGGAAAGCATCACCAAATTAATGTCATCTGCACTAATCGTCTACAATAACACAATCCACTCATCAACCAATTCTACACTCTTA
The DNA here is from genome assembly GCA_036346225.1 of Platerodrilus igneus. Taxonomy (NCBI): domain Eukaryota; kingdom Metazoa; phylum Arthropoda; class Insecta; order Coleoptera; family Lycidae; genus Platerodrilus; species Platerodrilus igneus. Next base: position 1,713,348 of record JARFIW010000735.1, read on the forward strand.
GAATTAACATTAGGGCATTCAGACCCACGCAACTCTTATGACATACATTATAACAAAGGAGTATATAAGCAATATGCCAAACATTACAAAGAGAAACTAAAAATAACCTATGACAAGGTAAAAGATAAATTAGATAACGATAAGGAACGTATTACCACAACCCGAGTTAAGGTTTGGGTTTTGAGAGCTGTCTTTTTAAAAACCAGTTCCAAAACTTCTTAACAAATTTATTTATTAATACAAAATTGACTTATGAAATTTTGACAAATTAATTAAATATTAAAAATCGAAATTATACTAGTTAATTGTACTATCATGAGTAGTCTAGCAAACTGCATTGCTAAAGAGGATCACTTGACTGACTGCCGGGTCCTTGAGCTCCCGGGCTTTTTATAATGTTCCTACCCCTTCACATGGCTGTGGGAACTTGCAGATTTTATGTCTGCTTATTCTTAATACTATTCATAATTACATTGTTGTAATCTTAATTTCTAAGTAATCACGGTACCTGACCGTCTGTGATCGTCTGTGACCGTCTGCGACCTGACATCTGCAGTGTCACTATCGTCTGCGATACAAAGTAGCGCATCCGTTCTCATGAACGTTAATAAACTATACAAATTGCCTTTGTAGTTACTTTGTTGCACTTCGCTTGATATTTCATTACACTTTCTAATAATTTCCTAATTATTGTATTTTATATGTATACATCAATTGGAGAATACATAACTCCTCCCGACGTACATTAAAAATTAAGGGTTTTCCTATTTTTGACTTTTAATTCATTAAATTCATTTAATTTCATTGTTTAAAATTTATAGTTTCTAATGGTACATTTGTTTCTTCGTTTGCCTTGGTTACCATTAATCTAAAACTGTTTTCTTTATTTTTGTACCTAATATACATTTTGTAAATTACATAAATGATCAATAAAATAGTCAAAATAATTAATATAATTGCCCAAACACTAATGTTATCGTAGTGCACTTTGGGCGTTCTTAATTCGTTTCTTATAAATTTCCATAAGTTCCATGGCGTGGTTGAGGTTGTCTAGTTCCAGAGGCGTCGCCGTGGATCAATGTAGTAAGCGTAAGACTACGGATCCCAAGATCCTGGGTTCAAATCCCGACACGGCCGACTGCTTGAAAAATGGCAGGTGAGCATTTTTCACAAAAATTACGCCCTCGTTCGGATGAGAGGTTAAATGGAGGTCCCGTGTGTGAGTGTTGTCACGCACGTTAAAGATCCCTACCTTGCCTGGAACGGCAAAGGTTCGGCAAAATTCTAAATTTCCAGGCAACAAAAAACTCGCCTCCTGGCCAATGTAGTACCTACAGGTGGAGCATTGGAAATGTAAATGAACTGTCTAGTTCCAGATGTTCGAGTTGCATGGGCCTTTGAAGTATTTCTTCGTCTTCGTTTTGCGTTTTTTTGATTTGTAATTCGGGTAAGTTTGCTAATTCCTTGGTTTGTACGGAATCTTGGTAAACTATGATAACTTCATTTCCAGTTTTAAATAATAATTTTCCTTAAGGGTGATTAATTTACTTCCGGTTAATGCTAAGTTGTTTTGGTCTTCATTGCAGTGGATTGTTACTATTACTTCTGTGGGGAAACTGGCTATCCATTTATTTTCTGTTACTTTTTGAATTTTCATATTAGTGATTTGTACAGGTTTGGCTTCACAGTTCTCGTAATGATTTGAAAATTTTAATAATTGTACTTCGCAAGGGCTGTTTTTCTGAATGGTTGTTGTTTTCAACGATCGGCATAAATATTGATTTGGTGTGACTTCATCACATTTTTCGTTTTAATGACCATATCTTAGTTCATTTAAAGATAGGAATTTGGTTTTGGGTATAATAACTTGGTATGTGCTAGTCATTTTCATTGGAAAAGCAAATAAATGATAATAATTATAATTGTTAATCTCTACTATTGGGATATCTATTAAAAATGTTATGTCGTTATTTTTTATATAGCCTTTAACTATAGCTATTTTTTCAAATATTAAAATGTTTTGATTCTACTACATCAAAAGGTAATTTACTGTTGGTTATAAATAATTTTATTCTTAATAGTTCTCTTAATAAATCAATTGATTCTAAGATACTGGAATGTAAGGTATCTAATTGTGCAAATGGTACTGCATTTTCTAACGTGGCTAAAATTTGTTGAATTAAAGTAAGGGTTGATATTATTTGGGTGTGTATTGTGTTAATTCTAATTAAACCTCGCATGCCTAACATGGTAGTTTGCATGTTATTTTCAAGGGTTTGTATTCGGTGGGCTATAATATCTTGGTTTCTAACTAATTTTCTTAGCGTTTTGTTTAATTTTATAATAGTTGATTGCGTCAATGATATTTGATTGCTAATTATGGTTTTGATAACTGTTGTATTGCGTTGTCATAGCGTTCTGCGTCTCGATTATTTAATTGCCTGTAATTGCTTTTATCATGTTTCCTAATCCAATGATTAGTCCTCTTTTTCGTATCGCCGTTTGTTCTATGGGTATTAGTCGGTTAAATTTATCTTCTATGTTTCTCAAAATACTTTCTATTATGCTGTAACAATTCATTATTTCTATTGCGTATTCTTTTCCGAATTTTGTTGTGTCCATTAAATGTTTTAATTAGTAATAATTGTTTTTGATTATATGAAATTGCTTTAGTTCCGTTAATTTGAATTTTTGTGCGAAGGTCGAATAGTCTATGGTATGCTGCATACTGCCTAATTTTATTGGTAGTATACCCGGGTTGTTTTATGTCTTCAATTATTATTTCGGTTTCTGTTTTACTTGGGTGGAGGTTGACGGTAAGGGTGATGATTGTCCATCTGAAAGTACAGGGTGTCTTAAGTATTTCAAGTGGATATATTTCGTTATCTTGCCGTTGTCTACTACGGCTATGTTTTTGTCTGATATTTTTTTAATTTTAAAAGGTCCTAAATTTCTGGGTGCCGTTTTGTGTCGTTTGCTTTGAAAATTTTTCAAGTACACGGTTTGTCCTATTGAGAATTTATTTACCTCGGTATTTTTATTACGGGTTGTGGTAATACGTTCCTTGTCGTTATCTAATTTATCCATTACTTTGTCATAAGTGATTTTTAGTTTTTCTTTATGATCTTTGGCGTATTGCCGATCAACTTCTTTGTTTTAATGTATGTCATAAGGGTTGCGTGAATCTGAATGTCCTAAAGTTAATTCCAATGGCGTAAAATTGGTTCATGAATGAATTGTGTTATTGTAGGCGATTATTGCGTACGACATTAAATTAGTAATGTGTTCTTTCTTGTAGGTTATTCTCGGTAATTTGATTTGTTCTAACAGGGTTGAATGTAGTCTCTCGATTAGTCCGTTGGATTCAGGGTGGTTTTCAGTTATAAAATGAATTTTTAATTTGTGTAGTTTCAAAGTGTTTTGTATCGTTTCATATTTAAATTCGCTGCCGTTATCTAACGTTATTGTTTCGGGCGTTCCATAAAATGTAAAGTAATGTAAAAATCCTTGGCTTACGTCAATACTGTTTTAAGAGGTGATTGGTTTTGCTTGGCCTATTTTTGTAAATGCGTTTAAAATTGTCAAATAACTTTGTGCTCTTACTACTAGAGTATCGGCATGTAATTTCTTAAAGAGTTTGTCAGGTGTTTTGGTTAAGATTAAGGGTATTTTTGGGAGTCTCCTGTCGTATTTTGCTTTGTTTCATAGTTCACATTAATTGAAAAAGTCTGTAGTTAGTTCCTTCATGTACTTGAAATAATATCGTCTCATAATTTGCTTTAGGGTTTCATTAATTGCACGATGGTTGGTTTTCCTTCGTGTTGGTTTCTGATTACATCATTTATTTCGTCAAGGTCGTCTAAGGTTATTACTTTTCTTGTGCATCTTATGAGTTCAGGGCCAGAGTAATTAGGTAATTTAACATATAATTCTGAAAATCGTTTATACTAGTTTTCGGTTTTAAAGTAAAAGTAAAATCGTTTTTGCTCGAGGTGTATTCTTTTAAAATTTTCATTATTTGTTCTTCATTGTCGTCTTTTGTTATCTGAATGTGGTATATCTTTTTGTTATCTACTTTTGTATATTTTACAGGGTTGGGGTTGGTTAAAACTTTGGTGAATATAAACTGATTGGGTTTCATATCGGTGGCTTCATTTAAAATTTTAATCGTGGTTTTTGGCTCTTCATTTTGTGTTGAATATATGGTGTTCATTTCGTCTGGATCTTCTCTGATCTCCGTTTCGTCTACGTTTCTCATAACTGATTCCGTTTCCAGTGCGTTGAGCTGTATTCTACTTAAAGCAGCAGCGCTATTATGATAAATTCCTTTCTTGTATATTATCTCGTAGTCATATTCTTCTAATCGGATCTTCCATCGTTGTAATTTTGAATTAGGTTCTTCAAGTTTTCATAGCCATACTAATGATCTATAATCAGTGTATATATAAAATTTTCTTCCGTATAGGTATGGTCTAAAATACTTTGTTGCCCAAATTATGGCTAACGATTCTTTCTCTATCGTGCTGTATTTCTGTACGGTTTCATTTAGGATTCTGGATGCGTAGCTGATGGGTTTATCGTTGCCTACTGTTCCTTGGCCTAATACTGCGCCTAATGCTATATTTGATGCGTCTGTCGGTAATATGACTGGTTTCGAAAAGTCGGGTATTGTAATACGGGGTGATTTGTTAATAAACTTTTAATTTGGTCTACGGCTTTAATAAATTCTGGGGTATGTTCAATTTTATTTCCTTTCTTTAAACAATTTGTTAGGGGCTTGGTTATTTGAGCATAACCTTTAATAAATTTGCGGTAGTAACCACTAAGTCCTAAAAATCCTTTTATTCTTTTGTTCGTTTTTGGTATGGAGTAATTTAGTACTTCATTTGTTTTATCGGGGTTCGGCATGACTCCTTGGGGTGTTATTATATGTCCTAAAAATGCGACTTCTTTCTGTAAAAATTCGCTCTTATCTAATTGTACTTTAAATTGTGCTTTTCTTAATCTTTCGAACACTTCTCTTAATCTCTCTATATATTCCACTAGTGATGTTGAATATACTACGATATCGTCTAGGTATACAAGACATTTTTCGTTGTGTATCCCACGTAGTATATTATCCATAACTTGTTGGAAAGTCGCGGGTGCGTTCTTTAATCCAAATGGCATCCTTTTATATTCGTAATGTCCTCTAGGTGTGTTAAAGACTGTTTTTGGTGTATCCTTTTCATCCATTTCTACTTGATGGTATCCTGAGGCTAGATCTAGCGTTGAAAAATATCGGCACTTTCCTAATTTATCTAAAATTTCGGTTATATTTGGTAGTGGGTATTTATCGTCTACCGTTTTTTCATTTAGTTTTCTATACTCTATTACCATTCTATATTTTCTTTTTCCTGATGCGTTCAATTTTTTGGGTACTATTAATACAGGGCTGCTACATGGTGAGTTGGAGTGTTGTATAATATCTTTATCTAATAAGTGTACTACTTGTCTGTCAGCTTTTTCCTGACTTGCCTGAGGTAGTAGGTATGCTTTTGTAAATATTGGTTTGTCGTCCGTTAGTTCGATATTATGTTTGACTGTATTTGTAAATGTTAGGGGTATTCCTTCGCAATGGAATATGTCGCGGTATTCAAAACATAAATTTTTGATGGCTCTGTTCCTCTTGATTGATGTCGGTATTAAAACGAATGCTACTTAAATTTTTTCTTAATATTTCGTCGTTTTCTACGGGGTTGTAATTGTCGTTTAAATTTTCGTCTATTTCCATCTCGTTAAAATTTAATTCTTCCATGTCAATAGGGTTTATTAAAGATAGTTCTAAGGGGTAGTCATATGAATTTAAAATCGTCCTTGTGGCATAATTATCTTATATTTTTACTTAAGCGGTTGGGGTTTCTATTCCTTGTTGAAATGTTATATGATTTATTATTCGTAATTTGTTATTTAAATTTACTGGGATTTTTATCTTTTTCTCTATTCGGGGTTCTATTGTCATTTTTGTTCAACTTGGATATTTTGAAATTTAATGGGCATTTGTCCATATTTCGTTCTTAGTAAACGGTTCTTTCTGTCCATGTTGGCTCCTAATTTTCTTAGAAGGTCCATTCATAATACTCCGCCATATTTGTCACTAAATTCAAAATTGCAAAACTTGTGTTTCATTTTTACGTTGAATGTTTTAGGTAAGGGTATGTTAGCTACGAATTGGTGTAAGGTAGTTTGAAGGGCTATTTTAATTTTAAACGGTTCTCTTTCTACGTAGTCTAAATAGTGTTTCTTTACGGTTCGGGGGCTAATTAATGTTTTTGAGGATCAGGTATCGATTAATATTTGAATTCGGCATGTAGTATTTCTATATAGTGTAGTACTAAGCGTTTCATATTATTTAAGTTTATTAAGTTTCGTCGTTTATAAAACGGTATATCTGAAAATTTGAGCACGCGTTTTCTTCGTCGTCCTCCTTATAAGTTTCGTATCGCGCTCATAAGTTTCTACATGGTTTGATTAATTGTTCGTCCTGGGCTGAATGTAAGTATTCTGGTCATTTTCAAATTCTTCTAATTCTTGATAAAATAATTCTTCCGATGTAAAAGTGCGTTTTTGGTTAGGGTTCGGTCGAGTGTGTGTTATTTTTGTATTTGGTCTGGTGTTACCAGATGAGGTATCCATTGGTGTGGGTGTGTAATATTTCTTAGGATTGTTATTATTGTTTGTTATTGATGGATTCCTAACAGGGTTTTGTAAAATTTGGATTGAACGTTAGTTTTGCAAAATGTTTATATTTGTTATTAAAGCTTGCGTTATTAAAATGTGGATTATTGGTTTGCGGTTGGTTTGTTTGTGTATTGAATGGTGATGAATTTTTGTTGGGGATTGTTTATCTCGTGGCTTGTATAGTTTTTATTTGCGTTGGAGTTGTATAATCTGCTTCTGTAATGCATTACGTTTTCTTCTTCGATTATCATGTTCATAGCTTCCTCTAAATTTTGGGGACGTTGGAATCTGATTTTGCCTGATAGTCGTTCTGGTAGTGCGTTTAGATATGTGTCTAATGCCACTTCGTCATACATCTTCGTTTTTAAAAATCTGATTATTTGGTCGGGTTCTTAAATTTTTAATTTCGTTAAGATTAAACTTCTTAGATCTTGGCATTTCATTCCAAATTGGTACGGGGATTGGTTATTTTCCATTTTAAGGTTTATTAAGTCGCGTACCAGGCATTTTAGGTTACATTGATCGCCAAAATATGCAATCAATATTTTTTTAAAATCTTCCTACAGTTCTTAATCATCTAGACTGGAAATAATGTTAGTGCCCTTCTGGTTAATTTACCGATAATTAGGCGTAGGAGTAATAAGGTTTTTTGTTGTCACCGCATTATAGAATGTTTTCAAAAATATTTCACAAGCGGTTATAAAATTACCAAGAAGACATTGGTCTGTAGGTGTTATTCAGTCTCTGTGAATGCTGTGGTATAATTAAATATACACTTATATTTTTCTGAAAGGTGTTATTTTCAGTTAAATTGAAATGAACTTTGCGTCTATTCTATAATTAATTATCTCTTCTTACAGTATTTAACCGTACAGTGTCGCGTTTGGTATGAATAAATTTTATTTCTTTTTTGCGATGCGCGGTTTTTAATAGCGTAATTATTTATAAGTTTCTTAAGTTAATTTTATAATTAGACGTATACGGATACGGTTGAAACTCTAATAGGTGACTAGTTAGGAGTGCTGCTTACTGTAAAAAACTTATTTTCAATACTACTAGCGCCATCTCTTGAATTTTTTAAGGATTTATTGAACGACCCTCGTATTTTTATTTTTTATTTCATATATGTAAATATAAATGGGATAGAAAATAAAAATATTATGGTACTGCTGTTTCTAGAAATTGTAGTTAAACCAAAATCAATATTAACAGTGTTTTGCACCAACAGGGCTTTAATATTGCAACTATTTTTAGGGCAGTTAGTTGTCCTTTTTAATATTTTCTTTTCTACTTTGTACATAGAATACGGTTTATATGTGTTCTCCAAACTGAATCTACTTTTACTATTAACCTCCAGGAACAGTCCGCCATATGTGCCTTATCTGCATTGTATGTGTAATGTATTAGAAAGAAGGTTTCTGCATACTGCAAAGCGGAAGTTGCTAGTGTCTTACATACGTAAAACCAGTATAATCCATTTGTGTTTGTTGTTGTTTGTGCTGTACATACATAAATTATGTTTGGCATGCTTTTACGCCCCCCCACCGCCGGCTGCTTCCATTTTTTGACCTAACTGTTTTGAGTTGCAACTAAAACTTAGTATGAAAGCAGCCAGGAGGTATCATTTGTATTTCTGAAACATCCGTAATGGCGGAAAGATCCACCCGCAAAGATCTTTCATAAACAGAGTAGCCATACTAATTTGTGTTGGAGGTTTCCTTGTTTGAAGCTTAATACATAGTGCACAATAACAAAGATAGTTGAAAATTCATGTAAAAAAGGTCTAAGGGTTCATTTTATATTTCTGTAACATCCTTAATAGCAGACTGATCCACCCAATTATTTTTTTAAATTATAGTTGACTTACTGAAATTGTTTTGGGGCTTCCTTATTTGACGCTTGCGACATATTGCAAGATAAAAGAAAACAGTAGCATTCAGCAGGATTGTTTTATTTTCTACGTAGTGTGGACACGCAAAATCAGGGTATTCTCAAATGCTATGCAGAGTGTTGAGGATCCATCCGTGAAGTCATACTTTTGTGACGTAATGAACATTTAACTCTTTTACAGTATAGCCCAGAATTGTACATTCTATATCTTGTTTTTATCAAACTTTAAGGAATGATGTTACTGAATTACGGACCATCCAGCCTGCCATTTTTCTCAGGGCGGGATGTCGTTGAGAGGCACATTAGTGAAGCATTTACCAGAAGCGTTAAAACTACTCTTAGTTTTGTCCTTTCACTGGAGGCCTTTATTAACGGATGATGAGGAAGAGAATACTCGCGTTCGGAACTAGAATCGTTCATATCAAACGGAACAACAGAAGAATGGTTTAGGTAAATATATCCGTTTATGGATTTTTAAAGCAATTCAGAATCGGAAAAGAAAGGTTATTTTAATTGCAGCAATCGCTTTTTGGCGGCTATATGGAAGGAATCTCCAAGTTGATACTGCGTTTCAAGAATTTTTAGTAGCAAGTCTACTTGAAAGTCATAGGCGGTTCTAATAATAAATAATATCAAGACTCTAGACAGTAAAATTTGACACTGCGTATTTAGCACACAGGTTTGTTATACATATACAAGCTAAATTTGGTAAATAATGCGATCAACGTTAGCAAATCCCAAATTAGCTAATGATTGTTTTAGAATTAAGAATGTGTAGGAATTTGTCACTGTTGAAATCGTTTGCTTGTTTCACCTTTTTAAAATTGAAATTTACACACAAAAGCTTGTACTAGTTTGGATTGCGACGCCAGTAGGAACCGAAAGGAAAGCGAAACTAAAATGCTAGAAAAGGAAAATAGAATAGGTATGCGGCAGCGTTTCTTTTGAAGGAAATCCAAGCAGACATTGTTACAAGATATCGGATTATAGGACTTCTTTCGAATAATTTACTAATAAATTAACATTAATTAATATTATTAATTGTATTAAGTACGGCCTGTGACACAACAACTCTAGTAACCAAAGAAGAAAAAAAATTCAGAAATTTAAGAACTATTCTCGAAGACGATTGTGCAAAAAATAGGAAATGTGATAAAAGTAATGGTTAGACAAAAAAAAGAATTAAGCGATAAAAAAATATATCTTAAACCAAATAATCAGGCGGAAGGTAAGGTAGTGCCCAGTAAAACAAAACTGCACGAGACTCCCGCTAGCAACTTATAGTGGAGAAGCATTGAGAGGAAAAAATCTAATTAGTTGGAAGGCGTCAGGGAATATCACAGTAACCCAGCTGCTTCTGCGATCCTACTGCGAGGTGTAAAGGCCTTATCTATCACCCGAAAGAAAAAAAAAAGCAAAAAATAGAATAAAAGGGGAAAAACACAGCGAAAGAAAAAAGAAGAAAGAAGTGACTTCTTCGACAAGGTATGACTTCCAAACATAAAATAATATTCTTGGAAGCGAATAAGCTAGTTAGTATATTAATATTAATACAATGATTCTTGTTTTAGTCATAACTTTTGCGAAACAATAGCTATGGGATTAATTTGTATAGGTTGGAAGCATAAATTAAATGCATAAAATTGCAACAACAATCGGTTCTTAAATAATACAATATTAGTAATAAATGTGATATACTGGTAGCAAAAAAAGGAGAAAATGAGAAGAAGAGGTAGATATAGATTAGACTATAGCGCACATATAGTGAAAAATATTGTGGGAATTTCAGAGAAATGTGTAGGTTAGATTAGAATAGGAAACAGTGGAGGTGTGCGTCTACCCAGTTCCAAAAGTGAAGACAATGATGATGAGTATTAAATACCATCTCGCATAAATTTAGGTATCAACAAATCTTTTGAATATCGTGTGCAGGTAATTATAATGCACAATTGCTACAAATACAATTTCTGTATTAAAAAGTAGCACAAACATAATTAATAATTGGTGTAAACGAATAAGCGGTTACCAGATAACATAAAATAGATACCATGTAACAGCCGAGATAAATATGCATAGCCTGGTACTGAGAAGACAAGATGGCAATGGATTATTACTAAATTATTCAGGTTTAGTACTGAAATTTGCAACCTTCTCGTACAACCTCTTTCTAATAATACGAGCGGTTTCCAATAAATAGCTCCCACTATCTATAAAACTGCGACCAGTTGTTAACCAAGCGGCTCTATGGGGTGGCTGATCTATACCCGTGCTTTTCCATTTTTCAGACAAGTAACTATTTGAAATATATTGAAAATATAACAAATAGTTAAAGTTGTTTACTGCTGTATATATTTTTTATTTGAATAATTTATAGAAGACTTGTGCAGCCAATGTAGTCAATTATTTAAAAAGTAAAATATTACATTTCCCTCATTGAATGAGCTTTTTCAAACATAAAATACACATGTACAAAATCTAAAATAAATAGTATAAGGTAAATGAACACCAACTTGCTGGTGTTCATTTACCTTATATTATTTATTTTAGATTGTTATACTCCTTTTTAAATATATGACTACATTGGCTGCACAAGTGGTGTTCTATAAATTATTCAAATAAAAGTAACAAATAGTGACCTACACATTCTCAGGCTTTAAGATTTCTAGTATTAGGGTGTTATAATTTTAATTACTAGAATATAATAAATAGCTACATGCACATTCTTGAACTTCGAACTTGGTGGTATTAGCGTGTTATAAATTTAAATAGGTAGGTCGTAGGTACCTATTTGAAGTACATTGTAATGGCTTTTGAAAGACTTTTTCAACAAAATAGTAAATTTTATGTTTGTCCCTAAAACTTTGCTTTTAAAAAGATATCATCCCATGCATTAAATATACCTCCAACGAACCGCTTAGCAAATAATTCAGAAGAATTTTTTGTAAGTGATAAATACAAATTTTAAGAAACGCACGACTTCGAGTAATATTTATATTTCATTTAAGCAGATAAAGATTTTGTGTAAATGAATAATAGACATGTATCGATCAACAGACTATGGGCGTCAAAATGAATTCACCAAAGTGTTCGATTTAAAAATTAATTTTTACTTGCGCGGAACATTAAAATTCAACGTAAAACTGTTTTTTTTAAATATAAATGGTTCCAGTAAATTAATGTCTCATCAAAAAACTATGAAATTCTTATCAGTTTATAGCCGACAAAGTGGCATTAACATACAACTTTTTCTATCAAAGTTTACCGGATATTTTTCGAAAAGTGAGCATTCAAAGCCAAGGACAGAACTTCCTACTCCGATTGTAAGAGCATACAATTTCAGTTTTCATTACATTAGTTTGATCTAGTATCACCTTGTTGCTACCATTTATCATTAGGAGATAGGTTTTTATGCATATAATGTATCTCGTTTCCAACACTTCCTTGTTTCCCATTTCACACCTCATTTATTAAAAGATTTGAAATAAATTGCAAAGAGTAAAGTTAAGAGCTTTTCAACTTTTTAGTATTTGTGACGCACTGTTACCATACCACCCCTTCCCATCGTTTTATTCGAGTAATAATATGTATAATGAATATAATCGATTGGCCAGGTTTGATTGTCAGATGTACTGATCTTAAAAATGCAGATAAATTATTTAAAATTGTTGATGAGAAGCTCTTCTCAGAATATGAGGTTCAACTATTAAAAAAGGCTCTTCCTAGAGTCAGAAATTTTCAACAAATATTCTCGCTGATTAGATAGGTAAACAAAACATGGACATATTCTCTGATTCAACAAGCGTAACCATATTGAAAGTGGATTCGATAAGAAACGAAGAACATAAGTATTATGTGTTATTACAATTAGATAACCTCACCTACAGCAAAATATTGGTAGTATGGCACATTCTCATTGGTCTAGATGTTTCTAAAGTTTTTGATGCAATTGGATTACCTGATACTTCAAATATAATGGATAGAATCATACAGTTTAGTTGTATAAAAACGCGCTTTGCTGTTTTAGATGTGGGTCAAGGCATGAATTCAAAAAATTGCACCGTAGATGTCAGAGTTCTGTTGTATTAACTGCAGACTTTTCAATAAAGGTATTGACACTTGCAATTCTGTCTGGGATCATAATTCTTTCACGGACTATAAAGAATTAGTTGTAAAACCTAAAGCGACGTATTTGGTATACAATCAAACCTAATATATATTGTTAATCTTGAAGTTTCTGCGCACGTTGCTGCTTCGTCAATTTTCCAGGTACTATTCCGCATAACTGAATGGTTCTTAAGTCAACCGTTGGCAGTTTGGCGGCGTTTCGGCAAAATCACATCCGCCATATTCACGCACTGTAGGTTGAGCTGCTCCACCTACAGAGCCTGAAGATGACGGATGTGATATCGCCAAAACTTCGCCAAATTTACAGCGGTTCGCTTCAGAACCAACCAGCTATGCAGAATAATACCTGGAAAATTGACGAAGCATACAAGATATTTGCAGTCCACAATCTGAAGAATTTGTGTACAACAAACGATTACTAAGATGTATCTGTAAATAAACCTTTATGAAAATAACAAGAGCATATTTACGAATACAAATCGAGCTAATAGTTGTATAGCCATTAACAAAACAATAACTCTATTACTTCATAAGGGAAAGAAACATTCACTAACCGGCATCGGCTTTCTTGGAGCCTCGTCAGAGTAGACTAGTAAGATAGTTAGAAATTAGTCTACCCTGACGAGCATCCAAAGAAATCGAAACCGGTCAGTGAATGTTTCTTTCCCCAATGAAGATATAGGGTTATGGTTTTGTTAATGGCTATATCACTATTAGCTAGATTTGTTTTCGTAAATATGCCTTTACTATTTCCATAATGGTTTATTTACAGATACATCTTAGTAATTTTTATATATATATATATATATATATATATATATATATGTATATATTACTCATATTTAGACCAGGGTAGAAAATTAAATAATCACATCAAATAATTTTAATCACCGTGTAGAAGCTTTGAGAAAAGGTACGCGTTATTAAAAAAAAAAACCGTGGAGCATAAAATTTCATTCGTTTCATTAAAAATAAGAGATTTAAATTATTTACAAGACGCTTTATATAAAAAAAAAGCAGTATTAAAAATGCTCAACATGTAATTTAATTATTCTGAGTAAAGAAACAAAGAGAAATTACGTGCAAAATTTATATTAATTAACTCTATTTTAAGTAACTGGTATTAAACAAAATGTACTGATAATAATTGAATATTTAATTAGGATTCACTAAAAATTAAAGGGTATTATTTTAATTGGAGTTAATTGAACCGTTAGTAACATATAATATCTATAAAAACTTGTAAAAACCCAATAAAATGCAAATCGTAGAAGTGGTAGTTAGAAGTAGGATGTTTGAACACACCGGCGTATTTTTAAAAGGCAATTTCAGTTTGATTTGTTTAGATAAACATGTCGATTCTACGGATATTGGAAACGGTCGGATGCTTTAGCACGAAATACAGAACACCTGCGCATTTTTAAAAAAGCTCATTCTGCGTAAATGTTGCAGATAATTAATGGTTACAAAGAATCTTGGAGAAACCGTGGCTTAATATTCACGGGAAGGCGCGATACGGGGTTATTTAACCCAGATAGTCCACATGGACTGAAATAATCGATAGTAAGGAATATCAATTTGCACCACTAAGAACAGGTTAGAGAAGGAAAGATAATGTGCGTAAGACAAAGACAAAGACAATAATTAAAGGCGTGATATGAGCAACGTCACGAGGGTCACGATTGGTTGAAAATAAGATGCACATATGAGAGGTAGAAACAACAATTTCTGTACAAAATTTAATTAGTTATTCTCGGACATGTTTGCGTGCCGTGTTGAAATTTCTGAGATTTAACTGGGGCGAGTGCAAAATTCGTAAAAATCGCATGCCGGGCTGCGGAATGGGAACATAGCAGGCGAAATTCTTTAGAATTGTCCGTTTTGGAGACTCGACCGACAGACAAGCTAACCTCTATATATACCCAAGTGAATATGAACAAGCTCTCTTAGATCTTCGACTTGATTCAATGCGTTAAACAGTGCTTTTTAGTTTTCCGGTTTTGATTAAATAATTTAAACAGTTTGCTCGAATATTTTGTGATAAAAACAGTTTGTTCTTTACGTGCTACAATGAATGTACGTTAGTGCACTTAGAAAAAAAGATACAAGGTAATAAAGTTAGTATCACTGTACCAATTAGTAAAATTTACAACGACAAATGAATACACAAAAATTAGGCGGTTTTGGCGTATATTGGTGAAAGAAGTATGAATTTCTTTGTTATTTTTCGGGGGTATTAATAATTGAATGGTGCATAAACGTGTCTGGATCCACAAAACAAGGTTCAGATATACACAGATGAGTTCCGGAAAAGCCCTAAAACAACTTTAAATAAATGGTGATAGAGAAAATTTTAAAAGCGTTGAGAATCAGAAGCCGTAAATATAACCCAGTTGGATTGGTGTGATTAACAGAGGACGATGTACATTGAAGCCACTAGTGCAGTAACCTTCAGGTAACTTATGCTTTGTTGTTGGATTTTGATATTTTGGTGTGTGTTGAATAACTTTATAATTGATTTACTTAAAATGGACAGTAGTGAAATTGTACTAACAATAAAATTTTAAGTTTAAGGTGAAATTTGCTTGTTTAAGTAGAAAGGGGTATTTAGTATTGATGTTCTGGATTATGATGAAAATTTGGGTATGTCTTTGAGCTCAATTAGACGAACCTGGTTAATTAACGCAAAGGGGTGGTAGATGCTCCCTTTGTACTCAGACTCCGGTCTGCATATATTGTTATAGTAATTAGTAGGCATCCTACAAGGACTTTAATTCTGGATGCACATTAAAATGATAACAGATTTAATCTTGAAATTTTCTGATCCTGAAATTTATGCTGAATTTTTAATTTTGAAATTTTAATGTATCGTGAATATTGATGTAAATAGAGTTAACGTTGATGTTTGTGGTAGGAATGTGTTTGTTTTTTGTTATGAATGAGGATGAAGGTTTATCTAGGGGAGCAGCCGAGGCGATGAACAGAAGAAAGTCAATGGACCAACACAGTTATGGTAATGAATAGCTTTTTGTAGGATTCACAGCATTCTTGACGCCCAATTCGTGAGGCTCGATTCGAAAAGCGTAGTTCCCGGATTTTGGTGGAATCATAGCAATATATATATATATATATATATATATATATATATATATATATATATATATATATATATATATATAGACTGTTTTACGTTGTCTAGGGTTTTTACTTTTATACTTTCTTGAGATAATTCACTCGCGTAATTATATAAATCATTTAATACAATAAACAGGTATAATACAGTTTCCGTGAACGTATAAACACAATTAATGTTTGGAACTATGTAATTTTACTAAACCGAACATAACCATAACATGAGGAATTGAAAACACTTGATTAAAAAATACAGGTAGGTAATCAACATGTAAATAGATCGCGGCTTAATCTAGCATTCGTCTTTAAGATATCTTTTAGGGTCATCTTTACCTAGGACACACGTCTTAAGCTCGTCTTAGCTCAATTTCGAATGAACGATTCGCTGCTATGAGCCTCCCTTCTCTTTGTGTTCTTAAGGTCAGGTAAATATTAAAGCAGTAGTGTTTGATCGACTTTATCCTGTATTCTTAATCCGCATGGATGCATCTTAAAGGTCTAACCTACTTCTAACTAAATTAATATTAAGGTTTATTCCTACATATATATATATATATATATATATATATATATATATATATATATATATATATATATATATATATTACTCATATTTAGACCAGGGTAGAAAATTAAATAATCACATCAAATAATTTTAATCACCGTGTATAAGGAATTTTATTAGATAATACGCGTTATTAAAACCATGAAGCATAAATAAACTCGGTTGTTTCAGTAAAAATAGGAAATTTAAATTATTTATAAGACGCTTTGTATCAAAAGAAGCAGTATTAAAAAAAAAAGCTCTGCGTGTAATTTAATTATTCCTAATAAAGAAACAAAGACAAATTACGTGCAAGATCTATATTAATTGATTCAAGTTTGGGCAACCGGTAGTAAAACAAAGTGTACATGTAATAATTAATATTGAAGTTGTATTCGCTAAAAATGAAAGGATAGAAATCAATTTAATTGGAGTTAATTAAACCGTTAATAACATATAATACCTATAGAAACTTGTAAAAACCCAAGATTAAAATACCACGGAGTAAGGCTCTGAGAATTAATAGTATGTTTAAACACCTGGGTTTATTTAAAAAGCTCATTCGGCGTAAAGTTTGCAGATAATTAATGTTTACAAAGAATCTTGGAGAAACCTGGGCTTAATATTCACGAGAATGTGCGATACGGGTTTATTAAACCCAGATAACAGTCCGCGTGGACTGAAATAATCGATAATGAAGAGTGTCAAGTTGCACCAATACGAACAGGTTAGAGAAGGAAAGAGAAAATGCGTCAAGCAAAGACACATATTTTAAAAGGCGGGATTTAAACAACGTCATGGGGTTACAATTGGTTAAAAATAGGATGCAAATATCAGAGGTAAAACAACAATTTCTGTACAAAATCAATTAGTTTTCTCGGACATGCGTGCGTACCGTGTAGAAATTTTCTGAGATTTGAATGGGGCGAGTGAAAATTCGTAAAAATCGACGTGCGGGCGACAGACTGGGAACAGAGCATGAGAAATTCTAGAAACTGGCCGCTTTAGGGAACAGACCGATAGACAGGCTTTTGCTATATATACCGAGATGAAGATAAACAAGCTCTCTTAGACTTTTGACGATTCGATGCGTTAAAAGCTCGTACATACGCGACTTGATTGAAGATGTTAAACCGTGCATTTTAGTTTGATTAAATAATTTAAAGTTTGCTAGTATATTTAGTGATTCAAAATAGCTTGTTATTTACGTGCTAACATGAATGTACTTCAGTGCACTTAGATACAAGGTAATAAAATTTGATTCACTGTACCAATTAGCAAAATTCACAACGACGAATGTATACACAAAAGTAGGCAGTTTTGGCGTATATTGGTGACAGAAGCATGACTGTCTTTGCTATTTTTCGGGGGTGTTAATAATTAAATGGTTCAAATACGTGTCTGGATCCATGAAACAAGGGTCAGATAAACACAGATGAGTTCCGGAAAGGCCCAGAAACGACTTTGAATGGATGGTGATGGAGAAAATTTAAAAGCGTAGAGAATCAGAAGCCGTAAATATAATCCTGTTGAATGGTGTGATTAACTAAAAGAAACGATACTTTGAAGCTACGAGGACAGTAACCTTCAGGTAAATTATACTATTTTGTTTGACATTTTTTTGTGTATTGAATGATTTTATAATTGATTTACTTTAAATGGACATTAGTGAAATTGTTCTAACCATAAAAGTTTAATTTTAAGATGAAATTTGCGTGTTTAAGTAAAAAGGGGTATTTTGTTTTCATGTTCGGGAATATGATGAAACTTTGGGTATGTCTTTGAGCTCAATTAGACAAACCTGGTTAATTAACGTAAAGGGGTGGTAGATGCTCCCTTTATACTCAGACTCCGGTCTGCTTATATTGTTATATTAATTAGTAGGCATCCAACAAGGACTTTAATTCTGGATGCACGTTAAAGTGATAATAAAATTAATTTTGAAATTCTTTTAAAACTGAATTTTATGCTGAAATTTAATTTGAAAATTTAATGTATTCTGAATATTGATGTAAATAGAGTTAACGTTGATGTTTGTGGTAGGAATGTGTTTTTTATGTATGAGGATGAAAGCTATCTAGAGGAGCAGGCGAGGCGATTAACAGAAGAAAATCAACGGACCAGGTGATTCAAGAGGTTTCACAGCAATATATATATATATATATATATATATATATATATATATAAAGTCAAGTTATTTGCAGTCCGCAATAAGAAAATTGTATATAAAGTAAGATGTATCTGTAAACAAACTCTTATGAAAATGATAAGAGCCATGGACAAATACAAATCGGGCTGGTAGTTATATAGCCATTAACAAAACATTAGCTTTATTACTTCATAGGGGAGGAAACATCCACTGACCAATGGTTTCGGCTTGCTGTTGTTTCCTCCCCTATGAAGTAATAAAGCTAATGTTTTGTTAATGGCTATATAACTACTAGCCCGATTTGTATTTGTCAATGGCTCTTATTATTTTCATAAGAGTTTGTTTACAGATACATCTTACATTATATACAATTTTCTTATTGCGGACTGCAAATAACTTGTCTTTGTTCATTCGAATTGCCTTTGGGGCATGAACCTGGGTGTCGCTACGAGAAGGTTTGTTACGTTTGCAAATAAATTTTGCTGTAACATTCCGCAAATCTCAAAGGTCAGACGTACTTTTATAGTCATTTATAAAATTTATTATGTAGTTTCGGTTCAATTCTGTACTTCCACACTTTAGTAGTGTTGGTTTTTATCACCTGATGGCGGTTTTAGTTACTTTTGCTATAGTACAATGATTGTTTCGAAATTATATCATTATAATAGCTTCGATTACTTTATAGGGTTCTTGGGAACTATTCCACTCTGATGAGGCTATCAAGCCGAAACCATTGGTTAGTGGATGTTTCCTCCCCTATGAAGTAATAAAGCTAATGTTTTGTTAATGGCTATATAACTACCATCCCGATTTGTATTTGTCAATGGCTCTTATTATTTTCATAAGAGTTTGTTTACAGATACATCTTACTTTATATACAATTTTCTTATTGCGGATTGCAAGTAATTTGTCTTTGTTCATTCGAATTGCCTTTGGGGCATGAACCTGGGTGTCGCCACAAGAAGGTTTGTTACGTTTGCAAATAAATTTTGCTGTAACATTCCGCAAATCTCAAAGGTCAGACGTACTTTTATAGTCATTTATAAAATTTATTATGTAGTTTCGGTTCAATTCTGTACTTCCACACTTTAGTAGTGTTGGTTTTTATCACCTGATGGCGGTTTTAGTTACTTTTGCCATAGTACAATGATTGTTTCGAAATTATATCATTATAATAGCTTCGATTACTTTATAGGGTTCTTGGGAACTATTCCACTCTGATGAGGCTATCAAGCCGAAACCATTGGTTAGTGGATGTTTCCTCCCCCACAAACTCTTATGAAAATAATAAGAGCCATTGACAAATACAAATCGGGCTGGTAGTTATATAGCCATTAACAAAACATTGCTTTATTACTTCACAGGGGAGGAAACATCCACTGACCAATGGTTTTGGCTTGTTAAGCCTCATCAGAATGAAATAGTTCCCAAGAACCCTATGAAGTAATCGAAGCTATTAAAATGATATAATTTCGAAACAATTACTGTACTATGGCAAAAGTAAATAAAGCCGCCATTAGGTGATAAAACACCAACACTACTAAGTGTGGAAGTACAGAATTGAACCAAAACTACATAATAAATTTTATAGATGACTATAAAAGTACGTCTGGCCTTTGAGATTTGCGGAATGTTACAGCAAAATTTATTTGCAAACGTAACAAACCTTCTCGTGGCGACACCCGGGTTCATGCCCCAAAGGCAATTCAAATAAATAAAGACAAGTTTTTTGCAGTCCGCAATAAGAAATAGTATATAAATATAAATATAAAATGGGATTAATTTACGAGGGCAAGCAATAACAGCAGCACGTGTGCACGTCTATGGTCGCCCCTAAGAGACTAAAGAAAAATCCTCGCATTGGGCATTATTATCGTCGTCGTCCTTGTTAAGAACAAAGCTATGTAAAACGCAAAAAACGTTCACAAATCATCGTTATACCTTACTGAAGTAAAAAGCGGAAGAAGCGTGAAAAGCACTAGCGACAGAACACTTTATCGAATAAGAAGAAGAAAGTCACTTTTAGTCGTGCCGCTGCAAATTTCTTAAAAGCACTCGATTTCACGCTTTTACATACTAAAAGAAGACAACACGCTGGAACGTCAAAATCGAAAAAATAAAAAGCACTATTGATGGCCAAACGTTGTGACTAAATATGTGAAAATTTTAGCAACATGAATATGGCTGCAGCTCTCCTTTGAAAAAATTTCGATTCGATGAAGTTGCTAAATTAAACATATTTAAAAGGCCTTGCTACAAATAAACAATTTGACAATTGCACGTTTTCGGTGAAAACGTAAGTTAGTCCATATAGGCTACCGAACAACGCCATATAATTTTTGTTCGACAAAGTACAGTATAAAGGGCGGAGAGGCGTATGTTGTCGACGTTTCTAAGCAGGATACTATAACGTGCACAATGAGTCTTATTCGTATCACCAACAAAACAATGGTTTGAGTAATAGTTCCTAAGATTCCATAGATATAAACACTAACATTTTTCAGTACGGTCGCTTCTCGTGCAACGTGCCCCTGAACCACATTTTTGGATTGTGCGAAGACTATAAACAAACAATTGTGAATGTCTCAAGAGCTTGTTTTAGTTAGATCTAAGAGCAATGTCAACTGTTACCAACCTACTCGGTGAGGAGAATATCCTCAGGCATTCAAAACAAATTTTAGTAAATCGTTTGTCGGGAAGGATCACTTCAGCCTACGTGGTGAGCAGAATTTATTCAGATGGCTTTCCTGAACAACCTTCAATTTAATGATTCTTAGTTTTTAGTTTACTACTGATGATGACTACATTAGTAGTCGAAATACGTATTTAATCTTTAAAAATATTTTGTGGTTAAGGGGTATTAATTATTTTAATTTGTTTTTTAGTATCTTTTATTATATTCTATAGTTACATACATGTATTTTATACAAAACGTTGAAACAATTAAACAATGCAATATTTAATTGATTTATATAATTACAATATAAAAAAATACAACTTTTCTTAATAACGTTACATATCCCACATGTATTTAATTAAACAGGTTTTTATACAAAAGCTTATATAACAACGTATTATATTACAGTATTTAATTAATTTTATAAAGAATATAAAATTAAAAAAAAACTATTCTAGTTCCTATTGTCAATAAAAAATTTTAGGAAAAGACCCACACCACAAAATACAATACCGTACGATGGAGTAACTTTGGGGCTGGGTAGGTAACTTTGGAACAGCGGGTAAATGTTGGTTTGTAGGGATTTCGTGGTGGATACATTGTGTTGGTTCAAACGCATGCTTTATGTAGGCCTGTACTGTGCTACTACCTGGCGGCAGTTTGGGGACCCTAGTTTACTACATTCGTTCTGCAGCTAGGTTCCATTTATTGCCATTGTTTTTTCAAAATTTTGGTTTTCATGAAACTTTCTCTTGTACCTCAAGAACTGCGAACATCAGATTACCTTCAGGTGTGTATGCACATTGATTAATACATTCTTGTGTTTAATATAGAAGTAATCATATTATTATAAGTGTTTTATTTCATAATCTGTGAATTGTAAATTTTCACGTGTTGCCGGGTTAACTTTGTGACTGTCTCAAAATTACCCTATGGTCTTCATATTATGTTTCTTTACATTGGTTTGTTTTTTCAGGATTTTATTGGGCAATAATGCTTAGAAATTCTAAAAAAGCTCTTGGCACACGGCTATACAAAGATTACACTGAAGAAAATTTACAAAAAGCTTTACTAGCAATAAGAAATAAGACACTATCGATCCGAAATGCTGCCTCCAAGTATGGAATATCAAAAAATACACTGAATCTGCAATCCCAAGAAAAACATACCAAGTCCGTAGTTCGGGCTACGGTGTTAACAACAAAAGAAAAGGTACAGATGGTAGAGTACGTTGTTGCCGTGTCAAACTACAGATTTCTAGTCAACACCTTTGATTTACGTTCTGTTGTAAAACCGTATCTAGACAGAATTGGAAGAAACGAAACACGCTTCAAAAATAGCTTACCGAGAAATGATTGGGCAGATTCCTTTATGAGGCGTCACAATATTAATACAGAGAACCACTGAAAATATCTCATTCTAGAGCAGCCACTGACAAACAAGTTGTAATAATTTTTTAACAACTTAGAGAAAGAGTTAAATGGAATTCCAAAGAAAAAGATTTGGAACTACAATGAAACAAACCTTCTTAATAATCCTGGTGCCAGGAAAATAATAACTAAAGAAGGACTAAATATCCTAGGTGATCTAGAATTTATGGAAAGCTTGTACATCTATTGTGATATGTGGCAATGCTGCCGGGGTAATAACTTCATCTTACGTAAACTATAAGACAGGGAAAATATGGTCTACATAGACTAAGAATCGGCCCGCAGGTACTAAATATAACACAACGAGATCAAGTTGGTTCGATAGTATATCTTTGGAGGATTGGTTTGTAGTTAATGCTTCCAATCCTCAAGAAAAAGCAGAAAGGGCCAAGAGCTATTATTGATGACAACCTTAGTTCTCACATAAATATAGAGGTTATCAAACAATGTGATATAAATAATATCAAGTTTATTCATGCAACTCATCTTTTACAGTCAATAGATGTTGCGTACTTTCGTCCTATGAAGGTGGCTTGGCGAAAAATATTAAAGGATTGCAAGGAGGCAGCAATTGTATGTCGTTGTACATCAGTATGAAAAGACTAATTTCCTGCAATTTTGAAAACTCTATGGGATGCTATGATTAAAAGCCCGGACAATCTTATTGCCTGTTTCCTCAAGTCAGGAATTTATCCCACAGACAGACAGCAAGGAGCTTTGAAACCTCTTCTTTTATTGGGGAAAGTTTTCTAAAACAAATTTTGGAGAAGCGCCAGGAGGCAACTGCATGTCGAAGAGTGAAGAGAAAGAAAAATTTAAATGTCCGCATTGAAAAAGTATCTCTTCAGACGAATTCAAAGCAGCCTTGCCAACGGAAAGCTACCTATTGATGAAGACCAACCATCCATCTCAACTAGAGTGAAAGCGTATGACAAGAGAGGATAGCCAGATTCAAAAACACTCCAAAAAAAGAACGGAAAAAGAGGGACACTGATTGCAGTAGCAAGGAAGAAGATGATGGGTTCTCTTCAAGACTCAGAAGACCCGGAGACATTTAGTAAATTTGAAACTCAATTGAACCCATGCATTCCACATGTACAACCATACAATTTTCTCCAACATCTAAATGTGGGAGACTTTGTTCAGGTGAGATATGAATGTGAATTATATCCTAGACGGATCGTTCAATTCGAAGATGACGGCGAAGAATTAATATCGGCGATGAAGAAATCGGCTTCTAATTGGAAATGGCATTCCACGCCTGATAAAATGCACTGCTCAAAAAACAAAATTGTTCAGCAGATTGATGAGCCGGTACAAATTGGCCGGCCAGAAATTTTCAAAGTAAAAGAGCTGCAAGTTTACAAAAACTAAATTATAAGAAGTGTTTGAATAATGTTTGTTACATTTTCTGTTTGTTCAGTAAAGTTTCATAGACTAATTGTTTAAAAAATTATGATTTGCACCCTTTTCGTACCATTAATACGACTTTATTGTTCTTATGTGCTCTTAAATATAGTATTGTTGGATAAAATTGGTACACACTCATTCTCCTTCTTGTTTCTTATGTAAATAATGAGCCTATACAATATTGTGGGGTAACATTGATGCAAAGTCATGTTTCCTGCCGTTTATAATGGAATAATTGCATTGTCCCATTTTGCCCCAATCAATAGGGTAAGATTGGACAAATCAAACCTGGAAAACCTGGAAAAGGATGACTTGGGATATCCTGTACTTAGAGATAAGTTTGAACTAGCAATAAGGGGTTTGAATACTAGTAAGGTACTGCGTGCAGATAAGGCACAAATAGATACTCCTAAAGCCCTTGGACAATTAGTAACAGAATGTTTCCTCTAACTCGAAACTTATATTTATGAGACAGGCGATACAACCAAAGATTTTAAACGTAACGCCATCGTGACTGTTCCAAAAAAGGAAGGTGTGGATAAATTTAAAGATTTTCGAATAAGTTTGACGGCATACGTGACAAAAATATTAACCAGAATTGTACAAAGATGGGTAGAACAGGGGGCTGAAGAAATACTAGAAAGAGTTCAATTTGGGTTTAGGCAAAACAGGGAACAAAGAAGGCCATTTTAGCTTCAAGGGTTATAATAGAGGAAACCATAGGAAAGGGAGAAAGTGTATATATATATATATATATATATATATATATATATATATATAGTCTGTAGATCTGAAGAAGGCATTCGACAATGTAGAATTGGAAACAATGTTTGAAATATTAAAAAAATTGGAATGAGTTATAAGGATAGGGTAGGAGGATAGGCTGTTTGCTTTTTATATAAGATATGTATATATCTTATATAAAGAGCAAACAGTTGTAATACAACTATAGCGGGAAGATAGAAAAATAAATATTATAAAAGCGGTGAAGCAGGGATGTTCACCATACCCTTAATTTTTTATTTGTATTCGAAGAGGCAATAAATACTTCCAAATTCACAGACATTTGGAATTACTACGCAGGGACAAAGGATTGATATACTTATATTTGCAGATGATGTAGAGGTAATGGCATTTAGCAAAGAATAGTTAGAAACCGCTTTTAATAAAATAGAAACAGCACTAGCAAAGAAAATTAACAAAAATCAAACTATGTAAAGGAAGAGTAGATAAGTCATAAACCAGAATATAAATAGGAAACAGAAACTTACAAGAGGTTAAGGGTTTCTGCTACCAAGAAAGTAAAACAACACGACATGGGAATAGTGCAAAGAATTTAAAACAAGGTCTAGCACAAGGCCGTGAAGCAACAAATGTGTTCAAAACTAACAAACACAGAAATCAGCAGAATATTGCCGAAAGCATATGTGTCAAGCACAGCACTGTACGTCTGGGATTGTGGATAGTAGGATAAGGGTACAAGAAAAATATAGAAGCTTTTGAAATAATGTGCTACACAGGTATGTTGAAGATATCATGCACAGCAAGGTTAAGAACAAAGAAGTTCTCGAAATGACAGTAGAAGAAAGAAATACGTGGAAAACAGTAAAAAATACGAAAAATAGGATGATAGAACATATACTTAGGCATGACTAGTGCGGAATGTTTTAGACGTAGGGTAAGGAAAAAGAGACAGGTAGATGTTGAGCTTGCACTCATGTAGTGAGAGATGTAAGCTGTTGGAATTTTAGGGAAATGTGTAGGTTAGCTCAGAACAGAAATCAATGGAGGTACGCGCCCAAGCAGTTCCAGGACGGAAAATTAATGATGAAAAAGTAATTGTACCTAGTCATGATGATCATCGTTAATAACTACAGATGATGGTTTTCCAATGTTCTCAACAAATGTTGATTTTTCGAAAGTAGTTGGAAAACCATTTATTCGGCATAGTTCTAGGTAATGGGGGATACTGGTAGCAGACAGGTTGCTAACCCCTTTGCCTGCCATTAAAATCGGTGAAATAGGGTATATTTCTAGAAAACAATAAAGAGGATAAGTGCAAAGGTTATATAAAAGAAAAGATTAGAACTAGGCCATACTGTATTTAACAAGTGACGGTAGCTGCTATATTCGAAGACAACAAACGTGGAGACCAGGAAAAGACTGCTAAAACTATATATGTGGAGCCCAGCACTGTACGGCTGTGAAACGTGGACGGTAGGAGAAGCGGACAGAAAAAATATAGAAGCCTTTGAAATGTTGTGCCACACACTTATGATGAAGATATCATGGTAAACAAAGTTTAATGCGAAGAAGTACTAAAAATGGTAGGGGAAGAAAGAAATATGTGGAAAGCAGTAAAAAATAGGCGAGGGTAAGAAGATGAGATAGTATCTGAAACATCTGAGGCAGGAAAAAATAGAGGTAGAGTAAGACTTAAATTAGACTATTATATATAGATAGTGATAGATGTAGTACGCTGTGGGAATTTCAGGTAAGTGTGTAAGTTAGAGATAAAAGACAATGGAGGTACGCGTCCAACCAGTTCTAGGACTGAAGGCTTAATTATGATGATAAGTGATTAGGACTTTGTCCTGTCATTTCTTGAACACCAATTAGATAGAATATTTTTGTCTCCGTCGTTGGGAGCCAATAAATGTGCAGTGGACCGTGGATAATGCTAGTAAAGTTGTTGCTCTGATTGTTTTGCTAACTCAGTTTAAATAAAATCACTAGAATCAGTCATCATATTTATAATGATATGAAACTTTTAACAAATAATTTTTCAAATAACAATTACTACATCTACAACAACCTTTCTTTGACAAACCATATCTTCCATGTGACCTCAAGAAAAATACCTTCAGACTATTACACGTATAACTCTGACTCTTTTGGACCATGCTCTTCTTTTGTAATTGGTTCTGTAGAACATCCACGTGCGGCATATATCATAATGGAAAAATGTCATCTAGAAAGTATAATTTTCAGTCCGTAAAGCTAGCAAAATTACTAAAGCTTGCTTAGTAATTTGCATATTCTGTTTTCTTGCAAATATTTCATTCAATCAATTATTGCATTCATGTATTCGTATACTACCTCTACTGTACGAATACTGTTAATTCAGCGAGTAGGAAAAGAGCAAAGCATTCTCCCGACACTTTCATTCAACACTAAAACACGTTAAGGTGAGTAACAGTGTCCTTGGAATAACTGGAAATTTCCAATGAAATAATATGGAGTTGGACATTCCATTATTATTAAGTTTAGTCGATGAACGTCGCAGCACATAGACGGAATTTTTATATTTTTGTTTAATTCTAACTTGAATTTACTACGACTCCGTCATAATTCTGTGCAAGAAGTTTAGTATTGTTGTTGTTCGTTGTTGTTTCTCGAACAATGATGTATCAGAAAGCGTTTTCGCATATTTTACAACGAGTAACACATTTTAGAATCGTTAACGGTTTCCCGTTTATTTTTCAACTAGGGTAGAATTTATGACCAATTGTGATTTTTGTGATGCAGCAATCGTTTTGTCCGTCATTGCTGCTAAAACGGATTGGTCAAGTTTCTCTAAGAATTTGGAAATAATAAATTTCAAGCACAGTCTAATGAGACATTTTGGATTGTCTCTGAGGTGCTTTAGATGTAACTACAATTTTCAAATGATCTTCAAATTTTGTCGAAAAATCAAGATGCTTTATAAAAATACCGAGGTTTTTCAGGTGACTAGAAATTATAATATCCCACAAGTACTAGTTCAAAAGTTCTACAAAATATATCGCATTTTATAATCTTTTATCAAATTTACCTACCTTTGTACGTGGAATTTGGCTGAACCTAAAAATGTTTATTTTACTAAACAGCTAGTCATATTGTGTACCTTTATGCAACCTATAAATTTATGTATTTTATGCATTTTTTTCTTAGATGTGCCAAATTACGCACACTAAAAATCAACACACATGTGAAATAAAATAATGCGTTTTCTGCTACATTATCAACACCAGTGTTTCCTCAGATAAGAATTAGCCGAAAAACCTCTTCCAACTTAAATTGCATTTTTGAAATAGTTATTGACACAAACACTCTGAAAGAATAGCTCCAAGTTCTTACTACATAGTAGTTGTATACTAATATACTTAACTTCTGTACTAAACAATTTAAAGAAAAATGCTTTTTCAGTTGTTATCTATAAAATGGCATTGTTAATTACTTATTTTAAAACAGCAACAATAAAACGTGAAACGTAAACCAAAACACAATATATATATAGAGTTCAATCAATTGCCATACAAACTTATACACAAGAAAGTCGATAGATTGCAAGTTATTCAGCTCGAGTACGGCTCAAAAAGGGCGATTTCTTATTGTCTTTCATTTTATGCAAAATTTCGAAACTTATTGCAGACGTAAATTAAAGATGCAGAACTATGTAGTTACCCAAGCATATCAATCTTTTGATTGTTTCAAGTTGCATACCTACTGTACCCATTGACCGATTATGCTAAAGAATGTCTACCTTAAAATTCCTTATAATTGGTATGTTTGTTCACCTGTTTCCCCTTTACTATATAATGTGTTAGGTGTTGGTGTTTCTTCAATTCACCAGCACTTATGGAACAGCTGCCACTGACTTCAGAGAACTATACGTCCTAAGCGCATCACTATTCTAGAATCTTATTCTATCACAATGCTTTAACATATCAAGTACAATAATTGTACTACTTTATAAATTTTAAAACCGGAAATTAAATTGCACCAATTCGCGAGATATATACATATCTAAATTTCACATTTTACTTATCTTTTACAAAGGATTTTGTTTTACATGTATATCAAGAAAAAGTGTTTGGTTTCTATGTATGCTTATACTTCATCACTTGAAGCAAATACGATGCATTTTCGAAAATTTATCACGGTCTTGTATTAATATGGAAACTAAAATGGTACAACGGTGTGCTTACAAATATAGGTCATTCAACCTTTTGACGATTCAGAAACTTAAAATCAGTTTCAACTTCTAAAAAAGAATGTCGCGTATCCTAAGAGAATGCGATGGATAAATTCAATAGTACAAACAGAAACATTGTGGTAAAACCCTTAGTGAAATTTTCACAAAGGTATGGTTCGCAACTATCAGTGAAGCTGAATGTACACCGTTTCATATTAAGGCATATAACTGCTCATTTTATTATAATAGTTCGAAACCATTCTGTTGCCATTGATTTTGTACCTCTAACGGACAGGCACGCACGAAATAAATAGCGCCCGCATTTTTTATGACACATCCGTAAACTTCAATTTAAAAGAACCGAGATAAGCAAACGCTACTTATAACAGAAGGCCGATACTATTATTAACAAATAAGAAGTTGTGTGTAAAGTTCAAAAGGTGTGAAAGTGAAAAAGTGGGCTCCATTCTTATGTGATGCTTTAGCGATCATACTATTATTGATTTGGTATGTATCTACGGCAGAAATTTCACATTTACCATGACCATATCAGCATTCCAATACGTCCAGTACGCATTTTATGAACACAAAGCGAGTAGTAAAAAGAATCGGTTGCCGTGCCGCTGTTGCTACTGGTGTTGCGACCGCTGCAGTTGCTATCTATATTACGAACATCTGATGTCACAAAAGTTATATACAGGGTGTTGTAAAGGAATTTTACTTCATTCAAATAATATCCGGGCTAATTGCACCCAACTGGGAGGGGAGTTGTCTAACCTAACTCTGAGGGTATTTGTCTTACCTCTGACCTAACGTTTGCCATTTTGATTGTGTCACAGCGGCTACCTGTCGATCATGTACGACACAACTGCCATTTTGACATATTCGCTGTTTTCGTTACGATTCATTCTGTACATTATTTTTTACTCATACTGTATACAAGTTTTGCAAAACTTTGTATATTTCCAATTTTATACCCCACTATACATAACTTTTACTTTCTTAAAATAATCTAGACGTATGTTTTGTATTTTATCAGTATATTTGCATGAGACATATTTCCACAAGTATTAATTTATCTATTATATAAAGCTTAACCTAAACAAAATGATGTAAAATCATAACAATGATTTACAGGGACTAGGATTACAAACCGTTTCGCATGCCGAAAAAATAAAAATTAATTGGTGCAAAAATCCGCTAGAAATGTACAATTAACAGAACTCTTAACATTGCAATATATAATGTTTATGTTGTAATTAAAACACTATTTTTCCAACACTGGGAGTTGGTATAGGAATGTATACCTTGTGGAACTGAAACATCTAATGTCTGCCGGAACTCGGAAGGAATAAATTTCTATGCTTGGGTGTGAATTTAAATTAGCACAATCTTTACGCAAAATTTTATAATTTTGATAGACTTTATGTAGTACAGCCACGTAATAATGAAAATACGCCGTAACTATTTACTGTGGTTAATAAACAAATTCTATGACTTAGTAAACAATTATTAGACTTCCAAGTTCAAATAATATTGTAAAGTTTAATCCTTAATTTCTGTGTTATTTAGTAACTTTTATTCAATATAAGAGTATGTCCTCTATAACCAGTATCGCAAAATGTGCGTAGATGTTGTATGTAGATAATTTTTAAGAATTGTGTGTAGAGTACCTATAGAATAAGTGCATTAAGAAGGTTTAATTTTTCTTTATATTGCTGTACCTTATATATGGGTCTTTCTCTACTAATTGGAAACTCGCCCATACAATACTGTCCCATGCATATTTTTTCGTGAAAATAAAAAACAATGTAGGTATAAATATTTATGGTTCCGGGTTGGGACCGTGCCATTTTATAAATTAAGGTCGACGTTTCGCCCACTTTTGTAAGGGGCTACATCAGGACAAGAAAAGAAATAAGTAATAAAATAAAAATAATAAAAACATAAAAAACATAATATTAGTTAAAGTGTAAAGAAATTAGTTACTCCTGAACTAGCAGACTCACTAGCACATTCAAAGCCAAAAGGTCTCTTGTGGCGAAGTTACTTTGCCACAAGACACCTTTTGGCTTTGAATGGGCTAGTGAGTCTGCTAGTTCAAGAGTAACTCTTTTCTTTACACTTTAACTTGTCTAATTAATATTATCTTTTTGATATTTTTATTATTTTTATTTTATTACTTATTTCTTTTCTTGTCCTAATGAAGCCTCTTACAAAAGTGGGCAAAACGTCGACCTTAATTTATAAAATGACACGAGTTAAGGTTCGGTCCTTTGGAGCGATGTTTTTAAAAAACGTTTCCAAACTCTTAACAAATTTATTTATTCTTAAACAGAAATTATAATGAAATTTTGAATAACTGTAAAAAAATAACTTTAAATCGAAATTAGTTAATTAATTGTACTAGGGCGAGTAGTCTAGGTAAACAACAATGCAAAAGCTGTAGTACACAGACTGACTGCCGGGCCTTGAGCTACCGGGCTTTTTATAATATCCTGCCCCCTCACATGGCTGTGGGAACTTGCAGATCTCATGTCTGCTTTACTCTTAATTCTACATTTTATTACAATGTAACAATCTTATTTCGAGGCAATTGCGGTATGTTAACCGTCTGTGACCTGCTACCTGCAGTATCACTGCCCTCTCGGATACAAAGTTGCATATCCGTTCTCATGAACTGTTAATAACCTGTCTGGGTTATCTTTGTATTACATTGTTGCAATTAACTTATAATTTATTTACCAATTTCTAATAATTCCTATTAGATTGTATTATTCAATATATATATATATATATATATATATATATATATATATAGGTAAATTAGGGGATTCATAACACCTCCCACCGTAAATGAAAAATTAAGGTTTTACTTAATTTTTAAATACATAAAATTCATTATTCAATTTCATTATTTAAAATTCATTGTTTCTAAGGGTACACTTATCGTTTCTTTATTTCTCTTTGTTTCCTTAAATCTAAAACTGTTTCCTTCATTCTTATATGTAAGATACATTTTGTAAAATACACATATAATTAGAAAAATTATTAGAATGATTAACACAATTGTCCAAATGCTTATATCGTCATAGTATAACTTTGGCGTTTTGAGTTCACCTAAATGTTCTTTGTAAATTTCCACTAATTTCATGGCGTGGTTGAGGTCGTCTAAGTCTAGATGCTCTAGCTTTATGGTTCTCTTGACTATTTCTTCGTCATCTTGTTGTTCTATCTTGAACTGTAGTTCCGGTAGGTTAGCAAGTTTCTATGTTGCTATGGGATCTTGATAAACTCTGATTATTTCGTCTTTCAATTTGACGTAACAGTTTTTTTTAACGGTAAATAATTTGCTTCCGGTTAATGCTAGGTTATTTTCATCTTGATTGCAGTAGATGGTTGCTACTACTTCTGTTGGGAAAATGGCTATCCATTTGTTTGCTGTTACTTTTTGAATTTTCATGTTGGTTATTTGCACTTGTTTGGCTTCACAGTTTTTGTAATGATTTGAAAACTTTAGTAGTTGTACCTCACAAGGGCTGTCTTCTTGAATGGTTGTTGTCGTCATCGATTGGCATAAGTATTGGTTTGGTGTTACTTCAGTACATTTTTCGTTTGTATAAAAATATCTCAATTCATTTAAGGATAGGAATTTGGTTTTGGGTATGATAACTTGGTATGTGCTAGTAACTTTCGTTGGAAAAGCAAATAAATAATAATAATTATAATTGTTACTTTCTACTATCGGGATTTCTATTAAAAATATTATTTCGTTATTCTTAATGTAGCCTTTTACTATAGCTATCTTTTCAAATATTAGAGTGTTTGATTCTGTTACATCAAAAGGTAATTTACTGTTAATTATAAGTGATCTAATTCTTATTGATTCTTTTAATAAATCGGTTGGTTCAATAATACTAGAGTGTAGAGTATTTAATATTGTAAATATTACTGCGTTTTCTAACGTTACTAAGATATGTTGTATTAAAGTAAGGGTTGATTTGAGTAAATATTGTATTTTGCATACTGCCTAATTATTGGTAGTATACCGGGGTTATTTTTTTTATCTTCTATTATTACTTGGTTGTCCATTCTAGCTGGGCAGAGGTTGACGGTAAGGGTGATGATTGTTCATCTGAAATTACAGGGCATCTTAGGTTTTTCAAATGAATGTACTTTTGTTATTTTGCCGTTGTCGAGTACTGCTATATTTTTATCTGATATTTTCTTAATTTTAAATGGTCCTAAATTTCTGGGTGCCGTTTTATGTCGCTTGCTTTGAAAGTTTTTCTCATACAGGGTTTGTCCTATTGAAAATTTATTTGCGTCGGTATTTTTATTTCGGGTTGTGGTGATACGTTCCTTATCGTTATCTAATTTATCTTTTACCTTGTCATAAGTTATTTTTGGTTTTTCTTTGTGATCTTTCGCATATTGTTGATATACTTCCTTGTTGTGGTGTATGTCATAGGGATTTCGTGAATCTGAATGTCTTAAGGTTAATTCTAAGGGTGTAAAATTTGTTGATGAGTGAATTGTATTATTATAGGTGATTAGTGCGTATGACATTAAATTGGTTATATGTTCCTTTTTATAATTTATTCTTAATAATCAAATTTGTTCTAACAGGGTTAAATGTAGTCGTTCAATTAGTCCGTTTGATTCAGGGTGGTTTTCCGTTATGAAATGAATTTTTACTTTGTGAAGTTCTAAAGTGTTTTGTATTGTCTCACTTTAAATTCGCTACCATTGTCTAGAGTTATTGATTCGGGTGTTCCATAAAATGTGAAATACTGTAAAAATCCTTGGGTCACTTCGATGCTATTTTTGGATGTGATTGGTATTGCTTGGCTTATTTTTGTGAATGCGTCTACAATTGTTAGATAGTTTTGCGCTTCTACTACTAGAATATCGGCATGTAGTTTTTGAAATGTTTTGTCGGGTGTTTTGGTTAACCTTAATGGTATCTTTGGGGGTTTCCTATCGTATTTCGCTTTGTCACATAGTTCACATTGGTTAATAAAATCCGTGTTTAATTCTTTCATGTCTTTAAAATAATAACGTCTTACAGGTTGCTTTATTGTTTCGTTAATACCACGATGGTTGGTTTTTCCTTCGTGTTGATTCCTAATTACATGGTTTGTTTCGTTAGGGTCGCCTAGTGTTATTAATTTTCTCGTACATCTGATGAGTTCAGGGCCAGAGTTATTGAATAATTTGACGTATAATTCTGAAAATCTTTGGTATAAGTGCTCGGTGTTGAAATAAAAATAAAATCGTTTTTTCTCGGGGGTGTATTCTTTTAGAATTTTAATTATTTACTCCTCATTGTCATCTTTGGTTATTTGAATTTGGTATATCTTTTTGTTATCTACTTTTGTATATTTTAGGGGATTGGGGTTATTTATAACTTCGGTTATTATAAATTGGTTGGGTTTAATATCGATTGTTTCGTTTAAAATTTTAATAGCGGCTTTAGGTTTTTCGTTTTGTGTCGAGTGTATCGTGTCGATCTCGTCTGGATCTTCCCATATTTCTGCTTCGTCTACGTTTTCTACAATGGATTCCGTTTCTAATGCATTGGGTTGGATTCTACTTAAAGCGTCTGCGTTGTTGTTATAAATTCCTTTTTTATATATAATTTCGTAATCGTATTCTTCTAGTCTGATTCGCCATCGTTGTAATTTTGAATTTGGTTTTTTTAAGTTTGCATAGCCATACTAATGGTCTATGATCGGTGTATATGTAAAAAATTTTTCCGTATAATTAAGGTCTAAAATATTTTGTTGCCCAAATTATGGCTAATAATTCTTTTTCTATGGTACTATATTTCTGTTCGTTTTCATTTAGAGTTCTGGATGTGTAGCTGATTGGTTTATCGCTACCTACTTTTCCTTTACTCAATACTGCGCCTTATGCTACGTTCGATGCGTCTGTCGTTAGTATAAATGGTTTTGAAAAGTCGGTATTCTAATACAGAGTGATTCGTTAATATATTTTTAATTTTATCTACGGCTTTAATGAATTCCGGAAAGTGTTCAATTTTGTTTACCTTTTTCAAACAATTTGTCAGGGCTTGGTTATCTGAGCGTAACCTTTAATGAATTTGCGGTAGTAACCACTAAGTCTTAGAAATCATTTAATTTCTTTCGTTGTCTTTGGTAGAGGGTAATTTAGAACTGCATTTGTTTTGTCGAGATTTCTAATTACTCCTTGGGGTGTTATTATATGTCCTAAAAATGATACTTCCTTTTGTAAAAATTCACTTTTGTTTAATTGTACTTTGAAATGTGCTTGTTTTAGTCTTTCAAATACTTCTTTCAGTCTTACTATGTGTTCTAGCAATGTTGTGGAATAAACTATGATGTCGTCTAGGTACACAAGGCATTTTTCATTGTGTATTCCTCGTAATATATTGTTCATGACTCTCTCAAAAGTAGCGGGTGCGTTTTTTAATCCAAATGGCATTCGTTTGTATTCGTAATGTCCTCTAGGTGTGCTGAAGGCTGTTTTTGATATATCCTTTTCTTCCATTTCTACCTGATGGTATCCTGATGCTATGTCTAATAAGGAAAAATATTGGCATTTGCCTAATTTGTCAAAAATTTCGGTTATATTTGGTAGTGGATATTTGTCATCTACCGTTTTTTCATTTAACTTTCTATAGTCTATTACCGTTCTGTACTTTCTCTTTCCGGTTGCGTCTAACTTCTTAGGTACTATTAACACGGGGCTGCTCCATGGTGAGTTGGAGTGCTGGATTATGTCTTGTTCTAATAATTCTGCTACTTGTCAGTCAGATTCTTCTTGGCTTGCATGAGGTAGTCTATATGCTTTTGTAAAGATTGGCTTATTGTCTGTTTTCTCGATATTATGTTTTACTGTGTTGGTGAATGTTAGTGGTATTCTTTCGCAGTGGAATATGTCGCGGTATTCAAAACATAAGTTTTTAATTGCTCTTTCTTCTTCTTGATTGATGTCGATATTTAAGCGGATGTTACTTAAATTTTCTCTTAACATTTTGTCATGTTGCATTGGGTTGCAATCGTTTTCTAAATATTCGTCTATTTCCATTTCGATAAAATTTAATTCCTCTACGTTAATTGGGTCTGTTAATGATAGTTCTACAGGATAGTCGTTTGAATTTAATATCGTTGTAGTGGCATAATTATCTTTTATTTGTACTAAGGCAGTTGGGGTTTCTACTCCTTGTTGAAATGTCATATGATTTATCATTCCTACTTTCTTGTTAGAATTTAATGGGATTTTTATTTTTCTTTTCGTTCGGGGTTCTATTGTGTATTGTTGTTCGATTTGAGTGTTTTGAAATTTAATGGGGATTTTTCCGTATTTCGTCCTTAATAAACGGTTCTTTATGTCAATGTGGGTTTCTAATTGCCTTAGAAGGTCCACTCCGATTAATTCGTCATATTTGTCGGAAAATTCGAAGATACAAAATTTATGTTTCATTTTGACATTAAATGTTCTCGGTAAGGGTATATTAGATACGAATTGATGTAGGGTTGTTTGAAGGGCTGTTTTAATTTTAAATGGTTTTCTTTCTACATAATCTAAATAATGTTTCTTCACGTTTCTGGTGCTAATTAATGTTTTTGAGAATTCGGTATCGATTAATACAGTATTGCCCGAAATAAACAGTACTGAAATTGTAATTGTTTTGTATATTTAAAAAATACATATTATTGACACTTTATTATATGTTCTAAATGTGCACCTCCTCGTTCGAGACAGACTTCATAACGATGTTCTAAGTTTCTGGTCATGTTATTGAATAAGGGTTGTCTCAGGGCTGCGAAGAAGACTCTAACGGCATCCTTTAATTCATCGATGGTTTGTGGTGCCCGTTTGAAAACGGCATTTTTAGCCATGCCCCAAATGTATGCGTCTGGAGGTGTGAGGTCTGGAGAATGTGAAGGATAAGGGAAGTCAGTAAATCGTGATATGAATTTGCTTGGAAAATGTTCTTGAAGAAATTGACGAATTGCGGCAGCAGTATGGCAAGTTGCCCGTCCTGCTGAAAAATTGGTTTCGAAATGCCAAGTTACGTGCACGACAGAATTGACGTAGATCAGGGATAAATCGTTTTAAAATTTGTCTGTACCTCTATTGATTAAGTGTGACTTGCCTACCATTCTCTTCGATAAAGTACGGACCAATGATTCCGTGTCCGGAAACAGCACACCAGACACTCACTTTTCACTATGTAAAGGAACCTCTTGAACCTCATCGGGTCTGGCAAAGCCCAGAAATCGATTTGTGCGACGATTCACATAGCCTGACAAGTGAAAATGTGCTTCGTCTGAAAACCAAACATTTTTCAAAAATTCAGGATTTTCATACTGTAACGCGAGAATTCTGGCGCAATATTCCACTCTACTGCGATAATCCCGAGGATGTAGTTGTTGATGTACCTGAATCACATACGAAAATGTACCCAGCTCCTTCAGGATTCTTTGAAAGGAAGTTCTTTTAAATCAAGTTGTAACGCTGTCCTTGCCTGGCTGACTTTCGGATTTTCTAAGATTTGCTCAACAACACGTTCATGGTTATTGTTGTTGTTAACTGTCCTGGGACGCCCCGAGTTTCCTTTTCGTTGGCACAATACACTACCTGTATTTCTAAACTTTTCAATAACCTTCAAAATTACAGCATTACTTGGAGAACGTTTATTAAACCTTTGTGTGAATTGATCAGACACATATAGCAAACTTGCACTATTACGTCGGCCGATTCCGTATGAACGAAAATAATGCTCTACCAGAAACACTTTCTCCTCTGTACTTAACACCTTTTTAACAATTAGGCCCTACTAATTACTTGTTTGAGGTTTACTTGACAGGTCTATACTAGCTAACTTGAGTGTGACAGCGCACGCATAAAAACACCGCCAACTTAGTTTCAGTACTGTTTATTTCGGGCAATACTGTAGTTTAAATTCGGCGTGGGCTATTTTTATGTAGGGTAGTACTAAGTGATTTACGTTATTTAGGTTTATTAAGTTTGGTCGTTTATAAAAGAGTCTATTTGAAAATTTGAGCACGTGTTTTCTTCGTCGTCCTCCTCGTAAGTTTCGTATTGTTCGCCGCGTTCATAAGTTTCTGCATGGTTTGATTCATCGTTCGTACTGGGCTGAATATAATTATTATGGTCATTGTCAAATTTTTCTACTTCTTGGTGAAATAGTTCTTTCGATGTAAAATTGCTTTTTTGATGAGGGTTTGGTCGGATATGTGTAATTTTTGTATTTTGTCTGGTGTTACCAGATGAGGTATCCTTTGGTGTTGGTTTATAATAATTATTAGGATTGATATAATTCATTGGTGTATTTCTACTGGGGTTCGCTGGTTTTTGTTGGTTTAGGTTTGGATTGAATCTTGGTTGGAATGCGGGTTTCGTAAAATTTGGGTTAAACGTTGGTTTTGAAAAATGTTTATATTGGTTATTAAAATTCGTATTGTTGAAATTTGGGTTATTAATTCGCTGTTGATTTCTTTGTGCGTTGAAGGGTGTGAATTTTTGTTGAGGGATTGTTTGTTTCGCGGTTTGTATAGTTTTTATCGGTGAATAACTTTTATTTGCGTTGGGGTTGTATAGTCTGTTGCAGTAATACATTACATTTTCTTCTTCTGTTACTAGGTTCATGGCTTCCTCTAGGTTTTGGGGACGTTTGAATCTGATCTTACCTGATAGTCGTTCTGGTAAAGCGTTTTTTATATGTGTCCAGTGCCATTTCGTCATACTTTTTTGTTTTTAGAAGTCGAATATTTTGATCGGACTCTTCGATTTTTAATTTCGTTAGGATTACACTTCTGACGTCTTGGCATTTCATTCCGAACGAATATGGGGATTGATTGTTTTCCGTTCTGAGGTTTATCAGGTTTCGTACGAGGCATTTTATGTTACGTTGGTCACCGAAATATGCGATTAGTATTTGTTTAAAGTCTAGCCATTCCTGTAGATCGTCTCTACTGGCAATTAAGGTTAGTACCTTACCGGTTGGTTTGCTTATTATCAAGCGTAAAAGCAATGAATTCCTTTCGTTGTCTCCGGGTATGTAGAAGGGTTCAGAAACATTTCGCATGTTCCTATAAAGTTCACGAAATGCGCTTGCTGGCCATCAAAGTTTTGAATTGTCTCCAAGTAAAGTTTCATATCTCCACTTATTTTGGATAATGGTTGCTTTTGCTTTTGGGTAACTTCAAATTTTGTAAGAATTGATATTTATTTCGCAATTTGTTTCGTTATTTTTGGCTTGGATTTATTAATTTTTAGTTTAGATTGCGTCGGGTTATTTATAGACTCGTAGTTGCTGTTATTTGTACTTGGTTACACGGTGCGGCAATTGATTTGTGGGCTTTTATACTGATAATGTTGGTTTAATTGCTGTAGCTTTGAATTCGCTTGTTTTTAACTAGCGAACGTTAATTTGACGTAAGTTTTACTTGAGTTTTGCTTCCTGAAAAAATCTGGTGCGGGTAATTAATTTTTCACGGTATTTACTTCGCTTTGTATGTTTTGCGTTAGTTATGGCCTGATCTTCGTTCAGTTCTGTTAATTTTATTAGTCTATTGTAATTATCTCTTTTCCGTGGGTTTTAATTGAATTGCATAAACGTATAGTTTGTCTGTCTCGTCTCCCTGAATTCTAATTATAACTTGCAGGTTTTCAGTTAATTACTTTATTACACTTTATTTTTGTAACTTAATCACAGCGTTATGTCTACTTGAAGATGTAGCTTAGTCTCTTAGTTATTTAATTACTTAAGTGCTGTATAATATGCAATTATACTTATTGGAGTAATTAATACTTTACTGAAAGGTGTTATTTTCAGTTGGTGTGGGAATTAGATAATTCGCTTATTCACTCGTTATTTGCTTGCATAAATGTTGCGTCGATTATTTTTAGATATCTCCGTATTCAGTTATGCTGCACGTTTTGTAATTGTATCTCTCCGTAATGTCGGTTTAAAGTTTCTATGACGAGCGTTTAGTTTTATTCAGTATAATACGGGAATAAATAGTTTCTTCGTAATGCAATTTATTTATAGGTTTGCTTGCGGTGATGAATAATTTTCGTTCAATGCTGGTCGTAATTTTATGCGCTTTATTCTACTTTGTGATAGATTAATTACTTTTAGATCGTAATGCAAAATGCGTTGCTTTAATTTATAGAAAGGTTCTGAAAGTTATTTCTTTAAATAGCCGTTTCTCCAATGAGGTTTTTAAGTCTGGAGTAAATCGTTTCTGCTGCGTTTTTGATGAATAATGTTTCATTCACAGGTCGTATCTTATGTAGGGATTGTATAAATTTGCACGCTGGTTTTAAATTGCAATGGTTTAATGGTTCGGGTTATTTGCAAAGTGTTTTGCTGTAATTTATAAAGGTATGATAGAGGTAAATGTTTTAAATAATCTCTTCTGTAATTGCTTGTTTATAAAATTTACGTTTAACTTTCGATTTTATATAATGGAGTTAATTTGCGTTCTGTTTTTGGTTCAGATTACTGGATTAATCGTTGCGTTTTAATATCGCGCTAGTTAATTTGTATAATTATTCGTACTTCGGTTACGTTTGGTATTAATGGATGTGCGTCAGTTAACTTTGGTTTTTTTTTCGGTTTGTTTTAATAATTGTAACGAAAACTCTTAAAATCAAGTCTCTTTTGCTTTAAAAGCAAATCTTTTAAAATTCAAGTTTCTTTAAACTTTCTCAAAATAAATTCTTGTTTGAAAATAATTTCTCTTTGTAAACTATTTTCAAAAAATATTGGCATAAAATAACAATAAAATAATAATAAAATAATAAAACTAGCATATATCAATAATAGTTTGTGAGATCAATTTGGTTTTAAGGAAATGAACTTACATTAATTTCTTTATCTGTTTCTTTTGTGGGCTCGATCGATTTTGTATCTCCACCACGTTGGTTTGCTTTGCTGGATTCGGTCGTTTCTTGTACTTCCTCCAACTTTGTTTGGGTTTTGTCAAAATTGCGAATTAAAATTCTTGGTTACGTCTTCCGATTGTTGAATTCTAAGTGCGCTTTTGACATCCGTACAAATGCGCCAGTTAAGGTTCGGGTCTTTGGAGCGATGTTTATAAAAAACGTTTCCAAACTCTTAACAAATTTATTTATTTTTAAACAGAAATTATAATGAAATTTTGAATAACTGTACAGAAATAACTTTAAATCGAAATTAGTTAATTAATTGTACTAGAGCGAATAGTCTAGGTAAACAACAATGCAAAGGCTGTAGTACCCAGAACGACTGCCGGGCCTTGAGTTCCCGGGCTTTTTATAATATCCTGCCCCCTCACATGGCAGTGGAAACTTGCAGATCTCATGCTGATTTACTCTTAATTCTAGACTTTATTACATTGTAACAATCTTATTTCTAGGTAATTGCGGTATGTTAACCATCTGTGACCTGCAATCTGCAGTATCACTGTCGTCTCGGATACAAAGTTGCATATCAGTTCTCATGAACTCTTAATAACCTGTCTGGGTTATCTTTGTATTACATTGTTGCAATTAACTTATAATTTATTTAACAATTTATAATAATTCCTATTAGATTCTGTTATTCAATATATATATATATATATATATATATATATATATATAGGCAAATTGGGGGAAACATAACACACGGTCCCAACCCGGAACCATAAATATTTATAATGACTCCGGCCGTGAAAGTCACCGACAATATAACAGGGTAGGTACTACGAAAGGCAGTAATAAATTTACAACATATCTTCAAAACGCTGACACATTTTTTTTATTTTGAAAGTTAGGGACGATTTTGCAAAAACCTATGACAGGGAACTGTTCTGTCTTCCAGGAAACTGTTTATATAAAAAAAAACATATTTTTATTGAATGTAACCAATTTATTTGTTCCAACTTTAACCCAACTTACTACATACATGATTTCCTAAATGAATAATCTCATAACAAATGCTGAATTATTAATTAGATATATTATATTTGAAGGAATTTACTTAATTCCATAGCACATCTGCACTTAATCTTATTAAAATGAATTTTCTAGTGTAAAAATAAAGTGTTCATCATTGAATTGATGTAACTAATTATAATATTAGCATCGGCATTCTAGCTTACCAAAATCAGTCTTACTCTTGCTCTTTGGAAATTATTTAACTTAACTTATTTTTCAAAAATAGGTATAGGTAACTTTAAAAATAAAATATTGTTTTCCCTTTTAAAGCTGGGTCTGGGCTTGGTAACTTTTCCAATATTTAGTCAAAAATTACATCAGAAACATCAGTTTCATCAACTCTGAACCTGTGACCCTTATCACCACAATTTTTTATAAAAGTTACAGTTAGTTCGCCTTTTTCATTGTCTATCTAATTTATAACAGGGGCATATCTATATTCCATATTTTTGACGAGAAAATTAACTATATCGTAGTCACTAATGTTATACTGGTTAATGGAAAGCGAAGCAGGCCCCACAACATTCTCAGGCTCGTCCTTGGATTTGTACTTTTACAGAATATCATGTGAAATGTTATCCGGTGAGTTAGGGTCGAGTCTGGATTCGTCTTCACGTTCCAAATCCGTGTAAATATCATCGACATTAAGTTTTGCCTGTTCTTTGAACTTCATTATTCGTAAATTGAAATGATTACATTCATCATCACAAGAGCAACTCAAACTTTTCATTATAAGATTGACTGGACGGTAATGATAAGCGGTAAACACTTAAAAAGCTGGCTGCAAGTGAGCCCATATAGCAGCTGGTAAGAGTGTGGTGTATTGGGAAACAGTGCAATAAGACTTTCCATATTCTTTCATATAAACAATGATTGTATGAAGACCTAGCTGAAGTCTTGATCCTCCAAAATGATAGGCTTGAATTTCTTGACCGTATTTGGTACAGTAGTTTTCAGAAAAGTCCATGTAAGCTATAACTTCTTCATCACTAAGATTTTTTTTAAAGTTTTTGATAGTCTTGTATTGATGACATATATTTCGCTCGTGTAGAAGATAAGCATCCAAGTCCTTTTGCAGGTCTTCTATCTGCTGTCGCGGACTAACAATGAAAGTTTTTTTAAGATATTTTATTACAGTGCGTGCTTTTTTAGACTTAGAATCGTTGAAATCTCTCTTCTCAGCTACCCATTTTCCTGAATATTATTGGCGTACTATCATTAAACTCTTTGTAATGTAGATTATTGCCGGCGCAGCGTTGACACGTCCTTGTAAAACACTGCTCAACATAGCGATTGCAACATATGTTTTCTAGTAGCTTAATGTGACTATTGTAAGGAAAAATTTTTTGACTGTGCAATGCAGACAGTTTGAAATTGATATTAGCATATTTTATGCAAAGGCAGGTATCTCGTTGATTTACTTTTGGTATAACCACCCAGAAAGAACGTAAACGACAGATTGCCAGTTAACTGATTTTGAAGTTTTTAGTTTTAAATTTCTTGTGTAACTTGGCGATTGAATCTAACAGGTATCTTTTTTACTTTTTTACTTTGTTTCTGGTTACACATTTACGTTTTCCTGCACCTATTCTGCTGTTATCATAGTTTTCATAAAACTTTCGCACCATACCGACCGGTTTATCTGAATTTCTATCTGGACGCGTCTGTATAGTAGGTACTAAAGTTAACTGACATGCAGATTTTTGCATTCTCTTGTAAGCTACAGAACTTTTTTCGCCTCTCCACAGCTTCTATTTATCTACTAATTTACCAGATACAACTTTCGCAAAAATTTGTTTTTTCTTAAAAGTTTGTAACAGGGCATAATTCTCTTTCAATTCATTTATCACTTCTCCAAATAGGGCCTTTTTAACGACGTCCTATCGAGTCTCTGGAGTATCACATAATTTTTGCAGCTTTGTGTTTGGTGTATCGACAATACTCTTTATATTAGTAGCTTTTTCTAACTGCTGTGACCTTTTTCTGTACTTTTCAAGTTTCTTTTTGTATTGATCAATCTTACAGTTTTTTCTCTGATAATTCTTTGACGCATCCTTTTAGCATGTCTCTTTCTTGCACTGATTAATGCAATCATTGGAGATCTTGGAGGCGCTGGAGAGACTGAGACGGAGCACTCTGAATCTGGCGTGTTTTCTCGAATAAAATTATTTGTAACCTCTTTCAAAGCCTTTTTCTTTGCACGATAGGCAGTACAATGCTTCCTCCAAGTTTTCTTTTCATGCTTGTGCTCACGGCGATTCATAACCTTTACTATTTTTCTTTTGCCCTTTTCTTCCTTGACTTGGTATTTCCGGCGCTCCTTTTCTTTTATTGCCTTTCTTTTTTTCAGGATCATTTTCAAGTCGTTCATACCTCAATCGTTCAGCAATTCGTTTCTGTTCTAATATACCTTTTTTGTTTTAGTCTTTTTTTTAGACGGCATTACAGAGCACTACCTACAAATGAA
Source organism: Platerodrilus igneus (assembly GCA_036346225.1). NCBI lineage: Eukaryota > Metazoa > Arthropoda > Insecta > Coleoptera > Lycidae > Platerodrilus > Platerodrilus igneus. Next base: position 1,757,830 of record JARFIW010000735.1, read on the forward strand.
GCATATTGTCAATCCCAGAAGCCAAAAAATAATTGTTAAAGAACAGTGCTAGAAAATAAAACAGGCCCCTGAAGGATAAAACAGCCCCCTGTGTCATAAAATGACAGGAGCCTGTGCCCAGGGGACTGTTATTTTTACAAAATAAATTCCCTAGCATAAAAATGTTTGAAGTATTTTATAGAATTAAGAGTCACACATGTTACTAAGTACATGAATTATGAAGCTATGGTAATTTGTTCACATAAAACAATATAAAATCTACTTACCAGAGGACTTTTTAATCTTCTTTGGGAATTGAACCACTCATAGTTTTTAAAATCAACTTTATTTACGCTTCGATCCATGACCTAGGATCGTTGTCAAAATAATAAAAACTTCAAGTTTGACATTTATGACATAAATTGAAGGTGACTTTGATTTATTGATGTTCGAAATATTTGGTTTGAGCATACTAGACAAAGAATTTTTAAAGTTTAAAAGAATGATTGCCTTCAATTTGTGTTGCGCCCTGGGATCGATTTTCCTTAGGTAGCCAATACGCTTAGCGTGAAATCAGCTGATTAATTTTTATTGGTGAATTTTATATAAATTCAATAACTTGGTTTTGAAAAACATTTTTTATCATGTTTCTATTTATACAATTGAGAGAATGGTTATTAAAGAAGTGTGCGATTGTGTTACCGTAAGGTTTAAACAGTCGTTCTTTTACATTTATTTTGAGGGGGAAAATCATTATGATTTAAGTTACGTCTTTGGTAGATTTTAACATGGTTCTGAGGTGACCCTATGGCGGGTTTACACTTGTCAGATACCAATGTTGTTCTATGAAGATTGTATATGGTTCTGAGGCGACCCTAAGACGGGTTTACACTTGTCAGATACCAATATAGTTCAATAAAGATTGTATATGGATCTGAGGCGACCCTATGGCGGGTTTACACTTGTCAGATACCAATACTGTTCAACGGAGATTGTATATGGTTTTGAGGTAACCCGATTACGGGTTTACACTTGTCAAATACCAATGCTATTTTATAGGGGTTGTTAATATGCTTTTTTTTTTAATGTAATTAGTTATTTTATGTATAAATAGAAATCATGTATGTAGGCTGTATTTCATGTTAATATCGCAAGGAAAACCCAGGAAAAACTTGCAATGCTACCTAGATATTGTGGGCATTTGATTTTCATTTGTTATTTCTTTTAGTAATGTTTACTGAATTGTTTAATGAAAGTCACGGATTCGTTTGCAACGCAGTTATTTTTATGTAGACTTATATAAGCAGCTTCTTTGATTTTGCGTTTTTGGTGGATTTCTTCTTTGTCGATAATTTTTGCGTCCTCCCATTTTATTTTATGACTGGAGTCCCATGCATGTTGGCATATCATGGATTTTTCAAATTTTCTATTTTTTATATATGATTTATGTTCTTTTAATCGAACTTCAAATGGTCTGGAACTTTCCCCTATATAAAACTTGTTACATTCGCACGGTATTTTGTAGATGCAGTTTTTTGAACTTTGTATTGCGTTTTTGGGTTTTGTTTTCGTTAATTGTGCTCTTAGTGTATTGTTGGTTCTAAATACTGTTTTAATTCTAAATTTGTTTCCTATTCTTTGGATTTTTTCGGAGAATACTTTTATGTATGGTATTGAGAGCATTTTTTGGTTTGTATCGTTGTTTTTGTTTTCTTTTTCTTTATTTTTAGGGCTTTTATTCATTTCTTTCTCTATTATTCTTTTAGGATATTTGTTTTTTATTAGTGTACATCTGATTAGGTCTTTCTCTTTTTTTAAAATTTCTCCGTTTGATGATATTTATTTTGCTCTATCATACATGGTTTTGATAATTCCTTGTTTGACACAGTGTGGGTGGTTTGAATCGAAGTTTAAGTATCTGTTTGTGTGCGTTGGTTTTCTGTATACTGATGTATTAATTGTTGTATCGTTTTTGCTAATTAGAATATCTAAAAACGGAAGTTTTCCATGTTGTTCTAATTCATATGTGAATTTAATAGATGGTTCTATTTCGTTAATTGACCGTACAAAGTTTTTAATTAGTTCTGTATTATGAGGCCAAATAGCATAGACATCATCTACGTATCTCCACCAGATTAGTGGTTTCAATTGTTTTGTGAATATTACATCTTTTTCAAATTCCTCCATGAATATATTGCTAAAGATTGGCGATAGTGGACTTCCCATTGCCATTCCGAAGCTTTATTTGTATATACTCAAAGCAAATATTTCGAACATTAATAAATCAAAGTCACCTTCAATTTATGTCATAAATGTCAAACTTGAAGTTTTTATTATTTTGACAACGATCCTAGGTCATGGATCGAAACGTAAATAAAGTTGATTTTAAAAACTATGAGTGGATTAATTCCCAAAGAAGATTAAGAAGAATACTAAACAAACCACAACAAACATACAGGGAGTATTTACCAGAGGACTGTTAAATCAAGCAGCCCATGCACGTGGTTCAGCAACAAATGCGTGGTTGACCCTGAACAAAATGGCTTTAGTCAGGTTAGCGCTGCATCTGAGCAAACTTCACACTATTTGTGTTCTGTTCAACAACATCAACGGCGCCACATATGGGTGTATCGAGTTTGGCGCTATTTTTAAATCGAACCAGGGGACTGTTCTAAAATTTGGAGGACAACATTTGAGCACTAATATTTTATATCAAAAATCAGCTTAAAATTATGGTTGTGATATATAAACACGTTTACTGTAACCTAGTTTTACTTATGAATATTTTAATTTAGTAACTTTAATACTGAAAATAAATATTTGTCATTAAACTTGTCGTTTTGAGAATGGGACACTACAGGGGACTGTGTTTTAGGATGTTTAAAAGGCGTTTAGTCAAATATTAAAAAATGGAGCACTACCCATATAATTCAAATATACTAAATTTTTAACAACACACGTTCACAGCATTTTGTAACTACATAGAATAAAAATCAATAGCAGTTTAAATGTTTATTACAAATAATATAGAATCATAGTTACAATTTATACATAAACTGTCCTATTTTAAAGTAATAATATATATATATGTATATATATATATATATATATATATATATATATATATAAAAATGTATTCTTTTAGGTTTCAGGTCTTCTTAAATAATCAGTACTCTTTTTATAAATCTAAGCTTTCGGATATATTCAATCCTTTGTCAAAGATACTAAAATATACAGAAATAATAATACTGTAAAATTATAAAGGTATGCTGTTACTTACTAAAGCGAGGCTACAGATATAAGTTAAAAATACATTTGTTTAGCAATACAAACATTAAAGATATAAACTTGTTGGAAGTTAGGTAAAGTTTGACATTTGACAGGTGTTTATTTTGACTGAAAGCTCCCCTCTGTTTTTATATGTTTATTTAAATTTTAAATAGCATGTTGTGTGTGTGTGTGTGTGTGCAGCTGCCAAAACAAACACACACACACAACATGCTATTTAAAATTTAAATAAACATATAAAAACAGAGGGGGCTTTCAGTCAAAATAAAACACCTGCTCAAATGTCAAACTTACCTTAACTTCCAACAAGTTTATTATCTTTAATGTTTGTATTGCTAAACAAATGTATTTTTAACTTATATCTGAGCCTGCTTATAAGTAAAGATACCTATAAGTATAAATTATATATATATATATATATATATATATTATATATTATATTATATAGTATATATATATATATATATATATATATATTTCCTCCTATGAAGTAATAAAGCTAATGTTTTGTTAATGGCTATATAACTACCAGCCCGATTTGTATTTGTAAATGGCTCTTATTATTTTCATAAGAGTTGGTTTACAGATACATCTTACTTTTTATATATATATATATATATATATATATATATATATATAACAATGAAACCTATTTCTTAGAATATGGACAACGGTTATTATCCAACATATACTTTACCTTTGAATGTACATTATTTTCAATGTAGGTAGGATGCGTTTATATATTTTCAACTGTTTCCTCATTTTCATTGTATTCACATTTAACAACGTTAAGAGCGTACTGCCTTATTGCATAATGTTTTTTAGCTTTTCAATAGAGACATCTAATGAAAACGTATTATATTATGACAACTCTGTTTTGCATATTTCACATTATAAATACCGGATTAGTAAAATCTGCGGTATTTATTAAAAGTTCTAAAATTTCTTTTGCGATAATAATATTTAGTAGATATATCCACAAATTTCACCAATCAATTATTAATCAAGTAGACATGACATCTCTGAAATTAACATAATAACGGACTAGTTATGCCTTTACCAGAATTCTCAATAATATAAGGTACATTTGATATGAAGTTGCTAAGTATAAAGGTGTCTAGATGTAGCATATAATGCATCGTGTCCATACTCAACTTGCAACTACTGTATTATTTTGAAACGTTTCTACACCTTCAACAACTCTATTTCCAGGCTTTATTAGGCTTTATTGCAAAGCTAAAAATTAGCTTCATTAATTTAAAGTTATGGGCTGAAAACTACAATTCTTGTTGACGCTGTGAAACCCAGGGATTATTAGCGTTCACACCGGTTTTGACGTCATTTACTTATCTTTTGCAATTGTAAGCGCTGACGTAAGGTTTTGTATGTAAAAAGAAGTTTATCTTCCCACGTACGCAGGCAGAAGTACGCCAATCTCGGTTGGAGGGGAGAGATATTCAAGGCAAGGAACGCCGCCTAGCTTGAGAAACTACCGTACCGACTTCCGTGAAGAACGATCATTGTACCGTTTACCGGGTAGTGCTGGCGTGAGTGCGTGTTCATTACCACCCTTTTACTCCTATCCCTACCGAATGGTTAGCGAAGCCTGACCAGCAGGAGCGATTCACAACAGTACAGGAGCAGAGTGGAACGCCACTGAGGACATGGACGTCCAGTTAAATGTCAGGATAAGTGTTTTAAAACTTTATTTTCTTGCCCGGGAATGTACTAGGAGGGTTTAGCGGAATCGCTTCGTTATAGGGATAGCTCCTTTAAAAGGTAGTTTTCAGTTTCTTGTTATATCTTGAAGTTTAAATATTTTTAATACTTTTAAACGAACTTTCTTCCTGTGTGCTAATATTATGCCGTTGTTCTGAAGTTATTACCATACAACCTACTAAATCGAGTGGTTAATACACGGTTTTAGTACTTTTTACAGTTAATGAGTCAGGGTGTTTAGGTTCAATGGTACATAATCTTAATGGGAAAGTGGTTCGTAGGAAGGTAGGCCCATTTGTATTGCATTTTATTGTTTACAGAATTAATTAAAAGATTTTTGTTGTTAGAATACGTTTTTCTCAGTGAAATTTTACTACAAATTCTAACTTTAGCCCATTTATCCTTTATAGGTTTAGATAGTTTGAAATTCGGTGATAACATGATCTGTATGAAACTAAAATATTAATATTATGTTGTAACAGACGTATGTACTAAAATCTTTAATAATAAGATTCATTGCCACGGGTTTCAAAATAAATTTACCTAAGTGGTAACAGAATTTCCATAGGTTCAGCTCAATATAAAATAATGCTCGGATGGTACTAAACGTGGTCGCTGTTAACCAAGGCTTAATACGAGTGCGGCGTAGCTCAGAAAAGTACTTGAGGATAACAACGATAGAAGAGAAACTATTAGCAAGCAGTCCGGAAGAGTGCCAGGAAGGATCATCGATCAGAAAGTACGCATCAACCCTTCTGACCTAGTAAAACAAAAAGGCGTCCAGAAAATAAAGAATTAACCAACATCAATAACCGTAGCGTAGTTTGTGAGGAACAATGTTGTTGAACCAGTTCCGATAATAAAGAAAATACGGGGACAAATGCCTTATTTACAGTATAATTATAAATAAACCCAATCGCGTATGGTACCAATAGTATTTGCATACATCGTAATACTCGACCTAATAAATATTATTTAAAATACTTAATTAATAACTTAAATTTTCGGAAGTAAAGATAATAAGTTACACACACACAACAATTTCATGAAAATTAGTAGGGACTTAGAGCGTTCAGTGCGCTAAGCGCGTAAATATAAATACTATTAATTAGTAATTAAAACATTGAAAATTAAATTGAATCATGTAAGAATGCAAAAATTTTAATTTAAAGCAACTTGTCTGAAAACACCGGATATTGCTGCTCATCAAAGACTGCGATATCAATTGGTACTCCTGCATTCAAAACCCAATAATAGGATTCCAGATGTGCACCCTCAATTTCCATAGATCATGACACCAATTAGTAATGGTTTAATCCGACATCACAAATATCCAACATATATCGAAACAACGCCAGTTACATATCCGCTATATTAATGTGTATTTAAAATTAAATGTTATAATTATGTCTTAGATATAGCATTATATAAAGAAATGTAATATAACAAATATCAACGGAGTTCTTGCTAGAAATAGAATAAGAGATGACTGCTTTGTAACACAGACACAAGTTGAAACATTGAATAAAGAACAATAAACTGTTACCAAGCAGAGTTATTTATAATTACTTAAAAATAAAGACACTATATGATTATTATCAAAAACATAAGAAAAGCAATATTTGCAGTTTCCCACAGAACGATGTGAGACCGGAGGCTTCATGTAAAATTTAAAAGCTCATCCAATCAGTTAGTCCTCAAACTTCATAACCTCAACATTGTTAGGTATTCAGCTACTCATTCTTAATTATTTATTATTGATTAATTTAAGTATTAACTTGTAATACTTTCAATTGCAGTCACTTTGCGTTTAAAGAATATAAACGTTCAAGTCCTTTGTAAATGAAACAAGTCATTTTTGTAAGTAATAAAATAAAATTAATTTGATAGTTGTGTTTTTGAAAATAAACTTTCTAAAAAGATGATCCCAAAAAAATTAAAATCTATGTCGCGTAACATTAAAAAAAAGGAGAAAATGTAACTACAAATTATCGTAACAAAAATAGGAATCAGTTACATCGATATCCCAAAAAGTGTTCATACGTGGACAGTCTGGATTCGTAGCAAAGGTATAATATATCTACCTCAGTCAATCCCGGAAATAGGTGCTACTAAAGCATTAACTGCACACGAATATCTAAAATAGGGTACTCAAAATTCATCTCAATACATAAATTATTATAATTAGATGCTGACCAGGTCGATAGCGTAACACAAAAGAGACTTCTTCATTATGAAAAACGTTTATCTATAAAACTTGTTTATCAACAACCAAACCACATTCGAAATGCACGTGAAAAAATAAACAATTTCAAAAGAAACGTAAGCAACTTAAATATTGCCAATGTAGAACCACTTTCAAAATCAAAATATAACAGTTTGCAAAATATCAACGATACAACATTCTAATTAGATTTGGTGGTATTAATGACAATTCCTATTATAAAAATTACTTCCGGACCTACTTCACATAAGTGTAAATAAAAAAATTTCTTGTAGCAAAGTAAGCTTGTAACCTTAATATACAAATTTGAAAAATATTGTTTAACTACAAACGAATTATAAATAATTATACTTACATTTTGACAAAAAAATCAAAAACTAAAGTAACAGTTTTATATATTTAGAACACCGACTAGCTTTTATAATCAAAGCAACAATAAATAACTCGACAAGTTTACTATACGGTATTTATACATGGCGACAAGCCTCTTAAGCAAACTTAAGAAGCACAGTTTGTTTGCTAAGGCATCTTGTTTACGCAGGAGATAATTTTACGGTGAATTAAATAACAATATGAGAAATATGACAACGTTTTGACAGTGATAAACTTTAAATTGTATTATAATGCTGCAAGCAGGAGAAAGACCTTTAATGTGTCTCTTAACATTATGAGTAAACGTAACAGATCCAATAGTTCATGTTAATGAAACCACGATAATACGATTAAAACAAACTTCATATAAATTGAAAGTGTTGATATTGCGATTACATCTTAATACATTTCGTTTAACATGATTTCAGATCGCAAAATTGTCACACCTGCATACATTAATGCGTATCATGTTGAATGTGCACCGTCACAGATCACACTCACCCATGCACACACAGATACATGTACAAGCCTTTACGAGCACATACATCAATATGTGCACGCTGGGCTGATAGGAGATGGTGGTTTTTGATTGGGACGGATCGTTTATAAGAAGCATTTGTTACTGGATCCTTACGAAAACTCAGCTTCGATTCGTTTTAAAGCTCCATTCTGTAAATTTTAGGAAACTTTAAATTTACCGGATTGGTAGTGAGAATTTCATGAGAAAGTAAACCCTGCCTTAAAGTTGACGGTGCAGTAGAAATGCACGCGTAAATCATCGTATACTAAAAAAGCTTTTCCCAGCAAAGCAATATAAAAGTTATAAAAGGATATAAATATCGTTTTCAAATATTGGATCACGACTGAGCGCTTCCCCCACCGCAAAACCGGATTTCCGCTTTTGTCGTTTTACTTCGACAGTAATATAATTTCATGACGTGACAAAGTTATAACGGAATTTAGAGAGTTAGCATATGTTTCTATGCTTAAATACTGATGTCTGAAAATTTTAAATTAATGATGGTAAACAGCAAACATACTTTAGCGACTATAAGAATCTGTAAGGAGTTTAGTGTAGTTTAGTGGTTATACATAGCAGCCAAACCAAACTCGTGATTGAGTTTTCTAACCAACTTTTACGCGAATAAAGTGGTAGAAATGTTTTTCATCAATCAGCTTATTTTTTTCAAAATTACATTTATTCCACTGCATATTAGCAAGTCCTATAATCTCAAAACAAACATATAAAATTAAGGGATATATCGTTCTCATTTGACTGAGAAGACAATTTCATCTTTATTGTAATCAGTTTACGCGGTTAAAATCGATTGTTCTACACAAGTAAAGTTAGTTAAAGCAAACTAGTTCTTAAATCTTTGTATGTTGGGGACAGACTCTTCCTTCTTAAAATATGTAGTAGGTGCTGGATTGGCAAAAGCTCTAGCAGGTATTATTAAAAAGCGGTAGAGATCGTGCCTGTGAAAACTATACAATGTTACATGCTTTGCTGTATACAATAATTCCAAATTAGTAAACTACAAATAACATTTTATCTTCAATTTAAGCCAGGGTACATAAGATGTACTTATGATTACAGCACGTGATGCCCATAAGTGGACGAAAAACCATTACTTTTGCAACGATTTCTAAAGACACAATTCAAAAGTCATTTTAGATCGCTTGACACAGTAGGGATGTTCTAGTGCACCAACTCTTCCTACTTCGCTGCCTCTTCTAACTCATCCACCACCTTGTTTATGCAACTATCTGCATTTCCATCAACATCTCCATCATAGGTTCTTTCAGTCATTTTCCATTAAGATCAAATTTTACCTGTATGTAACTTTAGTTTTGCCATAACAAGTACACTTTTTTATTTTTGACTTTGCATACTCTTTTTAAATCAATTACCTAAGAATGATTCCTGATTTTTGAGTACTTTAATTAATAGAATTTTAAAATGAAGTAAAAATTTATTCGTTGTTCATTGTTATCGATTATTAAAAGATTAGCCTTATAAAAAAGATGAAGTATAATTTCTAAATTTGATTACTTTGAAATTGCTTTTTTTGTTATCCGGTTTCCTAAAAATTACAAACAGCTTTAAGTGTAATGAAAGATAAAAAGTGGTTGGGTGCTTAATGAGCAATTTAAATCATTACGGAATTTGATTTACACGTGAAAACTTTTAATATCAGCTTGAGCTATCATTAATTATCTTCTACGTTAAATAAACAAATGACCTGCTATCTACCTAACACTGGCGGACCTTCTAAGAAGATACTGCACCCAGAGCTAAACTAGGAAGGTGGTCGATGGAAACCAATCCGGTTCCAATTAAAAATTAGTGAATAATTGTGCCTGGCATGGAGAAATTAATTCGAGCATAGGGAACGAAATCAATATATAAATTGTTGGTTATTTTGCAAAAAGGAAAGCCCGTGGCCGGATTTACTGTTTTTGCAGATCATCAGACGGACGCATCTCTTTTTGCAAAACAACCAACTCAGTTCTAAAATAATACACAAATTAAAGTGTATTTATAGTGCAAATGTTTCTCATGCGCCCTCTATACTCGAGTATAAGCAGCTAACTATCGAAAACTGTTTCAAGTCTCCGACGTGATAGTGTAGATGGCATTGCCAGACAAAATTTAAATAGCTAGTTAAAAGACAAGATGAAAATTAAATAAACAAATGACCTGTTACCTACCTAACACTGGCACTATTATTATTATTATTATTATTATTATTATTATTATTATTATTATTATTGTTATTATTATTATTATTATTATTATTATTATTATTATTATTATTATTATTATTATTATTATTATTATTATTATTATTATTATTATTATTATTATTATTATTATTATTATTATTATTATTATTATTATTATAATTGGTTCGACTTTCGAACCGTTCGGACGTGTTTTAAGGCGCTCTGCAAATATTATTTATTGTGTGTTTAGTAAGAAAGAAAACGCATTTATTAAATTGGCGTAAGTGATTGCCATAAGTGAGTTATGTACTCTCTATAAAATATATCTGCATGTTTAATTTATTTGATAAATAACCAAACAGTTGTAAAAATTCAAGAATGAAGTGCGATAAATGTAATACCCGACTACCATCAGATGGAAACCATGTTACTTGTAAGTTTTGCAATAATAATTTACATTATGCATGTGCAGGTTTATCAGAACATACTTACTCGCGAATGTCAACAAAAAATAGAAATAGTTGGAAATGTTTAAACTGCAGAAAAGACGATCCATCGTCAAAACCAGAATCGTATGGTGGTGACGACACGGATATTGATGTTATCAAACACATGTTTGCGACTATTTCCAAGAAACTAGATAAATATATTGAGGTCGTTGACGACATGCGGAAAGATATTAAAAGTTTAGCCGGATTCTACGATGATCTGAAGCTTGAAGTAATTTCACTTAAAGATACTAATAAAGAGATTGCTAAAAACGTGCGAGAATTATTGGAAGAAAACATCAAAAAGGATGCTAGAATTCTAGACCTAGAAAGTAAAATTAATAGCTTAGAACAACGCGGTAGAAATGTTAATTTGGAAATCCACGGCATGGAAATTATAGCAGAAGAAAGAAAAACAGGATTTTTAAAAGAATTGGTTACAAAATTAGTAAATCTTATGGCTGTGGATATTAGAACTGAAGAAATTGAAGTAGTTCATCGACTTACAAAACGGCGTAATGACAACGTACCGGCCGTGATTGTGAAATGTTCGACGCAAGCGGTAATGGACAAAATACTAAGTCAAAGAAAAACTATCGTAACCAACCATAATTTACTTGAAAACAACAGCGACCGTAAACTATTTCTATGTGAAAACCTAACGTCATTTAATAAATCACTAGTATGGCGTGCAAAACAGAAAGCCAGGGAGCACAACTTTAAGTATGTTTGGGTCAGAAACGGTAACATTATGGTAAAAAAAGCCACGGATTCATCAAGTGTTATTCGTATCAAAAATGAAAAGGATCTACTAAAGATACATTAAGATTGAACTGGAAATTATCGTTTTAAATTCTTCATTTCATTTAAATTTTATATTCTTTTCATTTTAAAAAATTACTTGATTCTAAATAAATTTTCATTTTAAAAATTTTCAAAAGACGATGGAGGACTATGATTATAATGAAAGTAGTGTTAAGTTCTGTACAGTAAGCGACATTGATAAATATAAAAATTTAAATTGTAATACGGATGACAATTTAGATTCTGTAACAGTGTTATGTTTAAATATTAATGGGTTGAAAGGGCATTTTCATGAATTTTTGATTCATATTTCAAATAGTGCTTTTGGTATAATGGTTCTGATGGAGGTCTCAATAAGTGAATGTTAAGTTTCTAATTTTACGATTGATGGGTATAATATGTTCCACAAGCTACGGAAAGGACGTAAAGGCGGAGGATTAATCCTAAACGTTCACAAAAAAATGTCTTTTACTGAAACCGTGTTTAATTATGAATCATTTGAAAATATTGCAGGATTGCTAAGTTTTAAGGGGAGAAATATACAACTTTTCTTCGTATATAGACCACCCAGCAATAGTATTAACGAATTCATACTTGAACTGAACGATCAACTAAATGAAAGTAAAAGTAGCAAATATATTATTTTTGGTGGTGACACAAATATTAATATAGATACTGAGAGCGAAACTACAACTGCAGCTAGTAATAATTATAAAATACAGCTCAATAGTAACGGTTTTTATAGATGTATTTGGGGACACGCTCGACAAGAAATTTATAGTGGAAAGTTGGTATCATCTTGTATAGACCATTTGTATGTTAGAGGTGTTTACGATCAAATAAATTCGGCAATAACACAACTAAAATATCGGATCACTACATCGTAGCTGTAAAAGTAGTATTAGAACAAAAAGCGAAAATAAATATACCGCGATCGCAAACGACCTTGGATGAAAGAGCAATAAAAATTCATGTACTTAATATGGATTTCCAAAAATTGGAAGCATCAAACTATAGCCCAAATAACTTGTACAATAATATAACAAAAAAATTTAATGAAATATATAATAAGACACAAAGACGTATATTTAATGATTGAAAGCAGGATTATGTAAATTATAGGAAACCTTGGATGACAAATGATTTGTTACTATCTATAAAAAAGAGATATAATATGTTCAGAAATGGAAAACGTCACGAATGGAGGCTGACAAGGTAGAATATAGAAAATACAGGAATCGGTTAAATCTGCGAATAAAAAAGGAAAAAGAAACATTATTATACAGAGCAGTTTATTGCTGTAAATTGCAAAACAAAAGAAATGTGGAAACTAATAAATCAACTTATACACCGTAAAGAAAAGCAAAATATAGACCAATTAATAATACCATATTTACCCAATGAAGACGACAAACTTATCGCACATCAATTTGCTTCAACATTTACAGAAAATCTTAATAACGTTGTACATAACTGTCTGGTCACACTTATAAAACATCTGCCTGCTAATAAGACAATAATAAGCACTTTTCATCTACCGTTAGTGCAACTAAATTTTGTAGAAAAGAAATCGAAAACTAAATTGTAGCAAATCTCCTGGTATCGACAACATACGATCAAAAGACATAAAGTTCCTAAAAAATGGTATTAGCGGTATTGTACAAAAACTAATAAATGTAATAATAAAAAGTGGTATAATACCTGATAAATTTAAAATAGCTATAGTAAGGCCCATATATAAAAGCGGTAGTTTTTTAGATTTTTCAAATTATCGACCAATATCAATACTACCGGTGATAGAAAAAATTTTTGAAAAACACCTGGCAGATATAATAAATAAATTTATTCAAGATAACAATACTATTAAAGGGGAACAGTATGGGTTTGTGCGGGGATGTGGCACAAGCAAATAATTATCAGATTTTTCAAATCTTATATACGATAAATTATAAACTAATATTCATGTTTTATGCGTTTTTGTAGATTACTCAAAAGCGTTTGAAACGATTAGTCACAAAATTCTTATAGAAAAAATGAAAATATTGGGATTCTCTGGGCCGTCACTTAAACTGTTTGAAAGTTATTTACAAAATCGAACATCTGTTGTTAAAATTAACCATGTATTAAGTGACCAAATGAAGTTAGATGTGGGTGTGCCGCAGGGGTCGATTCTTGGACCTCTGCTGTTTATTTTATATATCAACGTCTTACCTAGTATCATCCAATACAGTAGGGTATTAATGTTTGCAGATGATATACTAATTATATCTGCATACAAGTCATTTAAAATAGCAGAAAAATTACTACAATCTGACGTAAATCAGCTTTCAAAGTGGTCACACGATAATAGTTTAACCATGAATAAAGACAAGACAAAATCTATGTACATTACAACACCATACATGCAAAGACAAGAAGGACTAAACATTATACTGCACTCATGTAAATGTTTTCAACTGCAGGAAATGGGAAAAAATTATTGTCTTAGCGATTGCAAAATAATAACGCAATGCATATCGTATAAATATTTAGGAATCATGGTGGATAACTACTTCCGTTGGGACATACATATAAAGCAGATTTGTGGCAAACTCATGTCTGTGCTAGCACAATTATATTATACATTACATGTGATTTTCCAATGCTCCACTCGAAGGTACTACATTGGCCAGGAAGCGAGTTTTTTTTACCTGGAAAATTTGGAATTTTGCCGAACCCTTGCTGTTCCAAGCAAGGTAGGGATCTTTAACGTGCGTAACAACACTCACACACGGGACCTCCATTTTACCTCTCATCCGAACGAGGGTGTATTTTTGTGAAAAATGCTCGCCTAACATTTTTCAAGCGGACCGTGTCGGGATTCGAACCCAAGACCTTGGGCGTAGTAGTCACACACATACCACTACACCACGGAGCCGCCTAATTATATTATACAGCAGAAATGGTACCATTTCAAGTAAGGAAAGCCATATATATTACACTAGCAGAATCGATTATTAGATACGGCATTGAGGGATGGGGCTACGCAAGCGACATATACCTGAAGAGAATACATTTAATACAAAAACGACTTTTAAAATTAGTAGATAAAAATGACAATTACGAATTTCAAAATATGCTTCAAAAAAATAATTTATTAACGGCCAAAGGACTTTTTCATTATAAAATCATCATTGATAATTTCTTTTCAGATCAGTATCTTAGAATAAAACAAAGTGAACACCAGCTTAGGGGAAGTAAATATTTTGTACCACAAATACGAAACTCTTACGGGAAAAAAAGTCTCGTGTATTTAGTACTCAAACTAATTAATGATATGCCACAAGAGTATAAGTCATGCGTCACTATAAAAACTCTGAAAGAAAACGTAAAAAAATATTTAAACAGTAACAATTAATAAAAAATTAAATAAAAATTAAATAATAGTCATATAAAAATAAACAAAACACAGTAAATAAACAAACAAGTAAGCAAATTAGTTCCATTTATGTCTTTTGTCTATAACGCACATCATGCAGAAAAATTATGTTTCACATTTCTCATTATATAACAAGAGAGTCGAACCATAAAGTAAAAAGTGTAAAAACCAAAAATATCAATTTGGTAAACCAAACATTAAGCGTTAAATTAAATTTTAAATTTATAGAATTAATAACTTAGGTTAGTTTAGTTTAGTTATGTAAAAAAAATTGCTTGTTAAGTAATAATGAACACCGTGTCAAGCAACGTAAGGGTTAGCTTATGGTGTGATGTATTATATTATATTGAATTAAATTGAATTGAATTGAAAATTGAATTGAATTGAATTATTATTATTATTATTATTATTATTATTATTATTATTATTATTATTATTATTATTATTATTATTATTGTTATTATTGTTATTACATGTACATGTTTACATGTACACTACATTAACATATTCTAGATACAACAAATTATATGTTACATGTTTGTGTTTTTTCCTCTTTCTTTTAAATATAAATATATGAAAATGATATTAATATTGAACAAGCAAATTATTTAACTATTTTTACGCATTGAAATGAATAACTTTAGATATCTTAACTATCGCTTAACCAAACGTTAGTTTCTCATCAACCGTCCAGCACAATATTTTTCGTATGCACCATTTGTTATGGAACTCTTCTACGCTATCTTTTCTCAAATGCCATGTACAGCTTTTAAAATATTTAGTCGTAGGTTGTGCGTTACTGCGTTTTATAGTCTGAAACACGAGTCTCGGCTTTCATATATTTTGTGATGGCATAGTAGATCGTCCATCTTCCCGTGGTTAACAAGTAGTTGATCAAATTGCTAAGATTAGTTTTTCCAGGATAGCCTGTGTATATTTGTTGTTGCTAGAAATTTTAACCTGCAGTTAACTTCTTTAACAGCCTGAGAACATAAAACTATAAGGATTGTGTTTCGGGGCATTTAATTATTATGTCAAGAAGTTTCTCTTATGTTTTGACAAAATGGACAATGATTTAAATTAGCTATGCCTGCATGTAGTAGAAAAATTGAGTCTGTGAGACACCTCTTCGCAAGTCCCATACGATATCGGCCATATACCCTGGTGTGAGTTTGCTTTCGTACGAGTTCATCTTTGATCAATGGCTCACTATTATTTCAAATATTTGTGTAGAAAAGAAAGCGGATGTTAGGTTTTCTTTCAACATTTTTCTTGTCGCTTTTTTTACTTCTAGAACCTCATTGCGTGCTTTGAAAACAAGGGTACGTTTGGAATTTAGATTTTGAGTTTGTTTGGAGTTTTTATTTTCGGACCGAAAGAAATCTATAATTCTTTTGTAGCTTACTAGTAGCTCTTCTTGTATAAAGGGGAGATGATTTATAAACAATTGCTTTAGTTCCGTGTCAAATATCCACTGATTATTCGATGTTAGATTTCCAACTGTGCAAATGTTATCCAATGGCCAAAGCTCATTGGAAATTGGGGGAACAGTGGATGTTATTAGTGTGAAATTAGCTGTTGGTATTTCTTTTAGGTCCTGAAAATTCCGAGGAAACTCCTCTATGATTATGTCTGATTTATGCATGGCCATCAACATTGTTTTAGTAAATGAAAGGATCCTGCTGTCAATAAATTTTTGATCGCTTAAGAAAAAATAGCGGCCACTAATTTTTAAAATGCTGGATGACTTTAATAGATTCTGCATAACCAGTTTTCAATTTTGGTATTCTTCTAAAGTAATAAACCTCTGGATTAGACTGATGCTAAAACGCTTTACTTTTGACAGTACATGTGCCAGCCCTAACCCTCCCTGTCTAACTGCTAAACATAAATGCTTCTGTGTGGTCCAGTGCTTTCCCTTCCACATAAAGTTAACTGTTTTTGTAATGCTCTAAGGTGGTGATCTGAAAGCGGTAGTATTTGTAGCTGATGCCAAAGTTTTGGCACTAAATATTGGTTAATAATTAGTTTCTTGCCTTTTTAGTGAAACAATTGGTATTCTTTCAGGCTATTTTTGAAGCGACTGAACAAGTTTTTGTGATAATTGTTCAAATGCGTAATTTGCATCATTGTTCATATAGTAGGAAAACCTTATTTCGAGTATTGTTGTGACTTGTTGATCAGTAGAAATCTAATAGATTACCTTAGCAATGTTTTTACCCGTTTGCTCAAAAGCCTTTGGATTTTACTGTGTTTAGTTCGAATCCGTATTCTCATGCATACTCATTGTACATATCCTATACCTTTTAAAAATCTTAGTTTCCGGCTATGAAAACAGATACGTCGTCGGCATAGGCAGTGATTAAATTTTATTTTATTTTTGTGTTAGTAGAAATCCAATTAATGAGGTTCTGAATTTGGAGAGAAATGGCTCTATTATTATTGAAAACAAGGTTTCGTAAAGAGGACAACCTTGTCGTAACCCTCTAGATAGTTGCATTGCATCGAAGTAGAGTGGTTTAATATTCCGAATAAATTGTTCCCCAAAATTCATTATATTCAAAAGATGGAATATGTATTTGTGATGAATTTTGTCGAATGCAATTTTCTGATATAGGTTAAAAATGGAATGTGGTAAACCCGCCATAGGGTCGCCTCAGATCCATATACAACCTTCATAGAACAACATTGGTATCTGACAAATGTAAACCCACCATAAGGTTACCTCAGAACAATGTTAAAATCTACCAAAGAGGTAGCTTAAATCATAATGATTTCCTTCAAAATAAATATAAAAAAACGACTACTTAAGCCTTTTAATAATGCAATTGCACACTTCTTTAATAACCATCCTCTAAATTGTATAAATAGAAACATGTTAAAAATGTTTTCCAATTCCCAAGTTATTGAATTTTACAATAAAATTAATCAGCTGATTTCACGTTAAGCGTATTGGCTACCTAAAAAGTCGGTCCCAGGCCGTAACACAAATTGAAAGCAATTATTCATTTAAATTTTAAAAATTTTTGCTTAGTGTACTCAAACCAAATATTTCAAACATCAATAAATCAAAGTCACCTTCAATTTGTGTCATAAATGTCAAACTTGAAGTTTTTATTATTTTGAAAACGATCCTAGGTTATGGATCGAAACGTTAATAAAGATAATTTTAAAAACTATGAGTGGTTTAATACCCAAAGAAGATTAAGAAGAATACTTATATTAGCTTGACAAATAATATCCCTGTATAAGTGTATGCTGTCATAAATGGTTCTATTTTGGACAGAATAACTTTGATCAGATTCAACTACTGAGGAAATTATTGCGGGCAATTTAATTGATGGTGCTTAGGCAAATAGTTTATAATCTGTTGTTGTCAGAGATATAGACCGCCAATTTTATACACATAAAAGATCTTCATGTTTTGGCAAGAGACATATACATTTTCTGGTTGATTGTGGTAGTTCGTTTTGATCAATTGCCTCTGTAAATACCTTAAAATATATATTTCCTAACAGTGTCCAAAAACATCTGTAAAATTCTAAAGTTAAGCCGTTCATTCCAGGGGATTTATTTTTGTTCAAAATGTTTAATGCACTCGTATATTCTTGTAGCGTGATAGGTTGGTTCAAATTTTTATTTTTAAGATTGGAGAGTTTCTTTAAGTTCTTGTATATTGCTGCATTGTGATTTATATTTGCCCCTAAATATCACACATAATCGGCTCACAGTATCTCAAAGTAATGGAACATAGTTGTGTTGAATCTGATACAATAGCGCCATTTTCATCCCTTAATTTTGAGAGCTTTTGAATACCCGATGTGTTTATTTTAGTAATGGTTGGTCTGTCGCTTTTAATTAGCTTTTCATATCTTAACTTTAGCAGCTGTTTTTCTGTGGTACGTTTATAAATATTTGATATATCTCCAGTGAGTTGTGAGTATTGCTCTATATCTTGGTTCGTTGTAATTGAGATTTTTGATAGTTCTTCTAAAGAATATTGTAGATTTTTCATATGAAATATGTTTAGTTTTTTTGTCCAGTGACGAGTATGGTAATTGCTCTTATATTTATTTTTAGAATTTCCCACCACAAAATAAGATTACAATCTTTAGGAAGATTTTCAATTTCTGAGGTTAAAAAAGTGTGGATCATATCGTGATAATCTTTCTGCTCCAAAAGCACATTTTACGCAGTTTCCAATAAGGTGCCGATAATTTCGTTGTTCCAGTGAATTTCATAATGATAAACACTGCCGGTGATCCGAAGTGGACTCCTCCACTTTAATAGATACCAATCTTTGACGTAAATTTTGTGTGCAGTATATCCGGTTAATTCTTGATGCCGATTGTGGTTTGTTTTGTGAAATTTAAGTATATCCACCTTTTTGGCTGTAAAGTGTCGCCAGCAATCTTTCATGGTAAGAATATTTGTTGTAAAATTCAGTGCCTCTTTGAGTTGTGGGTATCGTTCTGCTAAACGCAGTCTATCTAAGTGATGGTTTAAGGTACGGTTAAAATCTCCTCCAATAATTATTCCGTCATGGTTGTACTGATAATTTTCCAAGGTGTGTCTAATCGCAGCTACTACATCTAGAGCTACTTGTAGATCTTGAAGTATGTAGATAGTTAAAAAAGAAATTTTGCAAGGCTTATTTGAATAGTTTGCCACGGGTATTTTTAAGTGGACGTTCAATTTGAACGCCGGAAATTTTATGACAAAGTAAATGATCAGGTTGTCATAAATCAAGGAGAGGAGGGGGAGTGCCACGGCTAGCGAGAGTCGGAGAGTGGGGGGTAGCAAGAAAAATAAGGATACCCGCAACAGTTTTACCTAGCTGAAAAAATAAAATACAGTATTAGCACAAACATAAAATAAAGAAGATATTTGTCAAATAGCAGAACACTAGTCCGCTCAAAAAAAAATTATTATAGATTACATTTAAATATAGAAATCAATAAGAAAAAGAAATTCAAACAGAACGCTAGTCTGCATAATACCTGTGGGAATTTCTCAAAGAACTTTGTGTAGAAATTTTGCTTCTATTTTTTTTTTGTTTCTGTAAAATAAAGAAAATAATCATAATTATACCTGGAGTTTACAACCCCAAATAAAAGAGTAAGATATAGTACTTTCACTTTAATAAATAATCTAAAACGCTCAACCAAAACAAATTGACTTTTGTAATACATCGGTAACAATTATCAAATTACCAATCATCATTATTTTCACAATGTTTCCAGAAATTATGCATAGTAGCATTTATAATATAATAGAGTTAATAATATTGTTCAGTAATTCAAAGAACAAGTCCGATATCTGATAATATGTAATGGCCCAAAAGAAAAACATTAATTGGGCAAATGGGACGGAACTTGATAGTACTATCGTATGTACCGCTTACAGCAAAATAAATACTTACAACTTGTCTAACTGACTGTCAGAAGCAAAACACCTAGCTAATATAAATTTATTACTTCATTCATAATTTTCACGAATTTAGTATTGCTTAAATTATTAAACTTTTTTACAAATTCTATCTTTTAAATAAGATACAGGTTTGAAGCTAAAGATTGTTAACTTAAGAAAAGATATCACGAAAGTTCAAATCAACTATAAGCTATAAGCGTGGTTTAACTTAACTGATAATCTTTTTAGTCGCTCTTTTAAGGCCCTTTGCGATATTAGTGGAATACCTGCTTTTACTAATTGTAGAAGTCCGGGAATATAATTACAGTACCTTTGCGCTACACCTACGGGTTGTTCGCTTCCTTAAGCTTCCCTCAAAAATTGTCGAAAGTCTATAAATGTTATAATTTGCTCACGGTTTTCAATCCAAAAATGTTCAAATCCGTCATAACAGTCTTGCGAATGCAATACATCTTCTTCCGTGTTTCTACGTTTACTATCTTTTTTCTTTGCAGATTATTCTTTTGGTGCTGGACTTTCATATTCCATTGAGTTAGACAAAGGACCTAAGATTTCTTTAATCGTTGCCACTGAATCGATTTCTAGTTCAGTGGTGTCGTCTACTATGGTTGAAGTTTGAAGTCTTTTGTTTGTGATTGGTTGTGCATTTGAGTCCTGTACACGTTTACGTGTGGTTTCCGTCATATTCGCGCATTTAGATGCAAAATGGCTATACTCCTTGCATTTAAAACGCCGTGGTTTCTCATCCGATAGCAAAATCCGATTTTCTTACTCTTCATAGGACAAAACAATTGATGGTGGAAGTATTTCATTTTCACCACTAGTGATAAAAACTTGTCGTTGGAAACTACATACATGTATATTCTTCCAGGCCTATTCCATCTCCGACAAAGGAGATTGAGGAAACAATTTTCAAATTATAGGACTTCAAAGCGTTTTCTACAATGTGATAAAGAATACAAGATGAAACGTTGGATTAGTAGTATTCTTTTAGCTGGCAGAATAAGTTTTCGGGCTGGTACATACACATCGTTTATTTCGATTCCTCCGTGGCATTCTATAAAATTATTTACGAGTAACCAAAACACGTCTGTTCAGTAATAACACTTGTGTGTGTGTGTGTGTGTGTGTGTGTGTGTGTGTGTGTGTGTGTGTGTGGGCGCATGTGTGCGTGTGTGAATGTGTGTGCGCGCATGTGTGAGTGCGCGTGTGCGTTCGTGTATGTGTAGAAGTCTGGCAATATCATTACAGTACTTTTGCACTACACCTTCGGGTTAGTCGCTTCCATAGGTTTCCCTCAAAAATTGTCGAAAGTCTATAAATGTTATAATTTCCTTTGGGTTTTCAAACCAAAGCTGTTCAATCTCGTCATAAAAGTCTTGTGAGTGTATTAGATCTTCTGCTGTTTTTTTACGTATACTATCTTTTTTCTTTGCAGATGGTCTTTTTGGTGCTTGACTTTCATATTTCATTGAGTTAGACAAAGGCGCTAAGGTTTCTTTAATCGTTGCCCTTGAATCGATTTCTAGTTCAGTGGTGCCGTCTGATGTGGTTGAAGTTTAAATTCATTTGTTTGTGATTGGTTGTGCTTTTGAGCCTTGTGTACGTTTATGTGTTGTTTCTGTCCCATTCGCGCATTTAGATGCAATATGGCTATACTGCTTTCATTTGAAATACCGTGATTTCTCGCCGATAGAAAAATCTTATATTCTTCCTCTTCATAGGACAAAACAATTGATGGTGGAAGTATTTCGTTTTCATCACTAGCGATAAAAGCTTGTCGTTGGAAACTACATACACGTTTATATTCTTCCAGGCCTATTCTAGCTCGGACAAAAGAGATCGGGGAAACAATTCTCAAACTATAGGACTTCAAAGCGTTTTCTACTATGTGGTACTTACAAATATACATGCAATTAATCATAAAGTCTATTTCCTTTTAAGTAATTATAAAAAATGCATAATCTGGCATATAATAACTTTCATCCGCTTCGTCTTTGGTTACTAACACCATTTCTGGAAGCTGCTGAAAATTTGCCAAAGGTGTATATAATGAATTACACAAAAAACGTGTTAAAATTGAGTGTTGTGATGGAGTGTTAAAATCTAGGTCTTTATTGCCTGTTAGAACATTGAACGCTTTATTATAAACCATCACAGCATGCAAAATTTAAAATGCCTACGTCGTGCTACATAATATATATCGTGAGTACAATGTTCCTGACGATAAAGATAATAATGGTTTCAATTTTGATTTTTGAATAAAGATGATGATAAAAGCAGTGTTCAAAATGTAAATGCAACACGAATTGTAAATCGTGAGCTACATGAGGGTAAAGTACTAAGAAATAAAATAGCTCGTATGTTATATCGACGAAAATGTTTCATAAGGTCAATAAATCTTGTAAACTTTATAATTTGTTACAACAAGCAAACATTAAAATAATGTAATACATGCATATTAATCTAGCAAATTATTGATACAAAATATTATACTTATATACAATATTATGTAATAACCTAAGTGTTGAATCATTTTTATTTTATTAATGCAATAATGCAGTTTAGAAAACATTAAATTTAATAATTATTGGCATATTACCATGTATATAGTCAACATTAAGGTTTAATTGTTGGAAACAAATTTTGTTTGCATATCCAAATGTTCCAAATTAACAGTCGTTAGTAATTTTTTTTAGAATTGGAAAAGCAATTAAGAGTCACCTTTAGAATTATTTATCGATATAGAAAACATCGTTTAGCCATAATACACGTATTCATAACTAGTTATTTCTGGTATAATCAACCTGCACGTGCTTTATTTAGCGCTCGTAGTCCAGATAGATGGTTTCTCCGTAAACAGGATCGGTTGTATTCCAACCATTATGTGAACAACATGTCTCGCAGAATTAATAAGTTGAAATGCGACCTCCGCATAGTCCTTTATGATATTTCAGTTAGAGTCCTTGTCAATGGTGTTGTAAGATGGACAATATGCACAACATTCTACGATTTAACTTACGATAATTTTTTTGGAATAAATTCTATGGACGACCCCTAATACTAACAATTTAAACAATGTATAACGTAGTAACTGTATAATTGTGCGATATTGTGCAATGATGGTTATAGCAGTCTTCCATTGACAACTTGCATGCAGATGGATTGACGTAGTTTCTATCTCACTTGTTACCAGAACAACAACTGTTTATATAGGGGCCATGTTGTTGGTATGCTTTCATCCATAAGAAGACACTGTTAATCAAGATAAATCGTTATAGTTTGGTAACACGTTTTTTATTATTTAGAATTAATGTCATATTCCTCGGTAAGTCGAATTTTTATTTATATAGATCTCATCATTTTGCATTCTAATGTTTATTAAGTTTCCACTATAATTTAATTTTTGCTATTTATAAATACGTACAGGTATGCTTTCGTTATTATTATTATTACTATTATTATTATTATTATTATTATTATTATTATTATTATTATTATTATAACAGTAATTATACTCTATAAGGATTTAATGTATTGATTAAATTCCAATTAAATTAATAAACGAATGTAGAATATTTTATTTAAAATCTGTTCTAGTACCTTATGTGACTATTTTGTGAAAAAATTGAAAATTTTAATGCAATAAGAAATATTTTAAGAACTATTAAGATCCATTAATGATTATATGTACACCGTACTCAGACCTGAATATGATAAAAATTTACTAAATACAATAATTGTCATTTTTATTGAACATAACAACTTGATATTAATTCCATCTTCAGCTAAGATAATATAAGTAATTCATTTTATAAATTGTAAATATCTACAACCCGAAGAGAATAACCTTTATTTTAATAGATGTACATACTATATTACCTTCTTCATACTTTTAATTATTTCACTAACGTAACAGATTATTTTGAACGTAATCTTATGATAAAATTTGACATATAAAAGTATCTATCTAAAAACTCTAGTAAAATTAACAGGTAGTGCGTATGGATGAGTTTGGGTTCCTATACAATATTATGTATTGATATAAGCATATATTTCTTGTACAAATGCAATCAACGATCTGTTTGATATTTGGTAAATAATTTCTTTTTCTTTGAGAAATAATATTGTATAAATATAGCAATCTTAGCCTTTGTGCTTTAGGTGCGTATAGTTGTTGCTGAAGTTCCTACATTCTCCTTAGTGACGCTGTCTTGCTTATGTTAAATGTTTGAGTTGTTTTGTAAATATATACCCTATTTCACGGATATTCAGTGGTATGAGAAGGAGTTTAAGCAACCTGCGGCTACCTAGAACCCACAACACTTAGACATTTGCTGAATTACTAATTTTCCAATAAATCCTTTTGCACAGTCAGCATTAGCTAAGAATATTGCGAAACCAACACCTGTATTTGTGTATAGTACTTATCAGGTTCAAGTGCAATTATTTTTTCGTCATTATGTTTTCCGTCTTAGAACTGGTTGGACGCGCACCTTCACTGATTTCTATTCTAAGCTAGCCTACACGGTTCCCTGATATTCCTACAGCCTAGTTATATATGCCCTATTTCACCGATATTCAGTGGTATGTAAAAGAGGTTTTGCAGACTGCAGCTGTTAAGATCCTCCAACACTAAGACATTTACCGAATTGATAGTTTTTCAGTAAATTCTTTCACGCAATTAATATTAGTTGAGAATATTGTAAAACCAACACCTTATAATTGCTTATAATAATCCTCAGGGTAAATTACGATTATTTTTTGTCATTATAAGATTTTGTCTTGGAACTGGTTGGACGCGTACCACCATTGGTTTCTATTGGGAGCTAGCCTACACATTTCCCTGAAATTGCCACAGCTTTCATCTTTGATTATCTGTGTGCAATAATCTAACCTACATCTACCTGTCCTTTTTCTTATCTTTGATTCCAATATATTCCGCAATATTCCCTCATGTCTTAGTTTGTGATCCATCATCCTATTTCACCTATTTTTTACAGTTTTCTACATATTTCTTTCTTCTCCAACCATTTCTAGATCTTCTTTATTTTTAACTTTATATGTCCATTATATCTTCATCATACGTCTGTAGCACCACATTCCGAAGGCTTCTATCTTTTTCCGCTTCTCCGACTGCCCAGATATCACAGCCGTACAATACTGTGCCCCACACATATGCTTATAACACTATTTTCCTTGTTTCTATGTTTGTTGTCTTTGAACACAGTAATTGCTTTTTCTTGTTAAATGGAGCACGACCTTGTGCTAATCTTCGTTTTATATTTTTTGCACTTTTCTTATCTTGCGTTATTTGGCTTCCTAGGTAACAGAAATCCCTAACCTCTTGTAAGTTCTCGTTACCTATTTGTATTCTGGTTTTTGATTTATTTTCCCCTCTTTTGCATACTAGAACTTTAGTTTTATTTTTGTAAGTTTTCATACCATATCTTTCCGATAGAACTGTTTAGTAGACCATTAGTAAGAATCCTACTGCCACATTTCCTCCAGCATCCACATTTCCTCACACATCTGGACCAAACAGTTTTCTTCGACTAACCATTTTTCATCTTTCGAGATAAATATATCTTGCATTTTTATTTTAGCATCCTCATTTCCACCCACATCTGGGCTAAATAGTCTTCTTCGACTAGCCATTTTTTATCTTTCGAGATAAATATATCTTACATTTTCATCTTAGCATCCTTATTTCCA
Source organism: Platerodrilus igneus (assembly GCA_036346225.1). NCBI lineage: Eukaryota > Metazoa > Arthropoda > Insecta > Coleoptera > Lycidae > Platerodrilus > Platerodrilus igneus. The sequence goes on from JARFIW010000735.1 coordinate 1,783,994, forward strand.
CCCACAAGATAAATGTACCTTGATTGGTGTTAATTAATATTCGAATTTTTTCAGCTACCCAAATCTCTAGGAATTTCTTAGATCGCATCATCCCCCAGGGAGCTATCCTCATTTTAAGATTTTTTACCGGCAGCGATTTCCGACCGTCCTTAAACATTTTTCTTAGTCATGCAATACATCAAATTAGTCTAGAATTTTATGCAGAATTTGAATATGCAAACAGATTTGCAATAGGATCACCCCTTACAAAGTTACACTTTTAAGTCCTAAACCTCTAAATTTTGCTCGTTGCTCTATAACCTAACAAATAGTTTTCTTTGACTACCCAATGCATCTTTTGAGATAAACCTATCTTGTTTGGTATCAGTTAATATTAGATTTTTCTCAGGTACTCGAATATCTCGGAATTTCTTAGATTGCATCACCCCCCCAGGGAGCTACCAACATTTTAAGATTTTTTACCAGCAGCGTTTTCTGACCGTCCTAAACATTTTTTTAGTCATGCAATACATCAAGTTCGTCTAGAATTTTATGCAAAATTTGAATATGCAAACAGATTTGCAATCGGATCACCCCTTACAAAGTTACACTTTTAAGTCCTAAACCTCTAAATTTTGCTCTTTGCTCTATAACCTAACAAATAGCTTTCTTTGACTACCCAATGCATCTTTCGAGATAAACCTATCTTGTTTGGTATCAATTAATATTAGATTTTTCTCAGCTACCCGAATATCTCGGAATTTCTTAGATTGCATCACCCCCCAAGGAGCTACCCTCATTTTAAGATTTTTTACCAGCAGCGATTTCTGACCGTCCTTAAACATTTCCTTAGTCATGCAATACATCAAATTAGTCTAGAATTTTACGCAGAATTTGAATCTGTAAACAGATTTGCAATGGGACTACTCCTTACAAAGTTACATTTTAAAGCTTCCAAATATCTATAAAATTTTGTTCATTTATGACATATGCTTTAACCAAATATTTCCAAAAATCATAAAAACACGAGTTTTAGAAATGAGTCTTTTATGACCCATAAGTATTTAATATTTAAAACCATTCTTCAAACGGTGATGCACTGATTACTAAGTACGTCACAAATAACTATATATGCTTAATGTTCGGAAAATACAAGTCGATCCGAATTAAATCCTTAACGATTATGGGCTACCTAAATTACATATGAAAGCTGTATATAATTTCTTTTCTTGAACATTCTATTAATTATGTTTGAATACAGTGCATTAAAATTGATGTATAGTTGCTGGGGATTCACACAAGGTACTTTCTAGCAACCATCGTTTCAAGAAATTTTCCAGTAAATTATCGAACGAAAGTACACCCAAAGTCATTAAATTTTTTTCCCCATTTATAACGTTAACAAGCTATTTTTGATATAAAACCGTCAAAGCCGAATAACACTTATCACTCTATATTTTTTCGCTTTGAACATACGATATAACGTTACTACACGCGTTTCAGCAAGTCGGCACTTTTAATAATATATTCCTGAAATATTCGCCGTTAGAAAGGTAAGCATCAGTTTTGAATTTTAACCTGTAAACATATAAGTTATTTAAGATTTTGTTTGTATAATTCAAAAATATCTAATATATATTTTTCTTTGAAGATGGAAGCGATAACCATTGCATGTAATGTGTGTGAGACTGTATTTCGGCGATGATGCCGTCAACAGACATAAAGCGAATCACATGGCAACCATCCATTTTTCCACTGCAATGGAAATTACAGCGGATGACTGGTCTAAAATTGAGAATTTGGAGCAGCAATCGCTCGTAGCATATGAGAAAGATATAAACACCGCAATTCAGTTAGAGCGAAACAGTCTGCTATTCGAAAAACCGTACCCCATAACATTATCTTTATGCAAAATGATATTCGCAGGTCTGAAACCCTTTGAAAATTATAAAATAACTTTTAAATTTGTGGACAGCATTCTACAGACAGTGCTTGATGTATCTCCCGAAGAATTAAGGAAGTTTATATCCAATCTCCCTTTTATTATATATAATATGGAAGTTGGTGTACGGGATCAAATATGTAGATTTGGCAATTTACGTTTTTATTTGAACGATTGCTTGGTAAAGATGGCAGCGACCAAAGGAGATTACCTACTATTTGCAAAAGAAACTTTAGAACGCTTTTTAGAGATATCTCCGAACGTTCTCGATTATGCTAGCACTTTAACAGTGTTAGTAGAAAAAGGCGTTCCTAATATTGATTTATTTCTGTTGGATGTATCGATGGAGAAATTTAATAGTCCGGAGAAATCTGCACATGTCATCGCGCGTAATATAATTAAAAATGAATATAGTAATAGCGGATTATTATACGAATTTATAAAAAGTTATTCTAAACTATTTAAAAATATTATTTGTAAACAGGTCAAGTATATGGAAGAGTACAACAGATTTCCATGTTAATTGTATATATTTTTTTATAATAAATCATTATTGTATTTTCATTATTTACATTTTAAGAAACGGTAAATATGTGCTATTGCATTTAACATTATATTAACCATCACCATAGAAATACAATGAAACGTGTGATTCGTTTGTGGAGTAACTGAACACCCTGGATATCCAACAACATGCATGTTTCACCGGTGAAAATTTGATGTAAATTTACCTAGCGCATAGGTGGTCTTACCTACTAGTTTGCTGGCGTCTAATGACACTTTTACATCACTTGTAACGTTAACTCCAGAAAAATTCATCTTTAACTTGTAATTTTGATCAACTCGACGATACTTTGACAACTAATGCTCTGGAACATGACTCACTCACCTTTTATGCTGACGACCAAGCGCGCAGCTCCATATTATGTTAATTGGTGTTATATGCAAGTCTTGACAGTTTATAATAAAATATACTACTGTATATAGCTTACAATTATGGTTTGTGTTCTTAAATTTCTAATTAAAAGCCAAAACATATCTCTACAACGGCTGTAACAAACACTCGTAATAACCCCATATCTTCTATGACATCCAAAAAATCCTCAAAGTCTTCTGGAAGAACCATTGCGGCAGTGCATTGTTCAATTGCCCCCTGCTTGCTTGTACAAACTACACATTCATCGTTACACATTTCAATATCTTTAATTAATATATCGCGAAACTTTTGCAACACGTTTATATATTGTGTAAACATCTCGCTAAGATTATATTTCAAAAAAACATTTTTTCAGCACTAATATGATATATCGATAGCTCTTGTTGGAAAATACTAATGGGTTGGATTACAAGTTGCATGGTTTATTTATACCATAAACTTGATGAGTAATAGTACAAAGACCGGCTCAAGACTGTTTTGGAAGACTTGATGAATCATCGTACAAAGACCAGTTAGAGGTATCGCTTTAATGATCATGTGGGGTCTCAAACGATTCGTCTCGACTTGTAAATGAAAGTCATCATTCTTAGATTAAAGTCAAGCATAGTATAATAAATTTTATTTAAAATAATACATTTCTTCAAATGAATGCATTAATTTTCCATATTCTTCTTGTAAAGTTCTTCCTTCACTAGAGCAGTGACAATGTACTAGGACTCTTTCAATGGGTTATACTTATTAATATTAACATCCTAGTAAAGGACTTTCTCCAAAGACCAACCTAACCCACATTCTTTAAATTCCTCCTATTTAAGTTTCATAGTTTCGCTTACGGTGTCATACACATTATCTAGATTACTGAAAGACGTTATAACCATATTTTTGTGTTAAAGGATTTCACATCTGTAGTCTCTTCTACCATTTTGGTGTAAACGCCGTAGAGTTCGCAATAGACTTTTATTGCTGTATGTTGTGTTCTTTTTCCATTAATTAAGCGAATTAACCGCTCTTTCTGCTTCCTAAGAAACTCGGATACTCAACCGACAGCGCCGATGTTCCCTAGGCGGGTCTGAACCCATTTGAAATTATAAAATAACTTTTAAATTTATTGACTTCATTTTGTAGACCGTACTCGATGTATCCCTCAACGTATTTAGAAAGTTTATATCAAATCTTCCATACATTATACGCACTATGGAAGTTAGCATGCGAAATTAGATATGCAAATTCGACAACTTGTGTTTTTATTTAAATAAGAATTGTTTAGTGAAGATGTTGACATTTGATGATAGTTATATGTTATTTACCAAAGGAACTTTAAAACACTTTAGAGACACTTTAGAGACAATTAAAAACAGATACTGTAATAGTGATATTAGGGTTATGTTATAAGAATTTATAAGAACCTATCCAAGATTGTTTGAAAACAGTATTCGTAGACAAGTTGAGTATATATAAGAGTACAACAGGTTTCCATTCCACGCATTTACAAGCGATGTTTAAATTTTAAGCCAAGGGCTGAAAATTTTATAACACTATTAATTACAATTTTGTTTTCTTATACGTTTCAAAAATGTTGTATTTCAACTACAGATATTAATAGCTGTAAATAAAATTATGTTATAGCTTTAAATAAAACGATTCTGATTAATAATTTTGTAAAACATCTATAACACCCTTTTTAAACAATAATACACATCTTTGTTATAATTCTTTTCATAAGAACTTAGATACCCATTTCAGTTACGTGGACATTTGAAAAATTAGACAATACCAATGTATACTTTATGTTTTATAACATAAACAATCTAATATATACAAAAATAATTTCTAATTTCACATCATTCATTTTCTTATGATAATAGTTGAGGTGGTTAAATTTTTACTTTAAAACTTACAATTTGGTATATATTCCACTTGAATATCTGCCAACAGTTTTATAAACCCCATCTCCTCGATTATTTCCATAAAATCATCCAGATCCTCGGGCATTGATAATACTGCAGTACAGTGCTGTATTGCTTCCTCGTATGACTGACACAAGACATTTTTCTCCTTCTATCGAAAAGCGTTGCCCACATTTTGCTTTTTTTACTCGTAGAGCATTGCGAAATCTTCTTTTACTTATGTCAAACTTACGCTAGGACCTTAAAACATAGACTCTGAGATGACGCCAATGTAATCGCATTATAGGAACAGAGTCACACAAACTTTCGCCATATCTTTCTTGATCAAAAAGTGGTGACATGTCATATCCCAAATTTAAAGAAATACGCTTGCAGTGTTGGGGTGGGGTGACTCAAAACATAGTTTTATTACTATTGTAAAAGATTTTGATTTGGATTAGAGGCGATATAGTAAAATTTTCGACGAGTATATAAATATAGAAAAAGGCGTTCTATGGTTAGCCCCAATCCAAAGGTTCATGGTGACGAACGTTAAAGATTTTATTGTAAATAAACGTAAGCATCATTTTACGCAGCATTCCGTGCGAAAAAACTTTGTGGCATACAAAAAGAGAGGCACTACATCTCTACAAAAATTCAAAAGAGGTGTACAAACAATTCCTAGTCACAAGGAATAGCGGAAAAAATGTCAAAAGCTATAAAGGGGGATGAAGTTGAAAACAAAAGCTAGCTTATAAAAAAGATTAAGTTACCAGTTGAAGACAAGCCTGTACAACTTTATTATACGGACGTGTTAGCTGGAGACGAAAACGAAAATATATACAAGTCGGTTTATGGAGTAAAGTATAGGCCCTCAATCTGATACGTATAGTTTGGGAAAAGTGTGTAAGAAATTGATTCAGAAAACAGTGACACAACCTAAAATAATAACGTTTATCAGAAGGCTAGAGGTCTAACAAGAGTTATAGTTATTTTTACAGTCCCTAGCGTTTTCTTAAGGAATGTAATAAATTAGTTCATAGAATACATTACATACTGGTTGTTTCGTGCGTGCACACAAATCGGGTGCAATCGGTACATATCCAAATAGGAGTAGCTCATATAAAAGGACTGTTCGCGTAGAAGTTATTATTTGTTGTTTGTACAGTTAAAGGAGACGATATAACGAATATGTATAAAGACTTTGGGAAGGTTATTCGAAGATTTCGCAATGCTCTACGAGTAAAAAAAGCAGAATGTGGGCAACGCTTATCGATAGAAGGAGAAAAATGTCTTATGTGTCAGTCATACGAGGAAGCAATACAGCACTGTACTGCAGTGTTATCAATGCCCGAGGATCTGGATGATTTTATGGAAATAATCGAAGAGATGGGGTTTATAAAACCGTTGGCAGATATTCAAGTGGAATATATACCAAATTGTAAGTTTTAAAGTAAAAATTTAACCACCTCAACTATTATCATAAGAAAATGAATGATGTGAATTTAGAAATTATTTTTGTATATATTAGCTTGTACATGTTATAAAATATAAAGTATACATTAGTATTGTTTAATTTTTCAAATGTCCACGTAACTGAAATGGGTATCTAAGTTCTTATGAAAAGAATTATAACAAAGATGTGTATTATTTTTTAAAAAGGGTGTTATAGACGTTTTACAAAATTATTAATCAGAATCGTTTTATTTAAAACTATAACATAATTTTATTTACAGCTATTAATATCTGTAGTTGAAATACAACAATTTAGAAACGTATAAGAAAACAAAATTGTAATTAATAGTGTTATAAAATTTTCAGTCCTTGGCTTAAAATTTAAACATTGCTTGTAGATGCGTGGAATGGAAACCTGTGTACTCTTCTATATACTCAAATTGTCTACGAATACTGTTTTCAAACAATCTTGGATAGGTTCTTATAAATTCTTATAACATAACCCTAATATCACTATTACAGTATCTGTTTTTAATTAAATCATGTGCGAGATTCTGTAAGACATCATTCCTATTTTATCTTTCCATTGCTACTTCTAACAGAAACAGATCTATATTAGGAGTACCGTTTTCCGTTAGTTCTTTTAGAGTATTAGCCTGGTTGAGAATGATCTAAGATATCTCTAAAGTGTTTTAAAGTTCCTTTGGTAAATAACATATAATTATCATCAAATGTCAACATCTTCACTAAACAATTCTTATTTAAATAAAAACACAAGTTGTCGAATTTGCATATCTGATTTCGCATGCTAACTTCCATAGTGCGTATAATGTATGGAAGATTTGATATAAACTTTCTAAATACTTTGAGGGATACATCGAGTACGGTCTACGAAATGAAGTCAACAAATTTAAAAGTTATTTTATAATTTCAAATGGGTTCAGACCCGCCTAGGGAACGTCGGCGCTGTCGGTTGAGTATCCGAGTCTCTTAGGAAGCAGAAAGAGCGGTTAATTCGCTTAATTAATGGAAAAAGAACACAACATACAGCAATAAAAGTCTATTGCGAACTCTATGGCGTTTACACCAAAATGGTAGAAGAGACTACAGATGTGAAATCCTTTAACACAAAAATATGGTTATAACGTCTTTCAGTAATCTAGATAATGTGTATGACACCGTAAGTGAAACTATAAAACTTAAATCCGAGGAATTTAAAGGATGTTGGTCTTTGGAGAAAGTCCTTTACTTGGATGTTAATATTAATAAGTATAACCCATTGAAAGAGTCCTAGTACATTGTCACCGCTCTAGTGGAGGAAGAACTGTACAAGAAGAATATGGAAAATTAATGCATTTATTTGAAGAAATGTATTATTTTAAATAAAATTTGTTATACTATGCTTGACTTTAATCTCAGAATGATGACTTTCATTTACAAGTCGAGACGAATCGTTTGAGACCCCACATGATCATTAAAGCGACACCTCTACCTGGTCTTTGTACGATGATTCATCAAGTCTTCCAGAACAGTCTTGAGCCGGTCTTTGTACTATTACTTATCAAGTTTATGGTATAAATAAACCATGCAACTTGTAATCCAACCCATTAGTATTTTCCAACAGGAGCTATCGATATATCATATTAGTGCTGAAAAAATGTTTTTTTGAAATATAATCTTAGCGAGATGTTTACACAATATATAAAGGTGTTGCAAAAGTTTCGCGATATATTAATTAAAGATATTGAAATGTGTAACGATGAATGTGTAGTTTGTACAAGCAAGCAGGGGCAATTGAACCATGCACTGCCGCAATGGTTCTTCCAGAAGACTTTGAGGATTTTTTGGATGTCATAGAAGATATGGGGTTATTACGAATGTTTGTTACAGCCGTTGTAGAGATGTGTTTTGGCTTTTAATTAGAAATATAAGAACACAAACCATAATTGTAAGCTATATACAGTAGTATATTTTATTATAAACTGTCAAGACTTGCCTATAACACCAATTAACATAATAAGGAGCTGCGCGCTTGGTCGTCAGCATAAAAGGTGAGGGAGTCATGTTCCAGAGCATTAGTTGTCAAAGTATCGTCGAGTTGATCAAAATTACAAGTTAAAGATGAATTTTTCTGGTGTTAACGTTACAAGTGATGTAAGAGTGTCATTAGACGCCTGCAAACTAGCAGGTAAGACCACCTATGCGCTAGGTGAATTTACATTAAATTTTCACCGGTGAAACATGCATGTTGTTGGATATTCAGGGTGTTCAGTTACTCCACAAACGAATCACAAGTTTCATTGTATTTCAAAGGTGATGGTTAATATAATGTTAAATGCAATAGCACATATATACCGTTTTTTAAAATGTAATTAATGAAAATACAATAATGATTTATTATAAAAAAATATATACAATTAACATGGAAATCTGTTGTACTCTTCCATATACTTGACCTGTTTACAAATAATATTTTTAAATAGTTTAGAATAACTTTTTATAAATTCGTATAATAATCCGCTATTACTATATTCATTTTTAATTATATTACGCGCGATGACATGTGCAGATTTCTCCGGACTATTAAATTTCTCCATCGATACATCCAACAGAAATAAATCAATATTAGGAACGCCTTTTTCTACTAACACTGTTAAAGTGCTAGCATAATCGAGAACGTTCGGAGATATCTCTAAAAAGCGTTCTAAAGTTTCTTTTGCAAATAGTAGGTAATCTCCTTTGGTCTTTGCCATCTTTACCAAGCAATTCTTCAAATAAAAACGTAAATTGCCAAATCTGCATATTTGATCCCGTACACCAACTTCCATATTATATATAATAAATGGGAGATTGGATATGAACTTCCTTAATTCTTTGGGAGATACATCAAGCAATGTCTGTAGAATGCTGTCCACAAATTTAAAAGTTATTTTATAATTTTCAAAGGGGTTCAGACCTGCGATTATAATTTTGGATGGAGATGATGTTATGGGGTACGGTTTTTCGAATAGCAGACTGTTTCGCTCTAACTGAATTGCGGTGTTTATATCTTTCTCATATGCTACAAGCGCTTTGCTGCTCCAAATTCTCAATTTTAGACCAGTCATCCGCTGTAATTTCCATTGCAGTGAAAAAATGGATGATTGCCATGTGATTCGCTTAATGTCTGTTGACGGCATCATCGCCGATAAAAACAGTCTCACACACATTACATGCAATGGTTATCACTTCCATCTTCAAAGAAAAATATATATTAGATATGTTTGAATTATACAAATAAAATCTTAAATAACTTATATGTTTACAGGTTAAAATTCAAAACTGATGCTTACCTTTCTAACGGCGAATATTTCAGAAATATATTATTAAAAGTGCCGACTTGCTGAAACGCGTGTAGTAACGTTATATCGTATGTTCAAAGCGAAGAAATATAGAATGATAAGAGTTATCCGGCTTTGACGGTTTTATATCAAAAATAGCTCGTTAACGTTATAAATGGGGAAAAGAATTTAATGACTTTGGGTGTACTTTCGTTCGATAATGTACTGCAAAATTTCTTGAAATGATGGTTGCTAGAAAGTACCTTGTGTGAATCCCCAGCAATTATACATTAATTTTAATGCACTATATTCAAACATAATTAATAGAAAGTCCAAGAAAAGAAATTATATACAGCTTTCATATGTAATCTAGGTAGCCCATAATCGTTAAGGATTTAATTCGGATCGACTTGTATTTTCCGAACATTAAGCATATATAGTTATTTGTGACGTACTTAGTAATCAGTGCATCACCGTTTGAAGAATGGTTTCAAATATTAAATACTTATGGGCCATAAAGAACTCATTTCTAAAACTCTCGCGTTTTTATGATTTTTGGAGATATTTGGTTAAAGCATATGTCATAAATGAACAAAAATTTTAAAGATATTTGGGAGCTTTAAAGTGTAACTTTGTAAGGAGTAGTCCTATTGCAAATCTGTTTACAAATTCGAATTCTGCGTAATATTCTAGACTTATTTCATGTATTGCATGACTTAAAAAATGTTTAAGGACGGTCAGAAATTGCTGCTGGTAGAAAATCTTAAAATGAGGGTAGCTCCTTGGGGGGTGATGCAATCTAAGAAATTCCGAGATATTCGGGTAGCTGAGAAAAATCTAATATTAATTGATACCTAACAAGATAGGTTTATCTCGAAAGATGCATTGGGTAGTCAAAGAAAGCTATTTGTTAGGTTATAAAACAAGGGGTAAAATTTAGAGGTTTAGGACTAAAAAGTGTAACTTTGTAACGGGTGATCTATTGCAAATCTGTTTATGGCCTCCACTAGTTGGATACAAGTGAAGCCTTATTGGTTCGCGGCTAAGTCTAGGAATTACCCCAAGGGTGAGCAATGAGAAAGGGTGTGGGGATAGTCTAAACTCTACAATAAGCTAACATAAAAAGAAAAAGGGGGATTGAGCGCCACTGTATCTATATGGACGATAACACTAGAAATTCATTACTCCTATGAGAAGATACAGAAACTCATGCGATATAAGCACCATAAAAAACTTACAACTTACTGAACTAATGCATCTGGAAACCTCTGGAACATACTTACAACCTCTTCAATCTCAAAGACCCTGAAAGAAAGAATACACAACAAACTTTGTATCAAAAAGAAACTGTTTGTGCTTTCTAATAAAAAATCATACTAATAATTACAGGTGGATAATGTTAAGATTACCACACCAAAGATATTTGAATCAAAAGTGAATACCTAGAACAAATCAGTTGTAGCATATCTGTGCTTTTTTTAAATTACTTCAGCATTCGTCGACTTTCACTATTCAAAGATTTATTTTCTTTAAAAAAATTTTAGTAAAATTAATTGTGCATTGAATAAAAAACTTGAGTCTAAAAATGAAATTTAATATTGTTTCTCTCTTTTCGTTATCTTTCTAAATATGTTTACAAAAATTAAATAATAAAATTGGATTCTTTATACATCTGCCTTGACATAACAAGACCTTAAGTTTAATAATATTTTATAACAAGTTTCTGATACCAAATACTCAGATCTGTTTATTTGGCTTACATATGTTTCACATTGAGTTTAATTTATTTCTTAAAAAAAATTGAATCACGTGCAGTTAACTTGGACAAATAACATTTCAACCTATTCAAGCGTAATGAGCTTATTAAAATTTGACATCTGTAAGGAATTTTCTAGAAACATGTGAATGTTCTGCATATCTTACAAAATTGTTGTAATAGCATTTCGTAACAATAATCTTCCACGCTGTTCTTTATGCACAAAATTTAGTATAACTAAGCAATCCCTGATTACAATTTATGTGAGCACACTCAAGGTCTCACAAACATAACAAAAAAAAGGTTTGATACCTGTATTTAATGAAGCCGTCATCTCTAGTTATCAAACAGCGATGCACGTTTTCTGAAATCTGCTTACTAAATGGTTGTAACAAAACACCAAACAACAGCTGTAGTTTCTTAACAAACGAACATTGTCCCAGTCTCTTTATACGTATATCTAGTTAATTCATGTGTACTTCAAGTGTATGTTACTACATCATGCGCGTTAACAAATACCGACTCGAACCATTTCAAGGAGAAGCGTGATCAAGTGCCTTGCCGGTGGGACAGGAATAAAATCTTCTCTGTGTCCCAAGACGACCAGCCCCCCTGTCTCTACTTCGGCACGCCTATCCTGAGGCCCCACTTATATAAAATTTGGGAGCCCATCTGTAGATGGATGCGGTCTGAACTACATTCTCAAATACAAATGGCTGACTTTCTTATTTGTACCGTACAAGTACGGGACGGCGCATCTGCTTAGCGCGTCCTCGTGACCGTATTCACGCACGCGCTATCCTAATTTTAACGAATGGAAGGGTATAATCCGCCTGCAAATTATATATCCCTTTTGAATATGTTTCTTGAGTGTATATTATTATTAAATATCTCTGGGTTAAGCATTTAAGTTAATTAAACGGTCATGATTTCCTGTTTCATTATGGAATGGTTTCTTTCACATATAACAGTATCAAATACGAAAATTAAATACCACAGATTAAAATTGTACAGATGTGATTCTTGCAAAGATAGTACTACAGAAAATATATTCGTTACACAGCCCCCGAACAAAAAAGAAAAAAACTTTGAGATTAACTATGTGTTAATAAATACTTACACGAAAAGTTTTTTTTTATGGACAAAGACGAAACTACTACCTAAACAAAAGATAGGTACCAAAAATACCATTATAACAAACCCAAACAAACTAAAATAAATTTGAAACTTGATCTCACAAAAAGTACGAGTGATCTTACAAATAGTAAATAGAAAATAAGGGAGCAAACAAGCGAGTGAGTAGGTAACTCTGCGTACCACACCCTTTCGTTAGGAATCAAAATAAGTAGGACATAATCGGTAAAAAGACATAATCGGTAAAAGTCAAAATATTGAGGTCAAATACTCACAAGTTGCAACCTAACAAAGAACAAACCTACTATGTTCGCGGAACTTAAACTAAAACTCAAATAAAACCTCGACGCAAACCGCCGTAAAGCAACAAACAAATTTTCTTCCTTACCAATAACTTTAACATTATTAACATAAAATCGAAAAACTCATTCCAAAGTATATACATATCGATATCTTTACAAAAATGTTTTCACTACTGCTGATCAAAAAGGAATCCAGCACAGGAATCACAAAAAAACGCTGCTTTTCTTTCTTTTAGTCTCACTAATACTAAATGAAATCGAAAGACCCACATCAAACTATATGGATATCAGCAATCATCTAAAAATGTTTCTCTTCTCGACGATGAAAAAAATATCCAACAATAAAGTAGCAACACCAACTAGCTACCGTTTCTACAAAAAAAATAGTTAGCACTCCTAACCAATATTCTTTTTTATCAGGACACTCCAAAAAAATTTTCAACACTACAGTGGCCGCACCAAATATTTTGAATTCAACTCGCCTCAAAAAAATTACCACCTAAGCATCTCGCTTACTCTAAACACTATAGAACACAACCATCTCGAAAACGAATCCCACTTAAGTGATCACTCACATAACTTGGAATAAACACACGCACAAAAATGAAGTAACAAATATTTACATGGTCCCACCACAACTAGAATAATTACATTTACTAAACAACCTACTTGTCGGCCTTACCTATTTAAATAAATAATTTGTTAACACGCATGACATAACCAACTCTACTGCAATTCTACTGCAGACAAATCGAAAACGCAGACAAAATTACATTTTTGTCTGAACTAACTACTTAAACTAAATAATCCAAAAACACATTTCTTGGGGAATAAAACTACTTGAAATAATTGGCGATTTCCATGAACAACAAGATACCAGAAAAGCTTTCAATTAATCACCTCCATTCAACTAAAAAAATCATAAACGACGAATTAATCCTTTGGGGATAGTCTGGACTGATGGCGGAATAGGGTTTCAGATCTTTAATATGCCATCTACCTGCTCTCGATCCGTCCAAATTAACCAAACCGTATACCACACTCGAACACCTCTTTTTAACTATACTTAAAACAAACTTTGGGGCAAGTTTAACAGAAAACTTATTACTCGCACTCGACAATACTTTATTGGCTACCAACTTCAAAAGAAATATTTCTCCTCCTTAAATTATATTGATTGCTTGAACGTTCATAAGCTAAATGCAGTTTTGTTCGGGCATCTTCAAATACCTTAAAAATACCTTGGCCATCTTAGTATATAATGGGCGACTACCAGGAATGATTTCGACATCATTTTCGGGAGTAAATCCACTACCATAAAACTTACCAGTGATGGGGATGTGTCGGCCAAAAACCAAAAAATTCGGAGTATAACCCGTCGACTAATGTTTAGTGGAATTAATTGCAAATTGGATTTGTGCCAACTCAGTATCCCATCTATCATGCTCTTCAAGATAAGATCAAATGGCTGTCCCAACTGTTCTATTAATTCTCTCGACAAAATTACATTGAGGCGCATATACAGCATTATACCATATTTTCTGAATTTCAAACCTATTACATAACGACCTAAAATTTCGACCAGCTAAATTTGAACCATTATCGCAAATAATGAATTGTGGCACTCCAAACGCTAAGAAAACTTTTTGTTCCATAAACTGTTCTATAACGTGCGACTTTGCACTGCGTAAAGGATGTAAAATTGTATATTTTGAAAACCAATCTCCGACTACCAAAAGCGATTTAAATCCTAATTTCGACCGAGGGAATGAACCCATAAGATCCAATGCAATTATCTGTAATGGAAATTTAGCTTCTTTCTCTTTTCCCATTAAACCTAAAGGACCTGCATTAGAAGACTTTTGTGCACCACACACTAGGCACGCTCGACAAAATTTCAGCACATCTACGTTCATTTTTGGCCAATAATAATTTTCCTGAACTCTGGCGATAGTCTTCGAAAATCCAAAATGTCCCGCAACTGAGGGATCATGACATGATCTGACAACATCTTCCCGTTGGGCTTTCGGAACTAAATATTTCCACTCTACGATGTTAGATGATAAAGGCAAATTCGACGGAATAAACTTAAAAACGAACTCATTCTCAACTTTCCATTGAGGGTATTTCTCAGGTGACGTCAAAATTTTATCACGTAATGACACATACCAATTTTCTAATTTATCAAGCTTGACCTCTATTAAATTTACGATATGATGTTCTTCTGGAATTGCACGACTAAGACAGTCAGGAACTACGTTGAACTTTCCCTTCCTGTGTACTAAATCAAACGAATGCTGTCTTAACCTTACTGCCCACCTAGCAAGTTTTCCTGTCGGGTTCTGCAAATTACTTAGCCAAAGCAACGAAAAGTGGTCTGTAACGACTGTAAAACGAACTCCTTCGACCCATGGACGGAATTTTTCAATGGCAAAGATTACTGCAAGACACTCCTTCACTGTTGTTGAGTAATTTCGTTCTGCACGATTAAGGGATTTGCTGGCATATGATATTACACGTTCTTCTCCATTAATATTCTGACTTAACACAGCTCCGAGACCTGTATTACTGGCATCACATTCAACAACAAATGGAGCGGAATAATCTGGCTGCGTCAAGAGTGGAGCAGACACTAAAGCTTCTTTAATCGACACAAATGAACGCTCAGCTTTAGGAGTCCAAGTAACGGTTTGGCCTTTCTTTCTTTTCTTGATAAGGTCATTAATCGGCGAAACTAAAGATGAAAAATCCTTTATAAAACGACCATACCAACTACACATTCCAAGAAATCTTTTGACCTCTGTGGTGTTCTTTGGACGCGGAAAATTGACCATAGCCGATACCTTATCCGGATCTGTTCTTAGAGAATTTGACCCTACGATGTAACCAAGGAATTTGAGTGATCTCCTAAAAAATTCGCACTTTTCTAGATTCAAGGTTAGATTTGCCTCTCGAATGCGTTCCTTGACTTCATACAACAACTCTTCAAACGTCGACGAACATAAAATTATATCATCCAGGTAACAGAAAACGTATGGTTCGAATCTCGGACCAAAAATTGCATCAACCAAACGCTGTTGAGTCTGTGCAGCATTTTTTAGACCGAACGGCATCGTCACAAATCTATATTGCACTCGCGAAATAACGCTAAACGCTGTTTTATCTTTCGACGATTCACTAAGGGGTACCTGCCAAAATGATTTACGCAAATCAAGACTGGAAATATAATTCGCATTGCGCAACATCCTTAGTATTCTGTCTATATTAGGAAGAGGGTAGCTGTCATGAACTGTAAC